>JADMNL010000029.1:189512500-190045000 GCA_016271365.2 Neoceratodus forsteri | reverse complement strand
TTTATGCCAAAGAGGTCTAACAAAGTGCATATAGCAAATATATTACCAACGGTGAGTGAGTATATTTTCTGGCTAGCCAGCTAGCATATGTACAGGTCTTTCTGAAACAGACGCCTCCTGTACCTTCATCTTCCTTTTCTCACAGAACATGGAGACAGCCACACTGACTCATTCAAGAGGGATTTTAACCTGAGTCTACTGGGTCTCCAGGTATATAGCTCTGCGGACTGCATCTGGCAACCCCATTTGAGTGCTGCTGATGTGTTTAATAGGTGCCTGGCTGAGTGCTGCTGAAGTGTTTAATAGGTGCCTGGCTGAGAGCTGGTGATGTGTTTAATAGGTGCCTGGCTGAGTGCTGCTGATGTGTTTAATAGGTGCTTGGCTGAGTACTGGTGATGTGTTTAATAGGTGCCTGGCTGGGTGCTGCTGATGTGTTTAATAGGTGCCTGGGTGGGTGCTGCTGATGTGTTTAATAGGTGCCTGGCTGGGTGCTGCTGATGTGTTTAATAGGTGCCTGGCTGGGTGCTGCTGATGTGTTTAATAGGTGTCGGGCTGAATGCTGCTGATGTGTTTAATAGGTGCCTGGCTGAGTGCTGCCGATGTGTTTAATAGGTGCCTGGCTGGGTGCTGCTGATGTGTTTAATAGGTGCCTGGCTGAGTGCTCCTGATGTGTTTAATAGGTGATTCACTGACTGCTGCTGATGTGTTTAATAGGTGCCTGGCTGAGTGCTGGTGATGTGTTTAATAGGTGCCTGGCTGCGTGCTGCTGATGTGTTTAATAGGTGCCTGGCTGAATGCTGCTGATGTGTTCAATAGGTGCCTGGCTGGGTGCTGTTGATCTGTTTAGTAGGTGACTGGCTGAGTGCAGCTGATGTGTTTAATAGGTGCTTGGCTGAGTGCCTCTGCTGTGTTTAATAGGTGCCTGGCTGGGTGCTGCTGATGTGTTTAATAGGTGCCTGGGTGGGTGATGCTGATGTGTTTAATAGGTGCCTGGCTAGGTGCTGCTGATGTATTTAATAGGTGCCTGGCTGGGTGCCGCTGATGTGTTTAATAGGTGCCTGGCTGGGTGCTGCTGATTTGTTCAATAGGTGACTGGCTGCGTGCTGCTGATGTGTTCAATAGGTGCCTGGTTGGGTGCTGCTGATGTGTTTAATAGGTGCCTGGCTGAGTGCTGCTGATGTGTTTAATAGGTGCCTGGCTGTGTGCTGCTGATGTGTTCAATAGCTGCCTGGCTGAGTGCTGCTGATGTGTTCAATAGGTGCCTGGTTGGGTGCTGCTGATGTGTTTAATAGGTGCCTGGCTGAGTGCTGCTGATGTGTTTAATAGGTGTCTGGCTGAGTGCTGCTGATGCATTTAATAGGTGCCTGGCTGAGTGCTGCTGATGAGTTTAATAGGTGCATGGCTGGTTGGTTACTGCTGATGTGTTTAATAGGTGCCTGGCTGGGTGCTGCTGATATGTTCAGTAGGTGCCTGACTGGGTGCTGCTAGTGTGTTTAATAGGTGCCTGACTGGGTACTGCTGATATGTTTAATAGGTCCGACTGGTGCTGCTGATGTGTTTAATAGGTGCCCGGCTGAGTGCTGCTGATGTGTTTAATAGGTGCCTGGCTGGGTGCTGCTGATATGTTTAATAGGTGCCAGGCTGGGTGCTGCTGATGTGTTTAATAGGTGCCTGGCTGAGTGCTGCTGATCTGTTTAATAGGTGCCTGGCTGAGTGCTGCTGATCTGTTTAATAGGTGCCTGGCTGAGTGCCACTGATGTGTTTAATAGGTGCCTGGCTGAGTGCTGTTGATGTGTTTAATAGGTGCCTGGCTGGCTGCTGATGTG
Source organism: Neoceratodus forsteri (assembly GCA_016271365.2). Classification (NCBI taxonomy): domain Eukaryota; kingdom Metazoa; phylum Chordata; order Ceratodontiformes; family Ceratodontidae; genus Neoceratodus; species Neoceratodus forsteri. The sequence continues at coordinate 190,043,174 of JADMNL010000029.1, read as the reverse complement.
TTCAGTAGGTGCCTGGCTGGGTACTGCTGATGTGTTCAATAGGTGCCTGGTTGGGTGCTGCTGATGTGTTTAATAGGTGCCTTGCTGAGTGCTGCTGATGTGTTTAATAGGTGTCTGGCTGAGTGCTGCTGATGCATTTAATAGGTGCCTGGCTGAGTGCTGCTGATGAGTTTAATAGGTGCATGGCTGGTTGGTTACTGCTGATGTGTTTAATAGGTGCCTGGCTGGGTGCTGCTGATATGTTCAGTAGGTGCCTGACTGGGTGCTGCTAGTGTGTTTAATAGGTGCCTGACTGGGTACTGCTGATATGTTTAATAGGTGCCTGGCTGCGGTGCTGCTGATGTGTTTAATAGGTGCCCAGCTGAGTGCTGCTGATGTTTTTAATAGGTGCCTGGCTGGGTGCTGCTGATATGTTTAATAGGTGTCAGGCTGGGTGCTGCTGATGTGTTTAATAGGTGCCTGGCTGAGTGCTGCTGATCTGTTTAATAGGTGCCTGGCTGAGTGCTGCTGATCTGTTTAATAGGTGCCTGGCTGAGTGCCACTGATGTGTTTAATAGGTGCCTGGCTGAGTGCTGTTGATGTGTTTAATAGGTGCCTGGCTGGCTGCTGATGTGTTCAGTAGGTGCCTGGCTGGGTACTGCTGATGTGTTTAATAGGTGCCTGACTGGGTGCTGCTGATATGTTTAATAGGTGCCTGGCTGAGTGCTGCTGTTGTGTTTAGTATGTGCCTGGCTGAGTGCTGCTGATATGTTCAGTAGGTGCCTGCCTGAGTGCTGCTGATGTGTTTAATAGGTGCCTGGCTGAGTGGTGCTGTTGTGTTTAATAGGCGCCTGGCTGGGTGCTGCTGATGTGTTTAATAGGTGCCTGGCTGGGTGCTGTTGTTGTGTTTAGTAGGTGCCTGGCTGGGTGCTGCTGATGTGTTTAATAGGTGCCTGGCTGGGTGCTGCTGATGTGTTTAATAGGTGCCTGGCTGAGTGCTGCTGATGTGTTTAATAGGTGCCTGGCTGACTGCTACTGATGTGTTTAATAGGTGCCTGGCTGGGTGCTGCTGATGTGTTTACTAGGTGCCTGGCTGACTGCTGCTGATATGTTTATTAGGTGCCTGGCTGGGTGCTGCTGTTGTGTTTAATAGGTGCCAGGCTGAGTGCTGCTGATGTGTTTAATAGGTGCCTGGCTGGGTGCTGCTGATGTGTTTAATAGATGCCTGGCTGGGTGCTGCTGATGTGTTTAGTAGGTGCCTGGCTGGGTGCTGCTGATGTGTTCAATAGGTGCCTGGCAGGGTGCTGCTGATGTGTTTAATAGGTGCCTGGCTGCATGCTACTGATGTGTTTAGCAGGTGCCTGGCTGAGTGCTGGTGATGTGTTTAATAGGTACCTGGCTGAGTGCTGCTGATGTGTTCAATAGTTGCCTGGCTGAGTGCTGCTGATGTGTTCAATAGGTGCCTGGCTGGGTGCTGCTGATGTGTTTAATAGGTGCCTGGCTGGGTGCTGCTGATGTGTTTAATAGGTGCCTGTCTGCATGCTGCTGGTATGTTTAATAGGTGCCTGGCTCGGTACTGCTGATGTGTTTAGTAGGTGCCTGGCTGAGTGCTGCTGATATGTTTAATAGGTGCCTGGCTGGGTGCTGCTGATGTGTTTAATAGGTGCCTGGCTGTGCTGCTGATGTGTTTAATAGGTGCCTGGCTGGGTGCTGCTGATATGTTTAATAGGTGCCTGGCTGGGTGCAGCTGATATGTTTAATAGGTGCCTGGCTGGGTGCTGCTGATGTGTTTAATAGGTGCCTGGCTGAGTGCTGCTGATCTGTTTAATTGGTACCTGGCTGAGTGCTGCTGCATTTAATAGGTGCCTGACAGAGTGCTGCTGATGTGTTTAATAGGTGCCTGGATGAGTGCTGCTGATGTGTTTAATAGGTGCCTGGCTGGGTGCAGCTGATGTGTTTAATAGGTGCCTGGCTGGGTGCTGCCGATGTGTTTAATAGGTGCCTGGCTGAATGCTGCTGATGTGATTAATAGGTGCCTGGCTGCGTGCTGCTGATGTGTTTAATAGGTGCCTGCCTGGGTGCTGCTGATGTGTTTAATAGGTACCTGGCTGAGTGCTGCTGATGTGTTTAATAGGTGCCTGGCTGGGTGCAGCTGATGTGTTTAATAGGTGCCTGGCTGAGTGCTGCTGATGTGTTTAATAGGTGCCTGGCTGGGTGCTGCTGATGTGTTTAATAGGTGCCTGGCTGAGTGCTGCTGATGTATTTAATAGGTGCCTGGCTCAGTGCTGCTGATGTGTTTAATAGGTGCCTGGCTGGGTGCTGCTGATGTGTTTAATAGGTGCCTGGCTGAATGCTGTTGATGTGATTAATAGGTGCCTGGCTGCGTGCTGTTGATTTGTTTAATAGGTGCCTGGCTGGGTGCTGCTGATGTGTTTAATAGGTGCCTGGCTGAGTGCTGCTGATGTGTTTAATAGGTGCCTGGCTGAGTGCTGCTGTGTTTAATAGGTGCCTGACTGAGTGCTACTGTGTTTAATAGGTGCCTGGCTGAGTGCTGCTGTGTTTAATAGGTGCCTGGCTGAGTGCTGCTGTGTTTAATAGGTGCCTGGCTGAGTGCTGCTGTGTTTAATAGGTGCCTGGTTGGGTGCTGCTGATATGTTTAATAGGTGCCTGGCTGAGTGCTGCTGATGTGTTCAATCGGTGCCTGGCTGAGACTGAGAACTGGATGGCATCAAGCTGGCTAAGATTCAGCCCCAAGAAAGCTGAGACCTTGATGGTTGAGTTGGGCCATAGTGAGAACTGGTGGTTGGCGCAGGACAGTCTGGGCTTTGACTTGGTGACTCTGTGCTGTTAGCTGCTTGTAGGGTGAAGAATCTGGGAGTCATACTAGACAAATGTTTGACAGTTGAGGCTCAGGTGTCTGCTGTTGTCCGGAATGACTTTTTCCATCTTTGGCATAACCGCCAGATCAGATTGCTTATCTGTCCCCAGGACCTGGACACACTGATTCATGCATTTGTGACCTCCAGGTTAGACTATTCTAATACTCTGTACCTTGGGGTTAGTGAGGATATGCTATGATGCCTGCAGCTGCTGCAGAACACAGATGTCTGGGTATTCATGGGCCTTTCTAGATTGTGCCATATTTCTCTGGCGCAGTGATCCCTGTACTGGCTGTAGGTGAAGTGGAATATGTCACGTAAGATAGTTTTATTAACCTATAAAGCTAGGTCCAGTGTACCTGGCTACCCTCCTGTACCCATACAACCCTATCCACTCACTTCAATTGGCTGAGGAGGGCATCCTGGTGGTTCCTAGGTCTGGTCTGAAGACCTTGAGGGATTAGACCTTTGACGTCATGGGCCTGACCCTCTGGAGTTCTTTGCCCAGGACCTTGAGGGAGGCCCCTTCAGCTGAGGCTTTTAAGAGGGGCTTTAAATCCTGTTTATTCCAACAAACATTTGGCGATGTCTTGTAGCACCTTTTCTCAGCACTTTGTGAAATATTTCTGAATGTTTATATTGTTTTAGGCTAAATCGAGATAGCTATTTATTGTTATTTATTTCGGATTGGAATGGTTAATTTGTGTTTTTTTTGTCTTGTTATAATGGTTCCCTGGGCCTCTGGGGACGGGTGCCACAACAAGAGCAGGCAAGGAATATGAGGCAGTTCTTCTGAGAGGTATATTGTAACCAAAGATGCACTCAAAGATGTTACACATGGTGTGTGCCACATTGTATCTGTCCTCTGCCACAGATGAAGGGTGCAGGACAGATGTGAGGAGCCAGAGGTGCAAGGGATACTAACACTAAAAAGCCAGCAGAATAGGCCTAATGGTCTGTCGTGTCTGCTCGGTAACCAGCCACCTAGTGGATAGGCAGTGTTCCTGTAAGGAAACATACAAATGTTAGTATCTGTTGACACTCGAGGTCCCAGCAGTGGCCTGTCCAGTGCAACTGTCCACCCTCCCTCCTCTCAGTATGGCATGTCTGTGGTTTACTACAGTTGTACACACCTTATGGGGGGGTTGGTGTGGGGGGTCTGCTGTGTGTACTCACTGACAAGGTGTCCACTGGGTATGTCCCTGCCTTCAAATCTGTGGCACAGGGTGGAATTATGCCATATGAAGGTGTCGTGGGCACTGTCAGCGTACCCAGCCAGGACTTTGGTAATGCATCCTGCTGCACTGCACATGAGCTGGTGTTGGTGGGACTGCATGGGCATACCAGTGGGACATTGGTTATGCATCCTGCTGCAGTGCACATGAGCTGGTGTTGTGGGCACTGTTGGGATACCAAGCCAGGAGTTTGGTAATGCATCCTGCTGCACTGCACATGACCTGGTGTTGTGGGCACTGTCGGGGTACCAAGCCAGCACTTTGGTTATGCATCCTGTTGCACTGCACATGAGCTGGTGTCGTGGGCACTGTCGGGTTACCAAGCCAGGACATTGGCTATGCATCCTGCTGCACTGCACATGAGCTGGTGTCATGGGCACTGTCGGGGTACCAAGCCAGGACTTTGGTTATGCATCCTGCTGCACTGCAAATGAGCTGGTGTCATGGGCACTGTCGGGGTACCAAGTCAGGACCTTGGTTATGCATCCTGCTGCACTGCACATGAGCTGGTGTCGTGAGCACTGTCAGGGTACCAAGCCAGGACTTTGGTAATGCATCCTGCTGCACTGCACATGAGCTGGTGTTGTGGGCACTGTCGGGGTACCAAGCCAGGACTTTGGTTATGCATTCTGCTGCACTGCACATGAGCTGGTGTCGTGGGCACTGTTGGGGTACCAAGCCAGGACATTGGTTATGCATCCTACTGCACTGCACATGAGCTGGTGTCATGGGCACTCGTCAGGTACCGAGCCAGGACATTGGTAATGCAACCTGCTGCACTGCACATGAGCTGGTGTCATGGGCACTGTCAGAGTACCAAGCCAGGACATTGGTTATGCATCCTGCTGCACTGCACATGAGCTGGTGTTGTGGGCACTGTTGGGGTACATAGCCAGGACTTTGGTAATGCATCCTGCTGCATTGCACATGAGCTGGTTTCGTGGGCACTGTTGGAGTACCATGCCAGGACTTTGGTTATGCATCCCGCTGCACTGCACTGCACTGCACATGAGCTGGTGTCATGGGCACTGTCGGGGTACCAAGCCAGGACATTGGTTATGCATCCTACTGCACTGCACATGAGCTGGTGTTGTGGGCACTGTCAGGGTACCAAGCCAAGACATTGGTAATTCATCCTGCTGCACTGCACATGAGCTGGTGTCATGAGCACTGTCAGGGTACCAAGCCAGGACATTGGTTATGCATCCTGTTGCACTGCACATGAGCTGGTGTCGTGGGTACTGTCAGGGTACCAAGCCAGGACTTTGGTAATGCATCCTGCTGCATTGCACATGAGCTGGTGTCGTGGGCACTGTCGGGGTACCAAGTCAGGACATTGGTTATGCATCCTGCTGCACTGCACATGAGCTGGTGTCATGGGCACTGTCGGGGTACCAAGCCAGGACTTTGGTTATGCATCCTGCTGCACTGCACATGAGCTGGTGTCGTGGGCACTGTTGGGTTACCAAGCCAGGACATTGGTTATGCATCCTACTGCACTGCACATGAGCTGGTGTTGTGGACACTGTCAGGGTACCAAGCCAAAACATTGGTAATGCATCCTGCTTCACTGCACATGAGCTGGTGTCGTGGGCACTGTTGGGGTACCAAGACAGGACATTGGTAATGCATCTTGCTGCACTGCACATGAGCTGGTGTCGTGGGCACTGTCGGGGTACCAAGCCAGGACTTTGGTTATGCATCCTGCTGCACTGCACATGAGCTGGTGTCATGGGCACTGTCGGGGTACCAAGCCAGGACTTTGGTAATGCATCCTGCTGCACTGCACATGAGCTTGTTTTGATGGCACTGTCGGGCACCGCCAGGACTTTGGTTATGCATCCTGCTGCACTGCACTGCACATGAGCTGGTGTCGTGGGTACTGTTGGGCTACCAAGCCATTGGTTATGCATCCTACTGCACTGCACATGAGCTGGTGTTGTGGGCACTGTCAGGGTACCAAGCCAAAACATTGGTAATGCATCCTGCTGTACTGCACATGAGCTGGTGTCATGGGCACTGTCGGGGTACCAAGCCAGGACTGTGGCTATGCATTGTGCTGCAGTGCACATGAGCTGGTGTCATGGGCACTGTCGGGGTACCAAGCCAGGACACTGGTAATGCATCCTGCTGCAAAGAGCATGGCAGCTGTCACCTTTAGCTCAGCTGACGTGGCGCAGGTACACTGGATGTCACTGCGCAGCTGGTCATGCAGCTGCCTGAGCACAGCCCTGTTGAGTGGTACCAACCAATTAGATGGTCGTCTGAGAGGCCTTCTGAGGTCATTCTTTGCCAGTACTGTTTGTGTGCAGCATAGCATCTCCACAGCCTTCAGATGGGCACAGGGTAGGCATCTGCCCAATCCTCTTCCATCTTGGCCTCATGCAGTGTATAAAGCAGGTGTGCTGTCATGACTACCATCTTGATTGTGGGCTGCAGTGTCTCCGCCCACCCCTAGGATTTGTCTGGAGTAAGTTGAACTTTTCATAGGCAGTATCTGCACTGTGAAAAGTGGTCTGTACTAGTCCTGTAATGTAGTGCTAGCATGCTATCGTGCTGCACCTGCATTCAAGTCCCCTCCACACTCTTTGCACACTAACTATATTATCTTTCTTCATGTGCGCTAACATGTTTAGTGCACTCCAACACAATACCTGGGCTAATGGTTCACAAATACTTTGCGTGCTTGTGCAAACTTTTGAATATTGTGCCTCTGTGGTTTTATTCACAAAACTTTGCCCTGGCATGAACCTGGTTGGCACAGTGCAAACCGGGATTTGCGCTGAGATGATATTCACAAAATCCTGTTTTGCACCTACAAACTGGGTTTGTGCCGGGCCAAAGTGTGAATAGGGCTGTAATACAAATGAGTGGGACGGGATGAGAATATCGGTGCTTGAGTGGTCCCTTTGCATGGATCAAATACTGCTGAGACCTGGCAGTATCTCGCAAAACCCTAGTAGTTGGTGGAGCTACTGCAGTGCACCCTCTGTGACGGCTGATCGCTGGTCCAAAACCCTAACCTCTGCCCACCCAATCCCTTGCTCGATGTAATAAAATAAAGTGTCCCTGGTGGCTAGCAGTTCCTCTACTTGCCGATCACCATCCCGTTTAGAAAAACAAATGTGTCCCTGGTGGTTAGTGGTCCCTTCCCATCATGTTGATGAATACAAATCATCTCTCTGGTAACTAGTGGTCCCTCCCCCCGCTGATCATCATCATTCCATATAGAGGATGACATATCTTCCTGGTGGGTAGCAGTCCACCCCACCTGATCACTTGCCTAGTAGATATAAAAAAATTGTCCATGGTGTCCAGTCGCAGTCTCTCTTCACATCCTGACTTTGTATAATAATGTGACATATTTTTCTGGTTCAGAGGATCTCACTCCTATCTCCCGATCCCTTGTACAGTGATTCATAACTGTACCCTGGTGGTGTAGTAAACTCCCACCCTGGTAGGAGTAACCCACCACCCTGCTCCTTCACCGATTCTCCAGCCAGTGACCAGCAAAGCCCTCCTATTTCCACTATGGCTGGCTGCTGACTTGGCTGTTACTGAGTGCCTGCCTGTATACAGTCTGCACTCAGTGTCACTGATTGACTGAGCTGTCACTCAATGCCTACTGTATACAGTATGCATTCAGTGTCATTGACTGACCGAGCTGTCAGTTAGTGTCACTGAGTGCCTGTCTGTATACAGTGTGCATTCAGTGTCATTGACTGACCGAGCTGTCAGTCAGGGTCACTAAGTGCCTGCCTGTATACAGTGTGCACTCAGTGTCATTGACTGACTGAGCTGTCAGTCAGTGTCACTGAGTGCCTGCCTGTATACAGTGTGCGCTCAGTGTCATTGACTGACCGAGCTGTCAGTCAGTGTCACTGAGTGCCTGCCTGTATACAGTGTGCACTCAGTGTCATTGACTGACCGAGCTGTCAGTCAGTGTCACTGAGTGCCTACCTGTATACAGTATGCGCTCAGTGATAGCTTAGTTGCTTGTAAGCCATGGTGGTGGGGGGTTTGCTGGTCACTGGCTGGGGGTTGGTTGGGGGTGAGAGGGGTGGTGGGTCACTCTCTGCCAGGTTGGGGTGGTCCACTTGACCACCAGGGTGCGGTATACGGTCCCTATACAGGAGATCGGGGATATGGTGCAGGGTCCACTAGACCTCCAGGGAAAAGTGTCACATTATTATACAACGGGTCGGGATGGGGGGGTTACACTGCACACCATGGATGATTTAGTATATGTACTGGATGGGTGATTGGGCGTGGGGAAGGACCGCTAACCACCTGGTAGATGTGTGTTCCTTTATATGGGACGATCCAGAACAAATGGTTTGATACCTTTTATTGGATGTTACAAAAAGGAAACAATGTCTCAGCTTTTGGACCAACCAAGTCCTACTATAGGGGGAGGTGATTGGCGGGAGGATGGACCACTAGCCACCAGGGAGATGTTAATTTTTTAATTTTTTATGTTCCTCCTCAGTGCTACCCCCATCCTCCCACTCCTTCAGAGCTCATGGCACCCCACTGTCCTTCTAATCCCTGCTGCCAGCTACCGACCTCCATAGCAGCCTTACCTGGGTAGCCCATTGTATCCCTATGCTGGGTGGGTCCCTCCCCTTCAAGGGGGATATGTCTTATGGCAGATAGCACATCCCAGGCTGCGAGGACTGCCCAGGCTGTCTTCGGGGCATCGTGGTGGCAGATAGCCAGAGCTCATCATCTGGCAGGATGGGGGAGCCATTTTCTTGTTTTCTACTCCTGCACAACGTTGTTCTCCGCCTTGTGTGAGCTTGGGCAGTCCTGGGGCATGGACATGCAGGGGGTGTGTTAAGGCTCACATCTCCACAAGCATGTCACCAATCCATCCACAGGTGCCCAGGCAAGTTCCCTCGGAAGGGAAGCATCCAATGGACGCCTGGAACCGCCTTCCTGCTGTCTCCGCCTGTACACGGGCTTTGGTGCGAACCCGGTTGGTAGCATGCCAGCGAATCCTTTGCTTGGCACCACAGAGCTGGCAGGGAGATGTTTTATTTATCAATGGATGGCGATTGGCAATTGAGAAAGGGGGAGGGCCACTGGACCACCAGGAAGGTATGTGTATTTCTAAACAGGATGGTGATCAGGGAAGGGGAGGGACCACTAGCTACCAGGGAGATATTTGTTTATCTCAGTGGGATGATGATCAATGATTGGAGGAGGGGAGGGACCACTGGATCACCAGGGAGATGTTTGTTTTTTGTATCATGAGGCTGGCAATCGGTGATGGGAGGGGACCATTAGGCCCAATGGACTGTTTATGTATTTCTTAGGATGGTGATTGGCGATTGGGGGAGATGGGGGTTGCGCTACACTTGCTGCAGTGCAATGGGCCTGTAATGGGCATGCAAATGGCTAGCTAGTGCCTTGCATGCCCAATGGGCTCATTTATATGACTTCCTTTGTGAATCGCAAATGGCAACCCTGTGCTATTTCCTGTGGGGCCATGCTCCTGGCTGCATGTCAGGGTAACAGTAAGGTGGGTTGCACTGCTGGTACTGGGGTACCACTTGCCTAGGACTACCCCTATTCACAGTCAGATAGCATATGGAGTGCATGGTGCCACAGCAGCTAGTGTTGCGTGATACTGCTGCCAGCTTTGTGCATTGGTACTCGGTGGTAAGCAAATATCGTTTTAGCGTGCTGGGTGGGAGACAAATTCTTAGCTTTGGCAAGTGAGAGCAAGCAGAAATTTTTTTTTTTTACAGTTAGTGTTGTTTATACTCCCCCCCCCCCCAAGAGGCTGTACATCACGCTGGTCCTCTGAGCCCTGTCCCCACTCACAGCTCACCTTACCAGCTTCCCCATGGTATCTCCCCATGGTGGGGGTAGTGGGGATCCTCGACCACTGAATGCACAAATCTGGTGCTGGAGGTTGTTGCCATTCCGCGGGATGGCTGCTCCAGGGACTGACTTCATTCTGCTGTGCCAGGCCACATTTCTGCTTTTTCTCCCCGAGATGAGGCGTGCAGTGGCGCCACAGGAGCCAGTGCGCACACGTCTGCATGCCGTGCTCCAAGTGCCTGCGTCATCTCTCGCCCACTGGAAGCATCGGTGCCAGCCCCTAGCCTCCGCTAGGGGCTAGTCATGCACCGACTGCTACAGTCCCCCCTCCCTGGAGAAGGATAGCAGTCCGTCGGATGCTTGATCCTTCTCCTCCACTGCCAACCCGTGCTCATTCCTGAACATGGGTTGCCGGCGTAGCGCGAGGTAAGGCGACCAGCACCTCAGCACCACCAGGCTGGCTGCAAGCTTAAAAACTGATTTTTGAATGAGAAAGGCACACGGAGTCAAAACTTGTTTCCAGGTGCTTATGAACATGTTTTGACTTTCTCTGGGTTTAGAATATGTAAGTAGTTGTTGTGGGATTCAAACCCTGGTTTGATAGAGCTCCACATTTATAAGGTCAGACCCCTTAACCTCTAGGTTTTTAAGTGATTCAAAACCCCATGGGAGGAAAATAATCTTCTAATTGCTCCTTTGGATTCTAAATTGATGAACCAGGCTGAAGCTTGACTTGGCTGGATACCTGTTAATTGAAGTAGCATTCCTACTGGCTGGGAATCATGCAGACCATGGGGGATTGTGGGTGTCATGTGATCAGAGGGGGGCGGAGCTTGGGGGTATAAAGCAGAGGACTGAACAGATAGTTATGTATTTCATGGGGAAGGAAGCCAGCTTTGAAAACCTGTTAATTGCTATTGCTTGCATTTACTGGGATTTCTCTCTTTGTTCTACTTCTGAAATTTACTGGATTAGGATTGTGAGCTATCTCAACCTCCTCCCCTGCTACTGGTAATGTAGGATGTTTAAAGCTTTGTTTCTGACTTTGTTTTGAATATTTGTTAGCATTTACTTATTGTATTTCTTTTGTCTTTCTGCAATTTTAATCAGAAGATGGCTGGAGAAGATCTGTGAGCACACTGGACTGCAGATAAGGTAGGCATTGTAACATTACTTTCTGTAAATTTCTTTTGTTTTGACTTGTATTATATTTCTCCCAATCAGTTAAAATGTGAAGATGGTTGATTGTGGCTGTGAGCAGGTTGCATCAGTACTTTTTCTGGTAAGGTAGAATTTTAAATGTTGGGAGTATTTCTTTAAAGATTTTTTGCTTTGTGCTTTGCTACCTCTCTGAGCTTTTTAATCTTCTAGATTACTGTCTTGTTTCAGATGTATCTCCAGAGTAGACATTTACCGCTTACTACCTTGAATTGTAAGTTCATGCTCTTGCCTTTATAAAAATGTTGACATTGCCTTTATTCTACATGTTACATGTTAAATGATTAATTTTAATGGATTACTCCAGGTTGCACTGAAATTCTAAAGATGTATGGCCAGTTTATATCCTACACCAAAAGCTGTGCCCTCTTTACTTGTAAAGGAGAAGGGTATGTTTTCCATTGTTACTGCTATAACTAAAACAATACATTAATTTGTCGTGGTTTTGTGATCGGGTGCCTTGAATGTCAGTGACCGAAGCCCATTTCTTTCTCCTCTTCCAGTGCGGTGTTTGTATCTTTGAACAAAGCGGTTCAGCTAATTCGGATATTAGATGTGTTCCTGAACGTTTGTTTGTGATTTTGTCCGTCTGTTGCTTGCAACACAGGAGGTTTTGTAATCTACTTAAAGAAGTAGTAAATGTTCCTTTTCAAAAGTTTTTTTTTTGGTCTTTCTTTTTTCCCCTGTGTAGCTGTTGGGGATATATGTTTGCTTCATTTTATTTTCACTGTTTATACTAGCTCCTATCAGTAGCCTGGGGGTCTCCAGTTTCTGGTAGCTGAAACTGAGCTGCAGTTGCATATGAACAAGTCAACACCCATTTAAGCTGTGTTCCTGTGCTGTGCGTAACCCTGGAAAACTCTTAAATGCAGTGTAAGGGGGGCTCCTGTCTTCAATGTAAAACTAATTGAAGGAAAATGTGGTATTTTACATCTTTCTGTAACTTGTTTAATTTGTAATTAAGCAGATAGGCATGCTTTTGAGTCTAAAGGGTGCTGCTTGATGCATGTTTCAAATGTTACTGCAGCTCTCTGGCAGTATGAGATTTCTCAAACCAGAAAATGGACACTCATGATAAGGTTTAAGAACAGATCTAAACAGCTGCATCAAGTCTAGTTAATATAGAAAATACAACTACAAAATAAGGATGTACTACTCTTTAACTGCAATGTTCCATTCTCAATTTACAAATGTCTAGTAAAAATGGAACAGGACTAACTAAGTATGTTGAGTATGGGGATATGTATGTTTAGAAAATGTGGTGTAAGTTGTCTCCACCTTTCCCTACACTTGATTGGCTTTGTGCTGTAACGTCTAGTAGGATAAACCTTTGGGCAACAATTGTTAAACTGTCTTGATCTGCCCTTTAAACTTTATTACCATTAATCAGTGAACATGGGGAAATGATCAGCTAGACCTTTAGCAGGATCGAGGGGGAGGGCCCTGAACTAATTCTGTTGTAGTTCTTTGCAATGGGGAGTGGGAGTTAATTGCCTTAAATTTAAGGACCAATTGACTACCTGCTGTATAAAAGTGTAATTTGCACAACGTGCTTGCCAAAACTTAATGGAGGGTATATTTGGATCAGTATGGTCAACTGCACAAAAGGGGGTATTTTTGTATTACATCTTCTGTTTAGCTAGAATTCAAAACCTGGAAACTACTAATTATCTAGGAGAACTCTGAACTTGTAGCCATTTCTGTTCTTCTCCCCCCCCCCCCAGTAGATTGGTTTCCATGTAATTGATCATTTTTGATAGTCCATATCTCTTCAATGCCCCATTGTGACATGTAGTGTGCTGAATTAGCTGAGGCTGTAGTACAAGCAAGCTGCATCTTTTTGTTTAAATTATGGAAGGGTGGGTTTCCAAATTATACACTGAATTGATTTTATTTCAACTGGAGCTGTCAAAGATCTGATCGGTGTATAAAACATAGTATTCCAAATTAATCTGGGGCTAGGGAGGTCTTCAGTTCCCTATACAGGGTCAGTATTATGGAATTTCATGTCAGTAGGTCTACAGGGGATTAAATCTACCATCAGACTGAACTCTGTCTAAAGCAATTGTACCCATATTGTTGAGATGGGAGAAATTAAGCATTTTTATGCAGTGAGCTTTGATTTGCAGTTATATTACATTTTGCAACTGCATATGGATGTTGGAAATGAGCTACTCAATTGAGTTATCCCTATTTCATTCCATCTTACTGGAATTTTATTAAATGTAGTGGATGTTATTTACACTTGGCCGGTAAGTGCCATTTTAGAACTGATATAGTTTAAGCTCCCTTTGGGCCACTGAGTTCCAGAGTGGAAGAGGGCAGATTGTCTAGCACAGTGTAGATTCATCCAGTGAGTTAAAACAGGCTGTACATATCAGAAATGCAGCTTCTACAGATAACACAGGCTTACAGATTACAGGCAGTATTTTATTTCTTTGGCAGGGGGGTGCCTTTGGTTTCCCTCCCCTCTTCAGCCAGCTTTCATGGCTGCCAGAGCTCCAACCTCCCAGGCTGCATCACAGTGGTTACATACCCCAGTACTGCAGAGAACTGGAGGGTGTGCCCAGAAGGGAGCTAACTCGGGTGCACCCGTGGCGGTGTCATTGTGACCTATAAGTTTCTTGTGGAACTGTCAGTGCTGAAGTATAAAGGGGATAGTGGTAGAGATGAGACACTACTTCTGAGCACCTCTGTTAACACTTACGTGTTCATTTTTTTGTTTGTTTCAGGACTCCAGAGCTGAGCCAGTGGATCCAAGGAGCCTGTACACCTCTAACCTTAATGAAGTCATTCCTCTTTGGGAATGGAGCAGGTGCAACTTCAGATGTGCATTCCCCACAAAGCTGTATTTCTTATGGTTCCTATATAACTGAAGGAACTCACTATGTAGTATTTTACAAAGTCAAATGCAGGGTCTATTGGCACTTTGGGATAGTGCCAGTGTGTACTGCGTAGCTACTCTGCACATTAACGTGTTCTCCAGCATAGGGCACATTGTCTTGTGCATTGCTTCAAGTCCTTCCCCCCCCTTCCCCATAAGTTCAAACACCTTTATTTACTACTACTAAAGGTGTAGCCATTGTTTTACCTTCCACCCCACCTAGTGTCCATTCCTACTTCTACCCCTCCCCACAATTTGCATTTGCAGAACCTCTAACTCTAAAATGTAACTTTCTCCTAAACTCTTTGCAGTCATTTCTCTGCTGTATTATTTGCTGGAATTTAATGTAGGCTTAACTGTACCTGGCAAATTTATTGCTGCTATTGTGACTTATCCTTATCTGTCGGCAGATAAGCACCTCTTGCTCTACTTGGTCTGCCTAGTTTTCAGGGACATCTTGCAACCTTTCTCGTGTCCCTTATTTGTTCTCTATACTGCCTATACTGTCTCAGTCTTAACATCCATATCCTGGAACTTTGTGCTGCATGTATGCTTGACATAAAGAACTGTATTTGGGGGTCACCACTCTGTTTCTACTGACACTTTCCTTGTATTGTGGTGTCCTTTGTGCAACAAGGCAATGTTTTTGGTTATGTATTGACTTTCGGTCCTTTGCTGTGCTGCACTTTTATCACCACCCACTGGGCTGGTAGTATAGCCTAGCGGTTAAAGTAATGAGCTGAGAACAACCTTGGTACATCTAGCAGAGCTGACCTACATTTGATCCTCACAACCTCCCCTCACATACTGTGGGACTCTGAGCAAGTCTCTTAACTGCCCAGTGGTCCCAGGTCACCCCTGAAAGTGTGTGTGTGTGTGTGTGTGTGTGTGTGTGTGTGTGTGTGTGTGTGTGTGTGTGTGTGTGTGTGTGTGTGTGTGTGTGTGTGTGTGTGTGTGTGTGTGTGTGTGTGTCTCTAGTTTACCAGAGACAAAACATAAAAATGGCATATGTTGGTTCTTTCCTAGATGTGCAGTCTATTCATGTTCACCACTCTTTGCATTCCATATGTGGTAATGTCTTATCTCCTATTACATTGGATCTCCATTACTGCATTTCTAAATATGCATTATTTTT
Organism: Neoceratodus forsteri; assembly: GCA_016271365.2. NCBI lineage: Eukaryota > Metazoa > Chordata > Ceratodontiformes > Ceratodontidae > Neoceratodus > Neoceratodus forsteri. The sequence goes on along the minus strand of JADMNL010000029.1, from coordinate 190,028,015 downwards.
TGTGTAAAGTCTTGGCTACTAGACACTGGACTACAAACTGCCTTCCCTGTTTAGCTGTTTACTACCCTTTTGTCACTCCTCTGTACAGGTTGAGGAGTCTTGAGTCTAATTCTGTAAACCCCTCTTGGCATTTTCTTCACAGCTAGTACTCTACCCAAGTGGTTCTTGGGCTTTGTCCTCCTAAATTTCTTGGTAGTTAACCAGCTTCTTCTATGGGACAGTTGAGGGCTTGTTACGGTCTCTGTATACTGAGTTTATTGGCTTGGCTGCCTGTGCGTACCCTAACTTGTGTGGTGTAGGTGCTCCTTGGTGAAGCAAAGTCTCTTCTGTAAGTTAGTCATGTTCCCTTTCTTTTAGTGAGTCTGTCATTTAACCCATTGTAATGACAGTGATGGCTGGTTATCTAGGTCATCCTTTGGACTTTCTGTCTTGAGCAGTTTTGTTACTTCTGCACTTTGAATTTGCCCACGATCACTGGGTAATGGCTGACCTTATCAATTTGTGCAGGTTCTGGGACGCAGCATGAGCTTGCCAGTCACTGAGACCTCTTATCCTGCTAGTCCTGCAGGAATCTCTGCAGGAATACTGTTCAGACTGCTAAGGCCCACTACTTCAAATGTAACACTGGCTCGCCATAAGCCTTCTGAAAGTTTATCCACTTCTCTGTCCCTCCTGTTGCTGGTCATTTAACTGGTTACTTGACTTCACCTGTCTCTGTTCTCTTCTGTGTGGCTGAGGGCTTTTATCTCTTCTCTTCTTCCCCAGGAAGGCCAGCTCTTACCATTTTGGGTCCCTGTGCAGTCCTGTCAGGCTCCACCACATAGAAACCTAGACTTTTTGATGGCAGATAAGGACCACTTGGCCCACTTAGTTTGCCAATTTCCCTAGCTACAGGATAAGCTGCAGATCCTAGTTAACAAACGGCTTATTTCTTCCTACCCCTCTTTCTCTTCTTCTCCCCCCCCAAAGAATTGCCTGGTCTTTCTCGTGCATTCTTGAATTCTCCTAGTTTTAAAACCCCACAACCTTCGCAGGAAGGCTATCCCATGCGTCCACCATACACTCAAACTTCCTCACATTGCCCCTGAGCCATCCCCAATCTTCAAATTGTGTCCTTGTTCTTGCACATTTCTCTGGATGCTATCCTCTTAGTTTGATTCCCCTGAGGTACTTAAATGTTAGTCGCGCCCCCCCTTTCCTTGAGGGTATACATATTGAGCTCCTTTAATCTCTCTTAATATGGCTTCTGGTACAGATGCTGCACTATTTTAGTTGCTTTCCTCTGGACTGCCTCCATCCTGTCTATGTCCTTGTGGAGATGGGGTCTCCAGAACTGGACATAGTACTCCACATGGGGTATCACCAACTGTCTGTACAGAGGGGTAACAATGTCCTGTTACTTGTGATGCATTCCAATACCCCTCCAGCCCTCTTTACTGACTTCTCACATTGCTTGCCTACCTTTAAGTCAAATCACCCCAAGGTCCCTTTCTATTTTTGTTCCTCTTCTTTTCTCCCTCCTTCCCCTCCCCCCCCCCAACACAAAATTGTGTACTCTTCCCCTGGGTTTTGTTTCCCAGGTGCATTACTTTGCACTAAATCTAAGCTGCCATACTTTTGACCAATTCTCCAACCTTGCTAAGTTCTTTCTTGTACTTTCCAGTCCCCTGGTATAGTTTTGCCTTCCAGTGTCTCTGCAATGTCCCCTATAAAGACATTAAAAAGGACTGGTCCCAGTACTGAATTCTAAGGTACTCTACTAATAACCTCCCTTTCTTTGGAGTGGACCCATTTACTAACCCTCTGCATCCTGTTGTCCAGCCAATGTTTCACCCAGGCTACCAGGCTGGTTAACTTTAACCTTTTGTGTGGGACTGTCAAATGCCTTGCTAAAGTCTAGGTAGGCCATGCCATCACAGGACTTCCCTGGTCTACTTTGGTCACCCAGTCTAAGAAATCCGTTAGATTTGTTTGACATGTCTGCTGTGAATCCATGTTGTCTTGGGTCTTGTGCCCCAGTGGCCTCTGGGTATTTGAAGTTCTTTCTTTCAGAAGTGATTCCATCATGTTTCCTGAGGTCAAACAGGTCTGTAGTTTCCCACCTTTGTCTTGCTTCCTCTTTGTGAAGAGGAATCGCATGTGCTATCCAGTCTTTGGGTATCCTACCACTGTCCCATGATTTGTTAAAGGGTAGTCAGTGTGGTGTCATTGGTTCTGCTTAGAGTTTTGGGGTGAATCCAGTTGGGCCCCATTGCTTTTGTTCACCTTCAGTTTTAGTTCATGACCCTTCTTATGTGAATGAACTGGTATTGACTTCTCTGGCTACAGTGCTTCTATTCTTTGGTTTAGGTACCTACCCCACTTGTAAATACTGAGCAGAAGTAATCATTCAGGATCCCTGCTTTTTCACGGTTACCCTCTGCCCCCTTGTCTCCCATTTCCCTTGGACTTCAATGTACCTATAAGGTTTCATCCCACTTAACTGAGTTTCTTCCTCAGTTTGGGCCTTTGCTATTCTGACTGCGTTCCCCACTTTCTTCTGCTTAACTGGTACAGTCCTCCATCCTGTTTCTTCAGTTTCCTTCTTTCTGAATGCTTCCCTTTCTTCCCTAACTGTCCTAGCCACCACAAGAACCGTAGTGAGTTTATTTTTGACTTGCTTCACAAAGGCTTGTCTCTGGTGGTTTTGAGGCTTCCCCATTGTTCCTCCACTTTCTCCACCAGTTCTAAATCCCTAAATATGAAATTCTCTGTCCTTGTTTGAAAGTACAAGGTTTACAATTGCTCCCTCTGTTCTAACAGTAGCTGTCTGAGGCATGTCCTATGTAGGGCATGGAGAATGCCCCTGCTCTTGGATGTGGTTGCAGCAAAGATGCTCCAGTTAACATCTAGTGCTTTCAGATTCACCAACAATATCTCCCTTTTTTTCTGCTATTCTAAGGATGCCTTCTAGCATTTACTTGTCCATTGCTGCCTCCTGAGATAGGGGTCTGTATACAACCCTTTTGCAGATTGTGGTATTCCCTGTCTCCAGGGTGACCCACAGTGAATCCTGCCCTCATTTTACCCCTTTAGTTCTGTTTGCTTTATTTACTTTATGTAGAGGTACTTCTCTTGCTTTTCTACCCTCTCTGTCCCTCCTGTAGATTGTGTACCCTGGTATGTTGACATCCCAGTCATGGTTCTGTGTTCCATGTTTGCGACTGTCATGATAGTCAGGTGTTCCTCTTTCATCAAGGCCACTGGTTCAGTGAGCTTGTTGTCCAGACTTCTGGGATTGGTACTAATCATTTGGCACTTTTTATGGCCTTGCCCCATCCTGGTCTTACTGCCTTTCTCCATTGGCCCCTGTCCTGCTCCCTATTGATGTCTCTACCTTGGTGTTTACACCTTGCTAACCCCCTATTTTGTGGGGGGGGCTGGAGATCTCCCCGCTCCTCTTCAGTGCTTCCCCTTGGTTAGTTTAAATGTTTGCCAGTGAAGCGCATCACCTATTTCCTTTCCCGGACAGATGCAGACCATTGTGCCATTGTGGGCCTGAATTTCTCCAGGTGGACCCCCAGTCTCCAATGAAACCAAATCCCTGAGCTCTGTACCAATTTCTAAATCCTTCATTGAATGTCACAGTGCAGAGTACCCTAGCTAGACAGGCAGCACCTCTGAGAAGGCTACTGTGCATGCTATTGGTCTAAGGCCCCTCCACAAACTCTTCTTGCACTGCTTTCATCCCATTCCCAGCCAGGTCATTTGTTCCTAGGTGGACAATAACCTCTAGCTCCCTCCCTCACAATTCTGAGGATTTGCTCCCTCTCCTTCCAAGCTGTGGTTGCAGGCACATTACCTACCAATGATGGAGTTCCACATTGTGTGTGTGTGTGTGTGTGTGTGTGTGTGTGTGTGTACCCTGTGGAGTTATGTGCCTCCCTCTTATTGGTCTATTTTGTGGAGGTTCCCAGCATTTCTCTTGCTATGCAATGCAGGTGCCTTCATAGAGGAACCACTCTCTGCCAGAATGAGACATGAATTTTGGAGAGGTACAATTGGAGGGATGTGCCTCTGTTCTACCACCCTCCCTGAGCCCACTTTGGTCTAACTGCTCCTTTTTCTTGGCAGCCTCTGTGGCAGTGGTCCTGGTGTTCCCTGTGTGGGGGAGGTTGTTTCGGGAATGCTGGCCTGGAAATGGGTAACCTCCACCCTCAGATCAGCGGTGCTTGCAAATGGCATTGCACCACTCCCATGTCTTGTATTGTGGCTCCTCTAGTTGCTTTGTATGCTTACTCTCCTCCCTCTATTTTTTCCCACCTACTTTCCTGCTGGCTTTGTGCCCTTACACCTCTCGTCCTTCCTGTTCTGGGACAGAAATGTCCTGTATTGGTTGGTAGTCTCCTTCCTTTCTGAGTTGTACCTCTGGCAGCTGGGGGCCTGCTGTTTTCCTTCAAGGATGACTAAACTTGTGTCTTGGTGATCTTTCCTAGTGCCAAAGTTCCTGTTGTCAGCCAATTCTACTCTGATATTCTGGATTTGATTAAGTGTGGGAGGGAAGGAAGGTAATTGGTAAATGTTCTAGCATCTTCAGTAGGATGCTTCTTGCTCTGAAAGTAAGATTCCTGTTTGCCAAAAGCTAGTAGCAGGGAACTAATTGGAGACACCTGGTTTTCTGCTGACTAAGCTACACCCCAGTTAAATGCTCTCCTTCTGACTTCGCAAACAGAAGTTGATGGTCCTTTTCCTGCAACACACTCTTGATATTTTTGTCTTTAATACTTTGCAACCCCATTCTTTTTTATATTTAAAGTATCTGGTTGCTCAATCCCAACAGGCTCTGACTTGTGCTGAATTGGAAGTATTCTATTGCCTGTGATGTTACTAGTGGAATAGTTTATATATACTTTACTGGCTCCATGGAGTTGTGCACTTGATCCGTCCAGTAGTCTCAGTCCGTGGTTCCTTTAACTTTTTTTTTGAGCTGGTTATCTTCTGTCTTGCATCACATGCTGGAACAGCACACGTATTATAAGCGCTCATCGACTGTTACCGTTCAATAACTCTGTTTCCTTACCTCACTCTTTAAGCTAATAAATAGTACCATTAGTATAGATCGTAATGCCTCCTTGTTTCTAGCTTATCCTTTGCTTTTTGCATCTGTGTTCAACCTAGTGCTCTCGGTACTGGGCTCACTGATACCCTGGGATAAAATCTTCTTTTGTCTTGTATCTGTGGTTCAGTTTTTCTCTCCTTGTGAAAACTCTTGACAGTATTGGACAAGTTTTACAAATCTTCGTTTCTTGACATTTTTTACTATTCTCTTCTCTCTCCCCACTGTTTAGCCTTTAATATTTTTTCAACTGCAATACCTGTCTGTTCCTTTTGTTTGTTTCCACTTGCCTCTTGTCATACTGCCATACGCGTGCTTCACCTGTAAGTTGTGTGTTGCCCTTTAAGTGCTTGTTTGCTAGGTCCTATAATGGCTTCTGTCTTAACACTGCAAGAAATTCTTTATCTACCTGCAGCAGTTGTCATCCTGATTTCCAGTGCTTGCATGGTGGCTCTTTGGCTCTACTCCATTCTTTGCCTGACTACTAGGTCATCTTGTTTACTAAATGACCGACTTGTGCAACTGAAGTACTTGACTAGAAGTACTGGCAGTTGAATCTGAGTTCATGGTTTCAGTCTTTGTTGAGTTCTCCCTTGTCATTGTACACACCTCTTAGCGTACATTGTTCAGCCTTTTTTGTTTTTATTTTGAGGAAATGGTTTACCATGTCCTATTGCTCATTTCCATTAATTCTTGGTGGCAGGTCATTGGTGTGTCCTTGTAAAATTCCTTAGTGTTCTTTTGAAACATAGAATTTGGCAGATGACTGCTTGAGCCCGCCTAGTCTGCCCATTTCTCTAGCTAAAATGCTGCATATTCTAATTAACCAACAGCACCCTTCCTCCTATTTCTTTCTCCTCCCCCCATGTTTTACTCTAGGACCTCCTCAGGAAGGCTGTTCCATGCATCCCCAACCCTCTCTGAACAAATAACTGCCTCACATCTCTGCACTGTCCCCCCTCGAGCTTCAAAATGTGCCCCCTTGTTGCATCTCATTTTCTGAAAACTGCTATTCTCTTGGAATTTGATTCCCTTGAAGTATCTGAAAGTTTCTATCGTGTCCCTCCTTTTCCTTGAGGCTATACTTTCTTCTCTTTTTTTTTTATTTTTTTTTTTTAGCTCATTTAATCTTAAGTCTTCTGGTGCAGACTCTGCAACACTTTGGTTGCACTCCTCTTTACATTCTCCGCACTGTATGTCTTTGCGGAGATGGGGTCTCCGGTATTGAATGCAGTACACCAGACTGAAATGTCACTGGGAAGGAATAGTAAATGAGTAGCTTGACTCTTGGTGTGTGATTGCCCCAGGCAGTATATTGTTGTGGTATAGGGCAGTGAGCTGCAAATGTGGAGTCCTGGATTTGAATCTCACAGCCCCCACTTCCAGATTGACCTTGAGCAAAGTCACATGCCTACCTTGTGCTCCTAGGCTCTACCCATGTGTAACAGCCTGTGTAAAATAATCTTGGCCCAGGTTCCATAGAGGTCCTTTTACCCACCCCAGCTCCTATGCAGTGGCTTGAATGTGCTGCTGGAAGCTGAGCTTCAGTGGTATATTATTGCACTTGCTAGGCTTCATGGCATAGTGTTTGCTCTTGCTACAGCAGCAGCTTTCTCAGCACTGTCTGAACTGAGACTCCTGAAGCATGTCTGTCATTAGACACTAAAGGCATTGCATTATTTTTCCACACCATCCCTGGTGTGGATATTATCTGGGTTTTATTTGTCTATTTGTATGTCTTGATTGATTAGATTCATGGCCTCTGGGCCTAAAGAGGAGGTTTGGTCCTCACCTCAGCCTCAACCCTGCCATTTCTGGAAGGGGGGCCTTTCTCCCGGAAGGGGATGGCCGTGGTTGACGCTGAGGTCGAAGAATGAGTGTTGCGGAGTGGATCTCATATCTTGGAGTGTGTGTTTGTGTGTTTGTGTGTTTGTGTGTTTGTGTGTTTGTGTGTTTGTGTGTTTGTGTGTTTGTGTGTTTGTGTGTTTGTGTGTTTGTGTGTTTGTGTGTTTGTGTGTTTGTGTGTTTGTGTGTTTGTGTGTTTGTGTGTTTGTGTGTTTGTGTGCCCCCCCAGCACCTTACTGGAAAGGAGGAGGGGGCTGCCATGCAAATCCTTTCCAGTATTGTCCTGGAAATGAGGGGTGGGGCTGCCGTGCAAACCCCCTTTCTAGCACCATTCTGGAAATGAGGGGTTGGGCTGCTGTGCAACCCCCCTTTCTAGCACCATTCTGGAAATGAGGGGTAAATGCCCAAGGATTTTGCTAGTGGTTGCTGAATTGAATGTAAAGTCTGTAGTTCATTGGCTAGTGTCTCCCCCTCTCCCCACTGGTTGTTTCAGGTCTGAGTCCTATGGATGAATTTGTTCAATATTATCCTTGATCCAGGAGTTGTGCAGGTTGGTATCATCATGATATTTTGACTTCTCTTTTCCAGCCAAATAATTTAGTTCATGTGATTGGCACTACTGCCTTCAGTACTTTACAGAGGTTAAGAAATCCTAAGGGAGCCTGAAGTGTTGTAACTGAGAGTGGTGGGATCCCTTTTGACATCATGTTATGACATACCGTATTGAAGTCTTAAAGCTGTTTAGTTATTGTGCTTGTTTTTTGCAGAGGCATTCTTGATGACAGATTATTTCTTTTTCTATGCAGCGATGACATCAGTTGGATAACTGAAGTCTTCAGAATAGAAGTCTCCAGAGCTATTTAATGTTGTTGTTGTTCATATGTACACTGTTAACAAATCTTCAATATACACTGCAGTGATGTTTTAGCATGTTCTTTCTCATTCAGACTTGGTACCCCATCATGCCTGATTAGACTGAGCCCACAGTACCCTGCCTACTGTCTAGGTAGATGCGAGACAACTACAGCTGGGGTGGTGATGGTGGAAGGGGTGCTGGAGGGCCTTGTGTCCCTGAGGGTAGAAAAGGTACATCCCAGGGTGTTGAGGGAGCTGGCAGGTATGCTGTCAGACTAGAGGGAAGTGCACATCATACCACTCTACAAAAGTGGGCCCAAGGATGAACTGGGGAACTACAGATGGGTGAGCATCCCTGCACTGCACCCAGTCAACACCTTATGAATGTGTCTGTACTGTCACTCTTAACTATTCACTCATTGGTATAGCTCCCTTATCCCGTGAAGTCATGAACGCAGTATATATTGGAAAGTACCTTGAGTCAAGGACTCCATGTTTGTACAGAGCAGTACAGACGTTTGGTAGAAGTAGGTAGACATAAACTCCATGAAGGAGCTAAGAGAGGAGGGAGCCAATGCTATCCACATTTGTGAGTGTTGGGGAAGGGGCTTGGTAATAAAAGGACCTTTGGAATAGAGGTTCAGCAATGGGGAACCACAAGTTGAGTGACCAAGGGTAATGTATGAAACTGGAATCTGTTGCTTTGGATAAGGCAGATGAGCTGGTAGGGCTGTAGACAAGGGCCACAGGCGATGCCCACATATCTACAGGAGTCCAGTGTATCATCTCGGGTGGAGTACTGGACAGCATTGTCTACATAGATTAAGAGGTTTGGGAGGAGAGACTGCAAAGCAGCATGGCATGAACCAGCAGAGGGCATCTTGTGAGGAACCACATTTGGAGTGAGAATTGACTCGTGCACAACTTCCACAGATGCTATTTGCCTGAATGACTTCCGGTTGTCTGATTTGGTAAGGTGTCTGTCTTGTGCCCCTGCCTTTCGGGGGGGTAGTGAGGATGCTGAGACCAACCAACCTGCCCTAGTGCCCTGCTTAGATTACCTCTACCCCCTACCACCCAGTATGACAAACTCCTACCCTGCTATGCTAAGTACCCCACCACCATATAGACTCCTGCCCTGCCTCCCTGGTAGATTCCATCCTTACCACCCTAAGTAGCCTACATACCACACCACCCTGCTTAGTCAGACTCTGTCCATACTACCCTAAGTACCCCTACCACCCTGCCTACCCTACCAGCCCGCCTAGCCTGATAGTCTAGGCAGGGTGGTAGAGTAGGTGTCTGTCAGGCAGTGTATGAGGGTGGCAGGGTAGGATTCTATCAGGCAAGGCAGGGTGGTGGGTATACAGACTGGTAGGCTACTTACTAACATACTAAAATGCCAGCAGAATAAACGTAATGGTATTTTGCATCTGCTCGTTTGGTCAGCCCCCACCCTGGGAGCTGACCTTGCTGCCCCTTCACCTTCTTTGGCTTCTTCCCTTCCCAGTTCCGGATATTCTTGCTGCATTGGATTTTGCTTCCTGAACCCTTCCCCTGTACCTGTACCACCTCCTCTTGAGCCACTCCACCATCTCTGCCTCCACCAGCCCCCTGGGCAGTGCATTCCATGGCTCCACCCTCTCAGTGAAGTAGCACCACCTCCTTTCTCCCCTGAATCTTCCTCCCCCCCAGCTTCCACCCATGCCCTCTAGTTGCCCCTTCTCCTTCCTGCAAAGCACCCTGACTGCTCCTCCCCTATTGACCCCCTTCATGTACCGGAAGACCTATTCTGTTTCTTTCCCCCAATCCCTTCTCTCTTCCAATGTGTACATATTTAGCTCTTCAAGCCTCTCCCCATAGGTCCTGTCTCTTCTCCCCCTCCCCCAAATCATTTTGGTTGTCATCCTCTCTGGGAGTTTAATGTACCTCTTTGTGTGGCCACCAAAACTGCATGCAGTACTCTAGGTGGTGCAGCCTCACCAAGCAGTTATACAGAGGGAGTATTGCTTCCCTCCTTCTGGAGTTGATCTCTTTCTCCTCCCCCCCCCCCCAGCGATGTATCCCAGCATCCTATTAGCCTTGGCTGCTGCCCTCCTACAAGTCTGAGGTCATCTTGACATCCACCACCCCAGGTCCCTCTCGGCCATCGAGACTTGTAGCAGTTCCTCCGCCAGGGTGTACACTTGGCCCAGGTTTCTGGCCCCCAGGTGCAGTACCTTGCATTTCCCTGCCTTTAACCTCCGCTTCCACTTTCTAGACCAACTTTCCAGAGCCACCAGGTCCCCTGTAGGACCATCCTCCCCTCCCACCACTGCCCCCCAGTTTTGAGTCATCCGCAAAGAGACTCGTCTCGCTCCTGATACCTGTCCTTACATCAGACATAGGCATTGAACAGGAGGGGCCCAAAGACTGATCCCTGTGGGACCCCACTAATGACCCTCCTTGGGGATGAGACTATCCTGCTGACTATGACCCTCTGAGTCCAGTCCTGGAGCCAATTGCTTATCCATCTGGTTCCCCACCCCATTTCTCCCAGCTTATACAACAAGCCCTCATGAGGAACCGTCAAATGCCTTGCTGAAGTCTAGAAAGAGGATGTCCATTAGTCTACTTAGGGTGGTAGACTCCATCCTTATTAGGCTAGGCTGGGTGGTGGTGTAGGAGTGTATCAGGGGTATGCAGGGTGGTGGGAGTCAGACTCTTACCCTATCGCCCTGCCTAGCCTGACTCCTTGCCACCCTTGCAGCCTGCCTAGCCGCCTACCTTACTACCCTGCCTAGCCTGAGACACCTAGCCTGATGCACTCTACCTAGCTTCTTAGGGTGGCATCAGGCTAAGTAGGGTAGGAGTCTTGGTCTAGGCAGGCTGGTAGGGTGGCAGGATGGAGTCTGTCAGGCTAGGCAGGGTGATAGGGTAGGAGTCTGACTCCCACCACTCTGCCTAGCCTGAGACTGTGTCCCTAACAGACACCTACCCTGCCACCTTACTAGCCCGCCTAGCCTGAGACTCCCATCCTAATTAGCCCCACCACCCTGCTTAGCCTGATGGACTCCTACCCTGCCACCCTAAGCACACCACCACCCTAATAGATGCCTAGCCTGATACACCATGCCACCCTAAGTAGCCCATCAGTCAGTGTACCCCCACCACCCTGCCTAGCCTGAGACTCCTACTCTAGACAAATGCTGGAACTTCAGAGTTCCTGTGGAGGCAATGAGTTAACTATTGGATAATGTTGCAGTGAGTTCAATTCCTGACCTCCATCAGTGTGGGGTGATGGCTCTGAGCAGTAATTAGTCAGTAAAGCAGAGAACTGTTGATTGCATTTACACTCACCAAGTGCTGCAGGTCTGAGTGGCAGGGAGTCCTGTCCTATCACTCTCACTCGGCAGATTCCCCTCTGTTCAAGCCACTCAGCACTGGCCAGCTTGTTGGGGGGTCAAATTTGAGTATGGGTGGTGTCTTTCCTGCAGCCTGATCTGCTGGAGCAGAGGAATGCACCAAGATTTGAAGTCCATTGGCTTGCTAGCTTTAAATTGGCATTAATAATTTCCATACATATTTTATCCCTCCAAGAGCCCTGGCAGGTGGCTTCAGCCCTTCTGATGGAGGGAATCTCTTTGGACCCATCCACACCCGCTGACCCTGTTGTTCCCACGCAGATTGTCTTTCTCTCCCCGTAGTGGGGCGAGGAAGGAGGCTGCATGCTACACCTCCTCCATTGAGACCCAATCTAGAAGCCGGGGTCAGCTCTCGGGTGCAGCAGCCATCACTGAGCACTGCCAGGCTCACATTTTCTCTGCTTTTCTGCCTCTCCACCCTACAGACTTAAGCATGTTATTCACTAGGGGGTTGTGCTGTACAGGGATGAAGGTTTTCTCACCTCTGGTACTCTGCTGTTATAGGTACAGGACATTTCTCCTTTAGGTTTGTAGGGGGCTTCCCATAGGTATGCTACTGCTCGATGTATGGAGGAATCCAGGTTTAGTCTGAGGGGCTGCATTGTACGATGACTGAATATCTCCCCTCTGGTACTATGCTGTTAACATGTACTGGGGGAAGTTGCCTTTAGTTTGGGGGTCTCTTCCCCCCCCCCCCCAAAGGTTCAATTCAATTTTTATTTTACCAAGACATCATTGTGACAACTCATTTGCAAGGATGTCCTGCAGGGATGATTGCATAACCAAATAGAGCAAAGAATTCAGTACAAGATACTAGCTGCATACAAAGAACATTTCAGGGCAAAGCAAGTTTTATTCAAGGCATCCAATCCCAGAAGCAGGACTGGGGGGGAGGCAGATGTGGTGCCAGTACATGAGTGGCAGCAGGGAGGAAGTTGCCAACTATCACCCGGAGAGCCTCACGTCTGTGGTGGGCAAGCTAATGGAGACAAAACTGAGTAATGGGATGGTTGGCTATCTGGAGGGGGGGGTGCTACATAACTTTTGGCAGCATGGCTTCACTGGTAATAAGTAGTTGAGGAGTCTAGGGGTGGGGCAGAAAATTGCAAGATGGATAGAGGACTGGCTGGAAGGTAGAAGCCAAAGGGTGGCGGTCAATGGGGAGCACTCTGGTGAATCAGAAGTGACATGCAGGATTCCCCAGGGTTGGTGTTGGGGCCTGAATGGTTCAACACACATAGAAACATATGCTTTGATGGTAGATAAGGACTGCTTGGCCCACCTAGTCTGCCCATTTCACTACCTATTGGATACGCTGCAGATCCTAGTTAACCAACAGCCTATTTCTTCCTAACCCCCACAAGAATTGCCTTATGTCTGTTCTATGCATTCTTTAAGTCCCCCACTGTTTTGACCCCCACAACCTCTTCAGGAAGGCTGTTCTATTCTTCCACCACCCTCTCTGTGAAAAAATACTTCCTTACATTGCCCCTGAGCCGTCCCCCCCTCTATCTTTAAATTGTCCCCTTGTTCTTGCACATTTTTTTTTTTTTTTTTTTTTCTTCTGAAAGATTCTGCTCTCTTGGACTTTGATACCCTTGAGATACTTCTACCATGTCCCCCTCTCCTTCCTTTCCTCAGGATATACATATTAGCTCCTTTAGTCTCTCTTTCTATGGTTTGTTAACCCTGCACTATTTTAGTCTGCTATGTTAGCAACATAGCAGAGGGGCTTCAGGGGAAGGTCTGCCTTTTCACGGACAACACCAAACTCTGCAACAGGGTTGAGACCCTTGGGAGTGGAGGCCATGCTAAATGATCTTTGAATACTGGAGGAATGGTCAGAAACATGGCGGCTGAAGTTCAGTGCCAGGAACAGCACAGTAATACACTTGGGAAGAAGAAATCCTAATACCACATACACACCAGAGGGGGGGGAGAGAGAATAGCAGCAATCTGGCAGGAGAGGGATCCAGGAGTTATTACCATGAATGATCTCAGGGTGGGGATCCAAGGCTGTGGGCAAAGCAAACAGGATGCTGGCATGCATTAGGAGAGCGATAACCAGCAGAAACAGACTTTGATGGCAGATAAGGACCACTTAGCCCATCTAGTCCGCCCATTTAGGAGGAGGAAGGTACTGATGCCTCTCTACTGTTTCATGGTTAGGCCACAGCGGGAGTATGGGGTTCGGTTCTGGAGGCCTCCCCTATGAAAAGACATAGATGGCATGGAGAGGGTGCAGAAAAGGGCCACTAAAACAGTGCAGAGGCTGGGGGGGATGAATTTTTACACTTTGGAGACAAGGAGGGAGAGGGGGCTATGATAGAAATTCAAATATGTAAAGGGATCAATAGAGCGGGGGAGAACTTGCCAGAGAAGGGTGCAAGACTAGAAATTGGAGGGGGGAAGGTTTAGGGGAAATGTCAGGAAGTATTAATTCACAGCGTGGTCAAGCCCTGGAACTGGCTAGCCGGAGGAGGTGGTGAGGGTTTCAAGAGATCACTAGGTGCTGTCATGGAGGGAGGTAGGAATCAGGAGGAGGAGGGGGATTGAGTGGAAAGGGGGATGGGCAGACACGATGTGCCAGGAAGGTCCTGTTCTGCTGACATGTCATGTTGATACCGATTCTATAACCTATCTGAGCTGCCATGTAGAACTGCATCAAATTACATTTGATAAGAACCATGTACTTGCATTTCAGAATGTTTTGGCACAAATTTTCCACACAGCTTACACTTTACAGTACCATTCTGAACTGCAGCAATTGTAGGATTTCTCTAGCTTAATGCTTAAGCAATAAGGCACGACAGGGTGTGTTGTGTAATAACATCACTCTGGGGTGGGCTGAAGCATGAGGCAAAGCCGAGTGCTTCTGCTACCCCAGGAGTAACATTATTATACAACACACATCCCTGGAGTGTCTTATTGCTATAATACAATGGCTCATTTATATTGCAATCAAAAAAAAGAGAATTCACTTTTAAAACAACTTTTATGTGTGGATGTGTATTTAACCAAAAAAAAAAAAATGGAACTCCTTTTTGTGTTTGTCCAGTAGGTGGAGCTGTGACCTGTGTAAGCCCTTATGTAACTGTACTGATATTGTCTTTCCCTGTCTTAGCAATGGACTTTTTGGGTCATGGTTGAGTTTTGTCTTTCTGTCTGGCCCTCCACCCCCATGTCAGCAGGGTCCATTGTGTACTGGGAGAAACTAGTGCTTTCATTTTGGATACCATGGCCGTTACTTTGTAGGGGATGGGCAGTGTGTGGAGTGTGCACCCCCTTACATGATCGCAGTGTGGTGCAGTGGAAACTGAGGATATCACCCTGCAGAAGTGAGTTGTATTGCAGATTACTTGTGGGAGACAGAAAAAAAAAGAATTTTCTTTTAGTTTACTTACAGCCACTGCCTGCGGCTTTTCGGGGAGACGACAGGGGGCACGTGCTGTTAGTGAAAGCCTTTAGCTGCAAACAGTGGTGCTCAGGAGAAAAAGGTGTTTTTTTTTTTTTTTTGTTTTTTTTTTTTGCTGTAATTACACAATGTGGCTGCTGCTCTGCATTGCAGGACCGAGAGAGTCTGGGGAGGAGGTGAATCTCTGAGGACTTCCTTGTACGTTGTGGCTAGTGGGGACTGCCAGTCTGCTTGTATGAGTGTAAGCTGCAGACGGGGACAATGAGGCCACTCGCACACAATGGCGGCTTCAGTTAGAATTTAGTGTTCTAGAGTTTTTACATGTGCTGTTGTGCTTCACTGGAGGAGTGAGGGACGAGACTAGCATTGTGGGAGGAGGGGTACCCTGACTATTTAGGTAGTGTGTGAAGTCATGCAGTGTGTGAAGCCATGTCAGGTCAGTGGTGGCTTGACGGGGAAGGAGGGATTTCATTCATGTTCTGTGGTCATCTCCATGCCTGCCCTAGATACACTGTTATTGTCTAATAACATCACTGTCTCTAGGGGTCAGCAGCCAATCAGTTTCCTAGAATTTTTTTGTCATTGTATAATTCTATGCAGATGTGACAGTTTTTGTTGCCCCAAGACACTGTCACACATGTTATAGAACAGTCTGTTAATGGCCTAACTCTCAGATCTACATTTCCTTGTACTTAATGAGAGGTTTTGCACAGTGTAATCCAAAGACTTTTCCTGTTCATAGAAGGATAAGCAACCACTTTTGGAAAGGATAATTTAATGCAGCCGTTCAATTTTAATATAGTGGCATTGCCACTGTGTATTTTAAACAATTTGTAAATATTTCCACATATTACATCTAAAACAAGATGCTGTACCTGCAGAGTTATCCAGCTTAAAGAAATATTGTGTGTGTGTGTGTGTGTGTGTGTGTGTGTGTGTGTGTGTGTGTGTGTGTGTGTGTATGCACATAATCTTTCCTTAAGCATGATAATTCCAGAAGAGAGGTTTGGGTGGTGAGGCAGCAATAGTGATTTGAAAGTAACAGCTGCACAATCAGGCGGACCTGATAGTCCTGTGGGCCTTTTTCTGCTGGCAATTTTGTATGTTCGTAACTCTGCAGTACAGTATCTCTTTAGATGAAATTTGTCTACCTAGAGTAGAGGAAGAAACTCACTCAGGAGTCAGGCCCACCCCTGTGAACGTTGGGGTAGGGGAGCATTGGTGAAAAGCAGTGCTGCTACATCAAAGCCCTTCCCTGTGGGCACTGTTTTAAATACAAATATATATTGTCAGTTTGTCTGTTGCATGTTGCGGTTGACCAGGTCTAAAGGTTTTGATGCTGCTCTGCCTCTCTGTCACTCCTATGTAAGCGAAATGCAATGCACCAACCGTCCCCCCCCCCACCCTGAAGCCAGTGTTACACTTTTTCTCTTGATTGCCGTCCTCAATAGGTCTTCAATATTGCCTTTGTGCACTGCTTTGATAAGATCAGAGAGAACTTCTCAGTCCCTTTCCTCCTTGGTGACACTCGGCACCTCTCCCCATCCCCCAACCTTAGCTCTCCCCAGGGTTCCCTGTACCCCGGTGCATTACTAAGGAGCCTGTGTTTTCTTGGCTGTTTAATGTGTATTGTTAGCAATTTAATTGTGACTTTAGAGTTTAGGACTTGTGATAAAATGATCAAATGGAAAGCGACACATCTGAAAGACACCAATATCAAACATAACAGTTTTATTTAATATCATATTTATTAGAGTTGGAGTGGAGAGAGGCTGAACAGCAGATGGACTACAGTGACCTGCCTCCTTCTGGACCTCGATGGAGTCAACAGTTAAGTAAATATCTTAATCATCCCTTTCTCAGTCTGTCTTGGAGGAGTCATGGTGGTCGTCTAACACATCCACACTAGAAAGTAAGACCACAATGAAGTTAAGCATTTTATTTCTATGCACACTACTGTGGAGTAGTATCTTGGCAGCAGCTTAAATGAAAAGTTAGCGTAACCTATTAGCTGTATGAGACAGTAAGGGCCACCCATACAAAGTAAAATCCAGCAGTTTCCTTCCAACCTTGTTATGCAATCAATGACATTACTCTGTTAACCCTTAGTATGTCATATCAATGGTATAACAAAACAGAATGCTCACAGCTTTGTGAAAAATGTTTAATGTGTTATCGGTATTAAATTGATTTGCACCAAGCTGTGTGAAGAGTGTGGCGAGGAATTTGATATACATTGTTATAAAATGGGCTAAAGATCTGGCTGTTAACCAGAAGCTTTTTTTTTTTTTTTTTTTTTTCAGTGGTGTACAAATTCCTATTGCCACCTGTCCGGGGCAAGAACCAAAACAGAGCTAATGTCATTGTAATAAATGGGGGCAAGTGATATTTTGTCTACAGTCATGGCTGGTTAAGTAATGAGTTTCTTGATTTGAACAATTCTGCCCATTTTGTAAGTGCAATAAGCCACTACGGGAATGTGCGTTGGACAGTTCTAATGCATGGCTAGGGGGTTCAACCAGTTGCCTCATTCTTCAACATGCCCCCTAGCCATGTGTTAGAACTCTCTAATGCATGCCCTGTCAGTTTATTGCGCTCTTGATGAATCAATCTTCCTGTTTGATTTCAGAATGCTTAATATAAGAAGACAAGCTCAAACACTGCTGATGAATCAATCTTCCTGTTTTAATAATGTCTAAAGAGCTACTGACACCTCAGCGAAAACTTTGGAAAAACATAATTAGGTACAGTTCAGCTTGTATTCCATGTATATTTTTCATATTTTTTTCCCCGTATTTAATAATGAGTAAACTTGTAAGAATACATGATGTTCAAATTCCAGTCCCCAAAAATGAACCCTGACTGTGATTTGTGGCTCCAGTCTGTTGCTATGGTTGTAACTGTCACAATCACAAGCAGTGCATTATGACCTCTGGTAGGGAGAAGGCAGTGGAAATAGATGAGCTCTTCAGGAGCAAAGATCTTGTTTCATGCAAATGAACCTAGTAATTACTAATGGAGGAGGACATAAAATTAATGTGAAATACATTCTGAACTCCTAAATATTGTGTTTAGTTAAATCTCTCCTGAAGGTGTCTGCTGCTTTTTAAAGAGCAGCTGCGCACTGTAATTTTCCCAGCCCCTCACAAACCTACAGGGTAGGTGACCTGCTCCAGTGTTGAGAGGTTTAAAAAAAAAAAAAAAAAAAAAAAAAAAAACATGCGCTTCAGTCCAGTAAAAAGGTCCAGGACCCCAATGTGTTCCCCAGGGTATACAGAGCCACTTCCTGAACCTGCTGACACACCCACAGGAAGGTACCCACAGCCCCCTTTTGTGATGTCAGAAAATGAGGGCTGTGTGTGTGTTCCAGTGACTGCCTGGGGCATGTAAGACAGTTCAGGAAGCAGCTCTGTTTTTCCTGGGGTACACATCAGCGAGCCTGTACCTTTTTTACTGGACTGAAGCACATGGTATTTTTTAATACCCCTCAACATTGGAGCAGGTCAGCTACCCTGTATGTCTGAGGGGCTGGGAAAATTACAGTGCACACCTGCTCTTTAAGATAAGATGAACGCAATATACATTGTTGAATTAATCTTCCTGTTTGAAGAATGAAGCTAAGAAAACTGACTCAAACATTGAATCAGTCTTCCCGTTTGCTTTAAGAATGCTTTGCATAAGAATCAATTAGAAAAGTAATTAAGTCTTCGATTACTTTTTATTGCTAGCCCATACACTATGAAATCTAATGTATGTGGTTACATTAACTGCTTTGAGAACACGTGAGGTTGCCATGCCAACTGTAAACCTCTTTAGCTACGCTCTTGAGGTTTACAATGATGTTACGGCATCCTCTCGAACTGCTTATGGTGCTGTTATTAACCAAAGACCATATATTATACTAATCTATTTCACTTTGTATGTCATCTTAGCTTTGACCATTACTCTCAGATCTGTATTTTTGGCTCCAAGTGAATCCGCAGTAGTGATGGGTATGGTTCATCTGTGGATTGTGTGTTTCAGATAACAGTATTTGAGACCATGTTTTTAATGGGACTTATGAAATGGGCATCAGAATTTAGGCATCCTGATTGGTCCATACCTGTGTGATATTCCTTCTTACGCACAGGAAAAAGGACCAGCAATGCCCTCTGGGCACTGATCCTAGTAAAGATGTCAGTTAGAATGTTGGCACACTGAAAATCGGCCATCTTGTTTTCACCAACTGTGTAAAATATCAGGCTGTATTTTTAATCTGTCAGCATATCTGTAAATGAAATTAAAGACCTGCATCATTTAAAAATCAAAAGTGTCAATCACTGTACATCCTCACTGTAGGGCTCAACGGCTTTCTCGCAACTCCCAGCTTGCGCGTGCTCTCGCTGTCTCTGTCTAAGTAAATGAGTGAGCGGGCACTCCATACTTCACTCCCTTAGCACCACAGAAAAATAAACGGAAAGAGAGAGAACCAACATAACCTGGACGTAAGATGACACCTTAATGCATCAGTTACAGAACTCTTCCAGTTTCATACTTGGCTTCCGCATCACATAACGGCTTTCTCCTGTGTGCTCTAAACAAAAGCAGCTTGTTCTCCCTCACGCTACCTGTTACCATAACATACAATATATATTTATATAGAGAGAAAGAAACAGAATTTCTTGTCCAAACTAAATGAAGAATGACTACTAATAATGGGGGAGGGGGGTTGCCATGACAACTACAGAAATACAAGTAAGGATGTCTTAACAGCTCAAGTCCTCAAGTAAAAAAAGCAAATGGGCAGAGGAACTATTTAATGAAAAATTAGGACAAACGTAAATGTTTTACTATTAAATATTATGCATTTTACTTATCACATACATCTCTATTTTAGATGACCATTTTGTAAGCACAATAAGACACTCCAGGATGTGTTGGAAGAAGGAAACCAAAGCCTGACACAGAGTACTCCAGTGTCAGCGAGGGCTCAGCCACATAAATGTGGCAAACTGGACTCCTCGTCAGACCTATCACCGCAAATAATGCAACCAAATACATGGAGGAATTGACATTTGTCAGAAATAAGCTCCTGGCCATAGCGGATGACTTTAAAGCTTTTCAGCCAGCATTGACGACATTTACAACAAGAATGGGAGATGCAGAAAGTATTGGGTTGTCCGCCATTAATTCAAGGAGGGAGGGTTGCATCGTGCATAGATGGAAGCAGTCTCTTCACTTGTACTGTGCTGTTTTCACATACAGAACAGTGACTTTAGCTCACGGAGGGTGGGCAGTAATGTACAGGGACGGAGGTCTTCTTGCGACTGGTATTGTGCTGTTTCAGATACTGGTGAGTCTGTGTTTGGTTCAGGAAAGTTGGGGTGCATTATGCAGAGGAGGCAGTCTCCCCACTGGTGCTGTGCTTCAGTTACTGGTGAGTCCACTTTTCATTGAAATAGGGTGGTCTGTACTGTGGAGGGATGGAGGTAGGCTCTGCACTGGAAATGTGCTTCTTTCAGTTACTTTCAGTTACTGGTGAGCCCACCTTGCATTCAAATAGGGTGGTCTGCACTGTGCAGGGATGGAGGTAGACTCCCCACTGGTACTGTGCTTCTTCACTTACCAGTGAGTCCACCTTTCATTTACACACGGTGGTCTGTGTTGTGCACAGATGGAGGTACGCTCCCCAGTGGTACTGTGCTTCTTTCAGTTACTTTCAGTTTCTTGTGAGACCACCATTCAGTCAAATAGGGTGGTCTGTACTGTGGAGAGATGGAGTTAGGCTCCCCGCTGGTACTGTGCTTCTTTCAGTTACTGGTGAGTCCGCCTTTCATTCAAATATTGTGGTCTGTACCGTGCAGAGATGGAGGTAGGGAAAAGCCTTTGAAAACATAATTTTTGAGCTCGGTTTAAAACTCGAGATGGTCCGGCATTCTCTTTTCCAATGCGGTACTGAATTTCACAGGGAAGGGGCAGCATAAGAAAATGCACATGCTCCAGATATTTTTAACCGAACCCTGGGAATCTCCAGCAATCCCTAATCGGCGGATCAGTGTGAGCGGTAGGGGCAGTATGGAGTAAGGAGATCTTGCAGATACTGTGGTCCCTGTTCATGTACAGCTTTGTCAGTAACCCGACCTTAAATGTGATTCGCCACTGTACCGGCAGCTAGTACAGTTCGCGCAGCACAGGTGTGATATGACTAGTCTTGGATGTATGAGTCAAAAGCCTGGCCGCTGCTTCTGCACTAGCTGCAAGCAATGGATAGCAACCCCCAGAAGCCCTAGGTAAAAGGCATTGCAGTAATCAAGGTGGGTGGTTATGAAGGCTTGGACCAATGTAGGAAGGTTAGCCAGAGGAACCAGGTGTTTTCACCTGGGCAATATTCCTAAGATGATAAAAGGAAGATTTGACAATGGAAGACACCTGCAATTTCATGGTCAAGCCATTATCAAAAATAACACCCGGGTTACGCACATGATCTGAAGTCATGAGCTGGACATCATCAAGCCATAGGGCTGAGGGAAGCCCAGCCCTAAGACCCACCTCAGGGTGACCCAGGTCCATAACAAACACCTCGGTCTTATCCGGATTTAACGTCAGCCAGCTAGTGCTCATCCAATCTGATTTCAACTAGACAGTAGTTAAGCACGGACGTTGCATCATCCTGTCCAGGAATGAAAAAAATATACAGTTGGGTATCATCTGCGTAGCAGTGAAAACCCAAACTATATTGCCTAATGATATCTAACAATGGCAGCATATACACTGTGAACAACATGGGTGCCAATATGGAGCCCTGCGGCACTCCACAGGACAGGAAGAGGGTATCTCAGGAATAAATTCCAGTGATGACCCTCTGTGTCCTGCCTGTAAGGAAAGATCGATACTAGTGCAAGACTCTGTCAGACAGTCCACAGGGAAGCCGCAGGCACTCCAAAAGCACACCATGGTCCAGTGTCAAATGCTGCTGAGAGATCGAAGGACTAGGATAGTACAAGCCTTTTGATCTCTCACAATTAGGAGATCATTTAAAACCTGGACTGAGGCTGAATAAAGAGGAAGGTGGTTGTGCAGTGAGCAACAGTGAAAAAGCAGGGATACTGAATGAATACTTCTGCTCAGTATTCACAATGGAATAGCAGGGGGAGATATCGAATCCAGTCAATAGAAGCACTCTGGATATGGGGGTTGATATTTGTCATATCACAATAGAAAGGGTTCTGAAAGAACCCTTAAAACTGAAGGTGGATAAAGCAATGGGGCCTGATGGGATTCACCCCAGAATTCTAAAAGAACTAAGGGGAGAACTAGTAACACCACTGACTACCTTTTTTAATAAATCATGGGAGGATGGTGTGGTACCTGAGGACTGGAGGAGGGCGGATGTGATTTCCCCTTCACAAAAGTGGGAGTAAGATAGAGGCAGGAAACTACAGACTTGTCAGTTTGACCTCAGTGATAGGGAAAATGATGGAATCATTTCTGAAGGAAAACTGAGTACCTAGAGGCCAGTAGGACACAGGACCCAAGGCGGCATGGATTCAGTCAGAAGGTCATGTCAGAGAAATAGAATTGATTTCTTTGAATGGGTGACCAAAGTAGCAGACCAGGGAGGGGCTGTGGACATGGTCTACCTAGACTTTAGCAAGGCATTTGACACATTTCTGCACAAAACATTAATAAACAAATTAGCCAGCCTGGGAGTAGGTCCCAGGGTGGTAGCCTGAGTAAAACACTGACTGGACAACAGGACACAGTGGGTAATAGTAAATGGAGTCTACAGTGAAGAAAGGAGGGTTGCTAGTGGGGTACCGCAGGGTTCAGTACTGGGGCCAGTCCTTTTTTAATGCATTTATAAGTGACATTGCAGAGGGACTGGAAGGAAAAGTGTTTCTTTTCAGATGACACAAAGATCTGCAACAGGGTTGATACACAAGGTGGTTTGGAAAGGATGAAGAGACTTGGCAAGGTTGGAGGAGTGGTCAAATGTATGGCAGCTTGGATTCAGAGCAAAGTAATGCAATTGGGAAACAAAAACCCAGGCAAGAGTAGACAATGGGGGCGTGAGATACTGACAGCAACAAAAATGGAAAGGGACCTGGGGGTAGTCATATCAGACAACATAAATGTGGGTCAGCAATGTGAGAAGGCAGTAAGGAGGTCTGGGGGATACTGGGATGCATAGGGACAGGTATCACCAGTGGAAAAGAGGAAGTTGTTAGCCCTCTGTACAGACAGTTGGTAAGACAACATCTGGAGTACTGTGTACAGATCTGGAGACACCATCTCTGCAAAGACAGATAGGGTGGAGGCTGTCCAGAGGAGGGCAACCAAAATGGTGCAGGGTCTGCACCAGAAGACACATCAAGAAAGACTAAAACTTCAGATGTATAGCCTCAAGAAGGGGGGGGGAATAATAGAAACTTCCAAATACCTCAAGGGAATCAAAGTCCAAGAGGGTAGCATCTTTCAGAAAAAGAGACGTGCAAGAACAAGAGGGCACAATCTGAAGATAGAGGGGGGATGGCTCAGAGGTAATGTGAGGAAGTATTTCTTCACAGAGAGGGTTGTAGATGCATGGAACAGCCTTCCTGAGGAGGTCATAGAGTCAAAAACAGTGGGAGATTTTAAGAATGTATGGGACAGATATAAGGCAGTTCTGGTAGGGGGTAGGAGGCAGTAGGTTGTTGGTTAACTAGAATCTGTAGCTTATCTATTAGGTAGAGAAATGGGCAGACTAGGTGGGCCAAGCAGTCAATATCTGCCATTAAATTCTATGTTCTTATGAGTTCCAGAGTGCCAGAGAAAAATTGACATTAATAGCCGACCGATGCAGAGTGTGACATCTAGAGCTGCAATGAGAAGACAGTTTGAGTTTGACTGCCACAGAGATAGTCCAGCAGCAATCTTCTCACTTGTCACTGCCAGCCAGCTGCTGCTAAACACGAATTCATTTTATTAAAAGACCTAAGCGGCAGTGGTGCCAGCAGCAGCATTCATTTTCGGGAAGACGCGAGCACCGGAGCGGAGCAGTCTTGTCCCTTCCCAGAAAGGACGCAGTTCGGTTCCATCCATGGGATTCCATGCTGTTCAGCAAGAGCACTGAGTGCCTTAGCTCATTCTTTCTACTGATATGTAAAATACTCATTTAATCATCATGATTTACTGTTCATCATGGGGGTTTTACTGCCGAATTTGAGGAACATTTATTTTTGCTGTGTGTGACTGCACTCCAGGCTGGAATTCATACCTTTCAATCACCTGCAGGGACAAGATTTAAAAAATCTGGGAGTTTTTTTTTTTTTATTCGAGGCTATCCACTTGGGAAACTGATAGTATAAGGGGTTTTAGTGTAAAACCGTTTACTGTTTCACAATCTTTAAAATGCTTATCTGCACTTTTAAGTCACATAAACACAAGCTTTCCAAAATCGGAAAGAGACTTGGGTGTGCAAATGACACAGTGGCCCAGATATTCAAACTGCTCCCAAAACGTGTGCATCAACAGGAGCAAGTGCAAGTCCTTTGTGCCCATGTGCAAGAGGCGAGATATTCAAAACCTGCGCAGGCCAAGATGCGCCTACAGCTGACGACTGAATATCGCACCACCTGTGCCATAGCGCAACTAGGGAGGGGAAGCTGAGCATGTCTGCGCCATAGCGCAACAAGGGATGTTCAGCTGAGCAGTCCAGATGCGTCATAGTGCAACCAGGGATGCCCCCCCAGCAGCAGGGCAGCAATGCACAATCGGGGATGCAGGGGGCCCACCACCCATGCCACAGATGGGCAGAGGAACACACAGCAGAACAGACATCGTCCCCCCACACCCCATGCACTGCACAACTGGGGGAGGGCTGGAAAAACCACTGTCCCATAGAGACTGGCAACCAACCCACAGCTGGGCCATGGTGCCCCATCACACCCCCTGGCAAGCTGTGACCAGCACACAAGGAGGGCCGACCACCCTGTGCCACACCATTTCACCAATGTAGAGCACACCCTGCACCGTGACCCCCAGACATCTTGCCCAGGAGCAGCGTCCACCAGTGCAGGAAACCCCATGCATGCCACCACCCCCACTGTGACAATGCAACCCTGTGCACCACGGAGCCATGCAAGGCAGCCCCATCATGAGCACCCATCAGCAGGTGGCAGCACACAGCGATGCAACGACTGCATATACAGTGTCACCACGCACAGCCCCCCTAGGTACAGCTGAGACCGACCATGCGTCGGCACACAAGGTACCCCACACGTGACGGGGCATGCCCCGGACCCCACCACCAGTGGTACAGCACCCTGCACACCCTCCCAAGGACACACTCTGACCCAGCACTGGCCACAACAGCTAGCGAAGACACCCACAGTGATGCATGGAAGCATGCACCACACTGGATGCAACACTGCATGGGCAAACACCCACCCATACCCAAGAGCACACCAACACAGGGACACAGTAGTGGGGCAACCAAGCCCCCAGCGTGTGGCTATGGAAACCATGTACACACGGCCAGCACTCCTCCATGGCACAGGAGTGCCAGCCACCCTGCGCAGGCACTGTGGAGCTGTAAGCCACCAGTATTTGCTTGGAGCACAAGTGACAGACAGTGGTTCACATCCCCTGCAACACACACAGGCCACAGCATGGAGGTGGGACAACAGCGGAGGCCACAGTGTCACCTGAGGCAGACATGTACCACACCAGTGACAGTAGGCAACCCAGCATTGTGACTGGTACAGTGGCTGCCCTGCATGGACAGCCACCACTGACATGCCAGCAGCCTGTGCAGGTCAGACATGCAAGGGTGTCAGCTGCACAGGCCATGGATGGGCTGACAGGTGCACCATGGACCACTGCACACAGTCATCCAGTGCACAGGGAACAACCCACACACTACAGACAGTGACTGATGGCTACTCCTACACCATAGTTACTTCCCCACGGACACACACACACATGCTCATGACTGCACCACCCGTGACGCCATGCACACCACTGCAGCTGAGCACCTATAGCCTGCTGCAAATCGGAGACCACCACAGTAGGCATATCAAAGGAAATGTATTTATATAAAAAAAAAAAAAGCAAACTATTTACAAAGGTTTGGGGGGAAGGCCACAAACAAGGTGGGGGGTGGGTAAGGGGTAGGGGTGAACAAACTGTAGAGTGAAGGAGGGGTGTGAGGGTGTGTCCAGTGGGGTAGGGGAAATCAGGGGCATTGCTAAGCTCAGCAGGAGCCCCGCTCCGGCTTCTCCTCCTGCCATGATGCCGTCGTACTCCTAGCTTGTCTATGTTCTAATATCTCCAGTGATGCCCTGGCAACCTGGAGGATCTCCTGCAGTGCCACTCTGATGTCGTGCAGCTGCTGTCCACCTAGGACAACGGATCAGAGTCAATAAGTGTGAATGCACAGCCCCATGCAGCCCACCCACTGTGCATGGCAAACAGCCATGGGACATGCCTCTGTGATGGTGTGTGACCACCCACAGTGATCGCGTCCACAAGACCCCTACCCACCCAGGTGCACAGTCATGCAGACCGCTGCACACACCCACCGGAAAAGTCCTGCACAGCACCACCGTGGCAGTACAGTGACTTGGCTATGCGGTGTGAAGGCAGTGGCACAGCCATGTACCCGGTGCATGCATGGACCACCATTGACGCACTCCCAGACATGCAGTGCCACTGGACAGTGTGGACTGTAACCAGTTGCATGCATGGCAGTGGTGTCAATGGATGGTGGCCATGCTCCACTGCCTGCCCTGTTACACAGCATGCAATAGTAATCATGCGAGTAAGGCACTCGCCATCAGGCTGGTCCCTCTGCCCCTCCTGGACTGATGGTCCTCTTGCTGGCACCTCCTCTGCCTCGTCAGCCATCGCTCGTCTGGGCCTAAGGTGCAAACATGGAGAGAGGAACATCAGTGCAATCCTGTAGCAAAGTCCCCCCCCCACCCCATGTGTGTGCAATCCCACACAGCCAGACCCACCTGCCCCACACCCTGATAACACCTCCACGGCCAACACCAGACAGTCTTCCCCCGTCGGACATGCAACCGTGATACCCACATGGAAGATAAGTGTGTGAATGTTGCACCTACCTGGCCATGGCACCGTGCCCCTCCTGGCACATGCATGCAGGCAAGCAGGTCCAGGTCCCTCCGCCTCAGGTCTCCATATCTGTGGTGGCACTGCTCCACCGTCCACCTCATACCAGTGGCCTCCTCCAGGGCGTCTGTTACCTCCTGCCACACCTGATTCCTGCACCTGTCCAGGGGTGCCTCACCAAATAGTGGGCCAACAAGTGGCTCCACAGTGGCAACCAAGTTTGCCATCTCCACCTGGCTTCACTGTACTGCTCTCCTCCGCGCCATCTCTACTGCTCAGTTAAGTCAAAATGGTGCTCTGCAGTGCGGTTCCACCATGTGCAGATGCTGCGCAGTACAGCGCTGCCATTCCCTATTGTGCTGTCACTGAACAGCACGATAGTGGTGCACCCATGCCTGACGCATGGTGCCTAGGGGGCAAAGGTCAGGCACAGGGTCAAGGGTCTCTGACGCACAGACGGCCACAGCGCAAGTGGAACCCAATGCATCTAGCATGATTGGGTGCCTGTGTGCCACCTCCTGTAGCGGCCTACCGTGCTGTTGCCCCAGTGCGCCTACGACGCCCCAGTACCACAGCGTCATATATGTGAACAGTGCTGTAGCGCCACTGGCCCAATGGTGGCTGTGCCCTGCATTACCTCCCATGAACAGCACATCAGCGGCGCTGCAGGTGCCTGTGTCATCAACCTGGCATGCGCAGTTAAGTGTTTACTGCACATGTCACAGAACTGTGCCCTTGGCTCGGCACGTTCAACATAATTGTGCAAAGCGCAAAAGCGTGATATTCAGCCGTCGTATGCAAATTAGCTATTCAATGGCGCAGTCACTGCATTTGCATCCACTTAAAGTTGCGCCTCGCCTCATTTGCATGGGTTGCACTATAAAAGTGTGACATTGGGCTGCACTGGCCATAGTTGGTTACTGCAGTCTATTGGTGAGTTGCATGCTGTTTGGGAGAGTGGACTGTGGATTTTGGGATATGCATGGAACTGCACAGTCGCAGGTAACACCTGTCATTCTCACAGGCTGAATCATGACTGAGCGAGTTATGGGAGGAGGAGGCCAAATTTCATGAAGGCCAAAACGGATGCCCTGATCGAGGCCTACCTAGACCAGGAGCTGCTTCTCAGCAGACGCCAGGGAACACCAGAGGCCCATGCTGCTGCATGGGAGAAGGTGGCATGTGCTGTAAACCTGCATGGCAGCCTCAGCACTCTGTGCAGGAGTGCAAGAAGAAGATGGGCACAGACAGGAGGAGGATTAAGGAGAAGGTGGCTGCCGTCAGGGCAGCACAATCTCCGACAGGTGGGGGACAGCCGGAGGTGCTACACCTGACCCCACAGGAGGAGAGGCATGCTGGCAGCATGCAGCGTTGTGCCATTGAGGGTGTTCTGGGTGGTGGATTCCAGATGGGTGGTAGCCCATTACTGCATGGTAGGTCATGGTCTGTCTATTGGGGGGGAAGGGACGGGGTAGGTCACATGCAGTAACGCGACTTTGTTTTCCCCTATAGCTCCTGAGTGTCTGCATGAGTCAGCAGTGGTGGGCCTCTCCACTGAGGCCAGTCAGATGGCGATGGAGGAGGGCCCGTCCACCTCCACAGGAATACGCAGCTCAGTGCAACAGTGGGCCCGCCTGGGTGTCTAGACTGATGTTGTTGGAGCAGGTGCGGAGCAGGCCCTGCCCATGTCCCAGCGTGCTGGGACTCTTGCTGGTGCCGGGGTCCATCACCGATGATGGTGTTGCTAATGTCATGGGCAGTGACACATGTGTGCGACAGGATGGCCACGCAGCAGGGAACATCGCGGCCATGGCTGTGGGTGGTGCCGCTGTGGAGGCCTGCGTGTCATCACAGTCCTAGCCTGTGCCTGTC
This sequence comes from Neoceratodus forsteri, assembly GCA_016271365.2. NCBI lineage: Eukaryota > Metazoa > Chordata > Ceratodontiformes > Ceratodontidae > Neoceratodus > Neoceratodus forsteri. Next base: position 189,999,436 of record JADMNL010000029.1, on the reverse strand, counting down.
AGCACCAGTAGGGCAGCACTGGTGTGTGTACAGGACAGTGGGACTGTTGCAGCCACTGCGGTGGCACCAATGAGCCCTGGGGGAGTGGCAGCATCAGCAGTCGGCCAATGGGCTTGGGGGTACAGTGTCAGGGGGTGGCGTCAGTGCATCGCCTGTGGACATGCCCAGGCCTGGTCCTGGTGCGCAGTGCTCACTGTCAAGGGGTGCTGAGCATCGGGGCCGTGCACACCCTGAGGGACAGAATGCCGATCAGGCAGATGACCTCTTGGATGAGCACACCCGCATACTGCAAGCATCAGTCAATCGGCACATGCGGCTTGTGATGGCGGTGGATGCACTGAGTGTGGCTCTGGAGTGGGCAAAGGAGCACTGCAGCAGAGAAACCACTCTGCTCCTGGCAGAGATGGACCAGATGTGGGAGGATGTGACCGCTGCCATTTATAGGCTGACACATACAATCACAGGGGGCACACAGTTATTTGCCCATGCGGCGCAGACACCGTGCAGTGCAATGTTCACCCCCCCATTCCTGGCATCGTGCAACACCATCCTTGTTGACACTGGGTTCAGCTATGGGCATCCCAAGCACGCTTGGCGCAGGCATGTTCGGTGTGCTGCAGACCCCTGGGTGAGCACGGTCGTGTTCACGCAGTGGAATCATGGGGGACCATCGGTGCCACCCCATGAGGCCAGTGGTCAGCCTGTCATTGCTGGCGCATCTTGGTGGGGCCACCCACGCATCCATGGCGGCCGGGGCACTGTGGCATGTGACTGATGCTGCCCAGTGTGCATTGTATCATTCAGCAGGCAATACACTGGTGGGTACCTGGCCTGGCATGCAGACACACAGTCCATCTGCACACCCTCCCAGCTGCTGTCTGCAGTTGCTTGTGCATGATGATGCCTGCATTGTGCTGTACACCAATGTGCAATGGTGCCCACCATCTGAGACACACACACACACACACACACACACACACACACACACACACACACAATAACAGGCAGTGGCGTTCTGAGTCAGTGTGCCTCCTACCCTTTGCATGTCTGTCTGTCTGCGTGCCATGTTAGACATCGCCCATCCCTGGTGGTGTGTGGTTCTATGCCTGGCCACTTCCCTTGATGGCATGCACCCCTTATGTGTGTCCATGCATGTTTGTGGGTTGTGCCTTTGCCACTGGTGGTTGCACATGGCCCCATGACTTACCTGGGTTGGCTGAAGTGCTCCTCTGTGATGGTGTCCTGGTGCAGCTGTGTCAGTCGGGGGTCCCATCACCCAAGGGAGGTTGCCCATCACCGTTGTCTCCGGCGTCCCCATCGCTGTCCTCTTCTTCGACCTGTACGGCTATCCCACATTCATAGGTACATTCAAGCCAAGGATAGAAATTCCATCCCATAAGGCTTGCCTTCCAATTTTATTGACATAAGAATTTATCTCCAAAAATAGATCAATCCCATTTTTGAATTCATTCATAGTTGTACTATTACCAATGAATATTGTTGAGTTATTCCAGGTTCCCACAACTCTTAACTTTCAGAAATATTGGTATAGTTTATGTTCCCAAGTTTGTTGGTGCAATTGTTTATTATGTTTCCTTGAACTAGTTCTCCCAAGTTTATATGTAAACCCCAGTTCTTTTAGTAACTCATCATCTTCCATACTCTTATATAGAAAACATAGATCTTCCCTTATTCTACGATAATGCGATGAATAAAGATTAAGACTGACCAGTCTATTGTGATATGTTTTATTTTTTAATCCTTTTATTTGTTTGGTAAGTCTTCTCTGGACTCCCTCGATAGAATGTCCTCCTTATTATGGGGTGACCAAACCCTTGCACAGTACTCCAAGTGCGGGCTAACCAATGCAACGTACAGAGGTATCAACACATTCCTATCTCTGCTTGCTATGTGCTTAAATATGCAGTTTAGAATCTGGTTAGCCTTTTTGAGCTAGTTTCTACAGTGCACTCTAAATTTTAGGTCTTTTGTAACTATAATTCCCAGGTCTTTTTCCTCTAACTACTACTAATGTGATATCTATTAGGTAAGTTGCTTCCTTGTTGGTTTTGCCCATGTGCATAACTTTACATTTGGTTTTATTTAGCACTAGCTTATTACAGTTTGTCCATTCATGTATTGAGTCCAATGTGTACTGTAATGCTAATATATGTACATCTTTATTTGTGACCACTCCCAATCTGCAGTCATCGGTGAACTTTTGCATCCATATGTTATTGTTAATCTTTAAAGAAGAAATATATATCTATATATCTATCTCTCTCAAACTAGGGCCCAACACCGATCCCTGGGGCACTCCACTGGTCACTGAGGCCCAGTCAGAATATTCCCCGTTTGACCACCCTCTGTCTTCTATCCCCCAGCCAGTCAGAAATCCATCTGCATATGTTATTGGGCAACTTTACATTTTCCAACACTAACAATAATTCCTTATGTGGCAATTTTATCTAAAGCTTTAGCAAAATTGAGAGACCACATCCACAGGGTTCCCAATGTCCAATTCTCCAATTACTTTTTCATAAAAGGACAATAGATTAGTGTGGCATGATCTGTTCTTCACAAACCCATGTTGTATAGGATCCTTCATGTACTGTCTCTCCAGGTGTTCTTTTAGTATATCTTTAATTATGCTCTCCATAAGCTTTCCCAGTATTAATGTCAGACTTATGGGCTGGAAATTTTCTGGTTGGGTACTAAGTCATTTTTTTAAGATGGCTACAATATTTGCTAACTTCCAGTCATAGGGAAGAGAACCACTATTTTATAGATGTTTGAAATATGTGTCAAAGGATGGGCCAGTTCTCTAGTCAATTTCTTCATTGGCCATGTTGTGCAGGATGCAACAGGCCAGGAATAGCCAGCAGGCCTTTGAGGGGCTGTACTTAGGGCACTGCCAGAGGTGTCCAGGCAAGGGAAACGTGCCTTCAGCATCCCAAACACCCACTCAATGACATTACGTGTGGTGGCGTGTGCCTCATTGTAGCATTGCTGTGATGGGGTCATGGGTCACTGGTATGGTGTGAGCAGCCAGGGATGGAGTGGGTATCTACTGTCACCTGTGTGAAGAGGGTGGAGGTTAGTTTGGTGATTAGCATCACCCTGCCCCGGGCCATGTAGGTCACTACCCATGTCACCTCTGACCATGCCCCTCCCAAACTCTGTCTGTGTGGTTCGCATACTCACCCACTAAGTGGCCAGTGGGGTTGTCCCCACACTCGAATCTGTGGCACAGTGCTGACTGGTGCCAGATGAAGGCAACGTGTGCTCTCCCAGGGTGTATGGCACAGACATTGATTATGCACCCCCTGGCATTGTGCACCACCTGGCAGTTGATGCTAGCATAGCCCTTGCAATTCATGTATGTGGCACCCTCGGGGCCAGGTGGTGTGCGGATGGCCACATGGGTGCAGTCTATTGCCCCTAGTATGCCAGGCATAAGTGCTACCCTGTGATACTCCTGTATGTTTGCTGTATGCTCCGCCAGTGTGCTGGGGAAATGGATGTACTCCGCAGCATGTGGCAGCAGTGCGCTAAGGAATTGGGTGAGGTGGCGTGGCATGGCTGACTGCATTATGTCTGTGGTGTCCCCTGTTGGTCTCTGGAAGGTACCCTGGTGAGCAAGCACATGCAAGCTGTCACTTTAGTCTCTACTGACAGAGCATGGCTCCGTCGTGAGGGTGCCTGCATCACATCACTTCACAGCTCACAGAGCCACCTCAGAACTGCCTGATTCAGGTGGTACCAGTCCACAATCTCAGTATTACTGTACAGCTCGAAGCTGGTGCAGGCTCAGTACTGCCTGTTAGGGGCATACCACTGACAGGCTCTTCCACGGCCACGTCCCCCCTGCTGCCTGCCTTCTCACCCTTCTCTTTACTGCCTCCATCTGGATGGTGGCACTGGTCATGTCCCTGGCTTGTGTGTTCCTCTGGCAGCTGCTTCTGTGTTCCCCCACTGTCTTGGCTGCTACTTCCCTGCACCGGGAACACCCGACTGTGCTGGCCTCAGTGCTGTGTGGCACTCTCTTCTCCCCCCCGCACTGTGGCTGTGACTCCCCACACCTTCCCTGAGCCTGTGGGTTCCAGGTGCTGTGTGTGTGTGTGTGTGTGTGTGTGTGTGTGTGTGTGTGTGTGTGTGTGTGTGTGTGTGTGTGTGTGTGTGTGTGTGTGTGTGTGTGTCTCACTATAGTTCAGCAACTTGTGGCATCCCTGTAGTGTTCTTGCACCTCTCCCTTGATCCTTTTTATTTTGGCTCATTTCCACTATGGCGCAACTTCCGCTTGCTCCCCTATTGCGCATGGCGCATGTTGTTGAATATCACATTGTGCCATTTATGCATGGTTCCTCCCCCTTCAGTTGCGCATGCATTCATTATCATTGCGCTGTTGCTCAGCGCGATTTGCGGGGTGCAGCTGCCTCCCTCTGAATATCACAGAATGGCACATTTTCGGACTTGCGCTGGCGCAACCCTTTAGAATATCTGGGCCTACATATCTTTCTGTAATAAAAATTAATTCCATTACTTAGATTGTCAATAAGCTTAGCTTGTTAAAATCCAGATGAAACTGCGGTACCTCCTCCTTTGTCTACCTCCATTATGGCCCACTTCTGGTTGTGGCCTTTATTTCATTTTTCTTTTTTTTTTTTGGGGGCTACAAATTAACAAGTTTGTTAAAATTCCATCAGACTGTTTGCCAAGAGAGGCATGTATGGATATCAGTGTGGGGAAGGGGGCCTGTCCAGTTGTGAACAGTTACATCCCCCCTGTCGTGTCTGTCCTGTCATTCTGTGATATGCATTTGCAAGTTTGTAAAATATAATTAAAATTCGTGTGTGTGTGTGTGTGTGTGTGTGTGTGTGTGTGTGTGTGTGTGTGTTAGAGAGGGACCTGTCCAGGTATGGATACCCCTTGTCCTGTCATCCTGTGTAATGCTAACAATATTAATTGCTAACTAGTATGTTTGATAAAGTAATGGACAGTTTGTTGTGTATTACAGATATGATCTGTGCATAAGAACGCACCTGAGGTGTGGCATTATCACTATGCTGCCCACACTGCCTGTCTCTGTTTAATGCCTTCTACTATCAGAAACGTGTTTGTACCAAAGTAATGTCTGCATGGTAGTAATGTCATACACAGTGCAATACTATGTACAGTTTGCAGTATATACGTGTGCAAGGGTGGTGGGTCATCTGAGGAAATAAGCAGAACAAAATTATTTGCTTCAAGGCGCTTGGCAGCATTGTTGTATTTTAAACCAATAAACGGATAAATTAAGTCAAAATAACTGATGCAGAAAAGTAGATTGTGGCTTGTATAGAGACTGTTTTTTTTTTTTTTTTTTTTTTGTAGTCTGATCACAGGACATGAATTTCTTTAACTCCCCAGTCTCAGAGTACTGACTTCTATGCCTGATCTGGTAAGCTATGTATATTTTCCACAGCCTCAGTTGGTTTAGCCTTCAGCTTCTCCCCCTCCAGATCAGCACAGCCCCACCTGTCTGCCTTGATTTCCTATAAAAGCAGCAGGTGAGGGCCGGCCAGTCTTCTATAGCTCACTGCAGCAAGAGGGTTTCCAGATCAGGTCATCGGGCCTACCTAGGCTCTGGTAAGTAAAACCTGTTTGGGTTCTTACTTCCTTTTATCTTCACTGCACAGAATATCCTTCAGTGGTTTCTCCTCTTTTCATTTATCTCCTTTATTCATTCACCTTTAAACATGTGTATATCTTGATACCAAGCCTGTTTTCTCCTAACTCATTGTTTTGTGTATTTATATATCTGAGTTTGCCTTACATTTGCACTTAATCCCTTGCTTTCTCTTCTCTGTCAGGGATTTCTGGCTGGTAAAAGGCACTTCTGTATCGTATGTACATGGCTTATCTGTTTAACACTGCTGCTGGATGTTAACAAATTGTTAGTTTGCTCCTGTCTGCCACATGTACTGCACTTACAGCTGAGGAGAGACAGTTGAAACACAGGCAAAGTCACAGGAAAGTCCTACTTGTGAAATGGTCTACAGCTGAACTCTTGTATATAAGCGAGAAAAGGCACCCCAAAGCAGCATGTCTGCTTCTCATTCAATGTGATAGTGCTCATTAGGGCTAGGTGAATTCCTTATTTTGAAAATTTGGGCTGAAGGAAATGGTCCCCCCACCCTCCTACCTACCCCTTACTAGAATCCCAGTCACAATCTCCTCCCCCAGCATTCACCATTTGAGATGTTGCATGAAAATACTCCCACGATGCATGGCTGGCCATCATATTTTGTACCAGAATAATATACTCCCCAATTCTTTATAAACAAAGAAACCGGCTGTGATGAAGGTGGCACAACCCACCCTCCTTCATGGTCGGGCACCTGATACTGAATGAAAGTGCTCATGATCACATGACCAGCTGGATGTACTTTGTGAGCATGTGCATTCGGTAGAAAGCAACGAGCCATGGGTAGAGTGGGTTTTGTCTGTTGCCATCTTTGTCGTGCTCAGAATCTTCTTCTTTTAAGAAGAATTAGGTGCTGTGGGTAAGTTGGGAGGGGGACATATTTTGTTTGCAGAAAATGAGTGCTAAAGAGAGTGGATGTCCATGGAGCAGGGCAGGTTGTGGGATGATTTTTAAATCATGCGAAATATTACATTATTGGTGCTGGGGTGAAGGAGGATGGGATTAAGATTCCAGCATATTCAGTGTCGTGGGGAGGGAGCGACTTGTAGGGACAACACTGCTTTTGACTAAAATCACCCTTTAATCTTACAAAAATGTTTGGTTCTAACATGTATAATGCCACACTGTGTAACAGAATGTATAGTACGTATGTGCAATAGTATTTGGTAATCTAGGATTACAAGAGCTAGTTCGTACATATGATAAAATGTAATATAGGTGGTACAATCTCTAGTACGTATAACAACATCCAGTAATCTAGGATTAAAATATGTAGTATGTATGTACAACAGAATGGAGTAATCTTGGCTGTACAATGTATATGTATAATACAATGCAGTGATCTAGGATTACAATATGTAGTGCGTATGTACAATATAATGCAGTAATCTAGGATTACAATATGAAGTATGTAAAAATGGGATGCTATGTATGTACAATAATCTAGGATTACAATATGCAGTACATATGTACAGTAGGATACTATGTATGGACAACTAGTATGTACAATATGTAGTATGTATAAAGTGTAGTAATCAAGGTTTACAATTTGTAGTAGAATGCTATGTATGTACAAGACAGGGTCCTCCCTGACCCTATGAATCCTCTTCCTTCCTATCCCTAACTAATGGAAACCTGACAGCTGCATACCACTGTCTCTGGTAAACTAAGTTAACGCCTGGACTGCACTGCCAGTACTGTTTAAGAATGCTGCCTGTTAATTGTATGTTTCTCCCTGACTACTACCTGAACTATGTATGGTTCGTTGTATTTTTGTAATCCCTCCACCCTCTAACTGATGTGGAGCCTTTGCAAAAGTCTTTGACTCAAAGGATTGTAATTCTGATCTTATGCAATAAATAAACAATATATAGTACATATACTATGATGCAGTAATCTAGGATTACAATATGTAGTGAGTATGTGCATGAGGATGTTATAGTAATCTAGGGTGTAAAACATGTATGTATAATACAGTGCATTAATCTGATTACACTATGCAGCATGTACATACAATAAGATGCAATGCAGGTGGTACAGTAAGATGCTATGTATGTACAACAGTAGGGTTTTACATAATTAAGTTTTTTCCTTGGGACAATGCAAACTGTACAGAAAGTATTTATGTAGGTTTTCTAGAAGTGTTTGTTAAACACAGTGAGGGAGGTGCGATGCATTATCACAGTGTGTTAGCAGTTATGAGCAAGACGCTGATCAAGTTTTGGAGTTAAATAAAACCCTGAACAGGATGTACAATGATATGCAGTAATCTAGAATAGTGTGTATTTATCTGGGAGGTGCAATGTTTTTTAATCTTTGGTAACTGGGTATGGCCCACGTGCCTGTTTTCAGGGGTGACCCAGGAGCACTGGGCAGTTAAGTGACTTGCTCAGTCACACAGTATGCAAGTGGAGGCTGTGAGAAGCAAACTCCAGTCTAGTCTGCTGGATGTACCAAGCTCATTCACACCTCTAGGCTATACTGCCAACCTATGATGTATGTATAATAGTGTTTAGGTATCTGGGAGGTGCAATAGGGAGGCAGTATAGCGCAGTGGTTTAAGGCTCTGAGCTGCAAATCTGGTGACATCCAGCAGACCAGACCTGGGTTTGAATCCCATAGCTTCTACTTGCATACTGTGTGACACTGAGCAAGTCACTTAACTTCCCTGTGCTCCCAGGTCACTCCTGTAAAGACGCTTTCAGCTTAGTGTGCTACTCCTGGTTTATATATAAAAAAAAAAAAAAAGTGTGAACAATTGGATGTCATAATCTAGAATGTCCATTTTTATTGATGTAATAAAAGCTGGTTCAAGTATATGCAAAGAAATTAATAACACATGGAGGATAAAACTAAGGGTGTCTGAAATGTAATCAGTATGATGCCATTGTTTACTGAGGAACTTTGTACAGTATTTTGGTTGTGATGAATGGATATCTGTATTTGCTTCATAGCCTGGTGACTGTGAATTAAAGGTGGCTTGAATATGAGATTGTACAAGGCAATGGGTGTGTGTAGCTGCTGATGGGAACTGTGTGGTGGAGACCAGGGACTATGTGCCTAGGAACACCTCTGCTCTGTGACTCCTCTCGGAGCTTTCCCCTTTAGGCATCCATGCAAGCCTTTTGTTGGGAACCCCTAATTCACATGGGCTGCAGTGCCTTCTGTAGGAGAAGTTCCCCAATGCAGCCAGGCCCCCCCCCCCCAACAGAGCCAGACATGGGACTATGATGACAGTCTGGCCACCTCAAACAGGATAAGGGAGACTATTTATGTACCTGCGAGATGCAACCTCACTCTGTTAGTTTAGTTGGATGTACTTAACGTTTACCATTTTTTCTCTTGTGTCTATCTTTAACCTGTTGACTGCTACAATGCTCCCTGAGACCCCCATGAAAATGAGATGCTGCATCTCTAGGGTTTATCCCGCTGGGAGTAATTAAATAACATCTCACTTTTAGGGGTCCCCCTCTGCATGTTACACACTTTTTCCTGGCTGGAATGAAGCACTGAATGCTTAAGTGACATGTTTAGTACTGCAGGATCTGGTGGGAGACCCACTGAACGGAACATACATCAGTCCTAGACAGTAACATTTGTGTAGTGAACAGGACTATCATCCCATCCCAGCTCAGTTGTGTTCCATTTTGACCCATCCAACCTGATAGATTTGTTGCTCATTTCCAGTACTGTTGGTACACTATACCATGCTTTTGGGATAGCATTTTCTATTATCCGTTTAAATGTCTGTCTGCTTTGTTTATGCAGCTGGGTTTACATTCCCGCCACAATGCTTCAGCTTATAACACATTCATTCATCTATTTGTAACTTATGTTGAGCCTTTTTTGTTCCTATTGCACCTTGCTGGAGATGGTAGCACCACTGACTCACCCATGCACCACCAGATGACTAGAGATTCGGCCATCCATCATCCTAGTGATGACAGTAATTTTATGTAAGGTTTTCACACCTTCCTGGTATCTGAACAAGATGCAGTCCTCACGACACCATTCCCAAGGGAGCCAAATCCTCCAAATACCAGAAAGATCCATTTAGGATGTGTTCCTGTCCATGGCTGCTCTAATCCTAACTTCTCTGGACCCACGCTGTTTGTTTCCAAGGCATAAGCATAGCTACTGGGGGTTCTGGAGGCCCAGAAACACCCTCCCATCTTGCTTTCCTTATATTTTCATACTGTGCTAAATCTTGGGATTTCTTCAGTGGAATCGTCCTGTCCCAAAAGCTGGGTACCCCTTGCAGGGTGTTGCACCTAGGAAGCTAGCAGAACTCCTAGAGGTTGAATTGTTCTGATTATTAGGCCTCTATTTTGCAGGATTTAAGGAAGAGGAGTCACTAAAACGGAAGAAAGCCATAGTTGCACAATTTCTTTACCCTGTATTCATCAGCTGTCATTCTATCTGCTAATTTGAAAACAATTTATGCAAACTGTTCCTAAGAGTGCTATGTTAATGCAAGTCACAACATAGCTTATTTAAATCTGAATGTATGGATGAATCACCCTAAACAAGATCTTTTATTTTTTATATTCATCTCACTCTTTTGTCCTCTGGCCATCCATCAGAGCTCCACCCTGGTCATGGTGCCTCCGGGGCTCCCACCGGAGGTGGGGCATGGCACAGTGGCAAGTATCAGTGTCATGTGACAGCAAATGGTTGGGATAGCTCTTGGCCAGGACATCATAGAGACATCCAGTGAGGAGGGATTTTTATTTTGTCACTGTAGGCTGGGGTGGAGATGTGCAATGATGCCTGCATCTGTCCCACCCCAGTGCCTCTTGACCGTGCATCGCTGCTCAGGGTGATGCACCTAGCTTCTGCTAGATGTCACTCCTACACTGAGTGCAGAGGCCTCCCACCGCTGGAGAAGGAGAGCAGTCCTATGGATGCTCAGTCCTTCTCCACCCAGTTCACTGGTGTCGCAAGTGGAAATCCTACCACTGCTCTGGCCAAACCAGGTGACATAAAAAAAAGTCAGATCATTGCCACTTGAGCCTCTTTAATGCTAAATGAATAAAGATTTGATTTAACGATGTGTTTGTGGAGCTAGAACCATTTGCAGCATGAAGGTAAGTGCAGACATTGCACAATACACTTCACACACGAAAGACAGAACATGGAAAAGGTAAGTGCACACATTCTACATGAAAGAACACTAACTGTACAAGTTTAGGCAGGGCACTTAGCGTAGAAGTGGGTAGGATTTCTTCATTGTAGCTAGGACTTTATCGGGCACCTCACCTAGTAGCCAAGGTAAGTTCCTAGAGGGTAGGATCTCTCTATGTATCTGTACATCTATGTGTAAGTATCTCCCTATGTATATCTGTCTCTGTTTCTGTACATCTGTGTCTCTATCCCTCTCTGTATCTGTACATCTGTGTATCTCTACATCTATTGCTCTATGTAGCTGTATATCTGTGTGTATCTATCCCTCTAGGTCGCAGTACATCTATGTGTATCTATCTCCCTATGTAGCTGTACATCAATGTGTATCTCACCCTCTATGTATCTGTACATCTATCCCCCTATGTAGCTGTAAATCTATGTGTATCTATCTCCCTATGTAGCTGTACATCTGTGTATCTATCGCTCTATGTAGCTATACATACATCTCACTATGTAGCTGTACATCTGTGTATCTATCTCCCTATGTAGCTGTACATCTGTGTATCTATCTCCCTATGTAGCTGTACATCTGTGTATCTATCTCCCTATGTAGCTGTACATCTATGTATCTATCCCCCATGTAGCTGTACATCTGTCTGTATCTATCCCCTATGTAGCTGTATATCTATATGTATGGATCCCCATCTATCTCCCTATGTAGCTGTAGATCTAAGTGTATCTAACTCTCTATCACCCTATGTAACTCTACATCTGTGTGCATCCATCCCTCTATGTAGCTGTACATCTGTGTATCTATCCCCCTGTGTAGCTGTACATCTGTCTCGATCTCCCAATGTAGCTGTACATCTGTCTCGATCTCCCAATGTAGCTGTACATCTGTCTCGATCTCCCAATGTAGCTGTACATCTATCTGTATCTATCCCCCTATGATGCTGTACATCTGTCTGTATCTATCCCCTATGTAGCTGTACATCTCTATCTCCCTATGTAGCTGTACATCTGTGTATCTACCTCCCTATGTAGCTGTACATCTGTATCTATCCCCCTATATAGCTGTACATCTATCCCTCTATGTATCTGTATGTCTATCTCCCTATGTAGTTGTACATCTACATGTATCTATCCCTCTGTATCACCCTATGTAGCTGTACATCTGTGTGTATGTAACTACATCTATCTGTATCTATCCCCATGTAGCTGTACATCTACGTGTATCTATCCCTCTATGTATCTCTCCCTAGGTAGCTGTACATCTGTCCGTATCCCCCTATGTAGCTGTACATTTGTCCATATCTATCCCATGTAGCTGTACATCTATCCCTCTATGTAGCTGTATATCTGTGTATCTATCTCCCCATGTAGCTGTACATCTATGTGTCTATCTCTCTGTATCACCCTATGTAGCTGTTCATCTGTGTGCATCCATCCCCCTATGTGGCTGTCCATCTATGTGCATCTATCCCTCTATGTGTATACATCTCCCTATGTAGATGTACATCTGTGTGTATGTATCTATCCCCCATGTAGCTGTACATCTATCTGTAGCTATCCCCATGTAGCTGTAGATCTGTCCCCATCTATCCCCATATGTAGCTGTACATCTGCATGTATCTATCCCTCTATGTAGCTGTACATCTATTAGGATCTATCCCTCTGTACATCTGTGTGTATATCCCCCGATGTAGCTGTACATCTACGAGTATCTAACTCTCTATCACCCTATGTAGCTGTACAGCTATCGCTTTGTGTATCTCTATCTATTTCCCTATGTAGATGTACACCTATGTGTATCTATCCCCCTATTTGGCTGTACATCTATCTCCCTATGTAGATGTACATCTGTGTGTATGTAACTGTACATCTATCTGTATCCCCATGTAGCTGTACATCTGTCTCCCTATGTAGCTGTACATCTATCCATCCCTCTATGTAGCTGTACAACTATCCCCATATGTAACTCTACATCTGTGTACCTATCCCTCTATGTAGCTGAACATCTGTGTGTATCTAGCCCTTGATGTAGCTTTACTTCTATCCCTCTATGTAGCTGTACATCTGTGTATCTATCCCCATATGTAGCTGTACATCTGTGTGTATTTATCACTCTATGCAGCTGTACATCTGTGTAACTATCCCCTATGATGCTGTACATCTGTCCATATCCATCCCCCTTGGTAGCTGTACATCTGTGTATCTATCCCTCTATGTAGCTGTACATCTGTGTATCTATCCCTCTATGTAGCTGTACATCTGTGTATCTATCGCTGTATGTAGCTGTACATCTGTGTATATCTATCCCTCTATGTAGCTGTACATCTGTGTATATCTATTCCCCTATGTAGCTGTACATCTGTGTATCTATCCCTCTATGTAGCTGTACATCTATCCCCATATGTAACTACATCTGTGTATATCTATCCCTCGATGTAGCTGTACATCTGTGTGTATGTATCGCTCTATGTAGCTTTACTTCAATGTGTATATCGCTCTATGTAGCTGTACATCTGTCTGTATCTATTCCCCATGTAGCTGTACATCTGTGTATTGAGCTCCCTATGTAGCCGCACATCTGTGTATCTATCTCCCTATGTAGATCTATCGCTCTATGTGTATCTATCTCCCCATGTATCTGTACATTTGTGTGTATCTATGCAGCAGTACATCTGGGTACATCTATCCCTCTATGTAGCTGTACATCTCTATCCCCCTTTGTAGCAGTACATCTGTGTATATCCCCATATGTAGCTATACATCAATCCCTCTATGTAACTGTACATCTATCCCTATGCAGCTGTACATATGTGTATCTCTCCCTCTATGTAGCTGTACATCTATCCCCATAAGAAGCTGTGCATCTATTGCTCTCTGTAGCTGCACATCTGTGTGCATCTATCCCTCTATGCAGCTGCACATCCATCCCCATATGTAGCTGCACAGCTGTACATCTATCCCTCTATATAGCTGTACATCTGTGTGCATCTATCCCTCTATGTAGCTGCACATCAATGTGTATGTATCCCATCTATCTCCTTATGTAGCTGTACATCTGTGTGTATTTATCCCTCTATGTAGCTGTATATCTGTGTGTATCTATCCCTCTATATAGCTGTACATCTATCCCCATATGTAGCTGCACATCTGTGTATCTATTGCTCTATGTAGCTGCACATCTATCCCTCTATGTAGCTATACATCAATGTGTATGTATCCCATCTATCTCCCTATCTAGCTGTACATCCATCCCCATATGTAGCTGTACATCTGCGTGTATTTATCCCTCTATGTAGCTGTACATCTATCGCTCTATGTAGCTGTTCAGCTATTGCTCTGTGTATATCGATCTCCCTATGTAGCTGCACATCTATCCCCATATGCAGCTGTACATCTGTGTATCTATCTCCCTATGGAGCTGTACATCTGTGTATATCTATCCCTTTATGTAGCTTTACATGCTGCCTTGGATCCTGCAGTCCATTGACAACCAGATGTTCCACCAATCTCTCCTGCAGTAGTGCTTCCATGATCTTCCCCACTACCGAAGTGAGGTTGACTGGTCTGTAGTGCCCCACTTCCTCTTTGTTCCCACTTTAGTATAGGGGGACTACATCTGCTGTCCTCTAATCTTTGGGTACCTCCCATGTCTCCAGTGATCGGCTAAACAGGATAGCCAGAGGTTCAGCTACCACCTCTGAGTTCTTTAAGGACCCTGGGGTGCACCTCATCTGGCCCCATTGCTTTATCAACTCTCATTACTTCCAGTTCCTTCAGGACCCTTTCTTATGTAAAGGGACTTGTGTCCATTTCTGCACCATTCTCACCCCTTGTGCTCCCTTCAGACCCATTACCCTCCTCTTCCTCAGTAAAGACTGAGCAAAAATACCTGTTCAGTATGTCAGCTTTGCTGTTGTTATCCTCCATGTGGCTCTCATCCTCCCACTTCAGTCTCACTGTCCCTCCCTTTCTTTTTTCACTTATGTACCTGTAAAAGGTTTTGTCCTCTCTACCCACTGATTTTGCAATGTGCTCTTCTGTCTGAGCTTTGGCTTCCCTTACTGACCTCCCTTTGCTTCTCCTGGTACTTCTCCCTATCCCCGTCTGCTTGTGTCTTTTTTGTATTGCCATCTTTTTGACTTTCTTTCTTTGGAAAACCATAATGGTCTCCTCCTCTTCCTCTTGCTAACCTGCTTAATTCTGTTGTTCTTGTAATCCCCATTTTAAATACTGCCCACTGTTCCTCAACCCCTGATTCCTGCCCCATTCCCCTTAATGCCTCTTTCAAGTATCTCCCCATTTTTCCAAAGTCTGCCCCCCTAAAATCCAGGATACGTGTTTTTGTGTGGTTTGGTTCTGCTCCTTCTGTGATTTCAAACCACAATGACTGGTGGTCACTGTACCCCAGGTGCTCCCCCACTGTTACCCCCATCACACTGTCCCTGTGTGTGAGCACAAGGGTCCGGTATTGCCTTCTGCTGAGTTGGCTCCATGACCAGTTGCTTGAGGAAGGCACCCTGAAGGGAGTCCAGGATAAATCTGCTTCTAGTTGATGCTGCTGCCTGGATGCTCTAGTCCACATCTGGAATATTGAAGTCTCCAACCAGTACTACCTCACCCTTGTCTGCCATCCTTTGGATGGCTAGCATCAGCTCCCTATCTGTTTCTTCCTCCGGGGCTGGTGGTCTATAGACCACACCTGTGTGGATGGCTGGCCCTATTTTCCTTTCCAGCTTAACCCACAGTAACACTCTCCCATTTTGTTCCTTCTGGATCTCTGTGGCCCTTATGTCATTTTTCACATACAGTGCCACTCCTCCTCCCTTCCTACCTGCCTGGTCTTTTCTGAATATGTTGTAGCCAGGAATGGCCATCTCCCAGTCATGGTTAACATTGCACCACATTTCTGTGATGGCCACAATGTCCAGGTCTGACTGCACCATGACAGCCTCCAGATATTCCATCTTGTTGCTAAGACTCCTGACATTGGCACACATGGCTTTTCATGATTTGACCTTCCTAGACTGTTTAGCTGTTCTACTCCAGACCCTTCCATGGTTGTCCTTTATCCCTGGTTCTTCTTGCTGTCTGAGCTTCTGCTGATTTTTGCCCCTTTTCTGCCTATCCACCTCTTGGGTGCTAATCTCCATCTTTTGCACATTGCTTTGTTGAGATATCCACTCCTCCTGTTCACTGGTTCCACTGCTAGCTGTGGGGGGTGAGCAAGTAGCTATCCTCCTTGCTGGCCTGCCCCCCCCCTTGGCTAGTTTAAATGATTGTCAATGTAGCATTTAAACTTATCATTGAGGGCTTGGATTCCCCTTCAGGATGGATGCAGGCCATCAAGCTTGAACAAACCTCCATCCATCCAGGATCACCCTTGCTGTGATAGGGACCACAGGTAGTCCAAAATGCTAGCCAATTTGCAGGGCAAGGGGTCCAACACCTTACCCTGACACCAAATGGAAAGTTTCTTCTATTTAAAGACATAACAGTTTCTGGTTGACTCTTTATGGGATGTTGAGGACCTCATCAGCAAGACCCAGGTCCTGGAACTCTAGCAGCTCATGATCCAGGCCATCAGGTGCAGGGATTGAAGGTCTGGGTGGAGTACCTTCCTCTTTTTGACAGAGAGCAGGTCCGGGTGGGCTGGAAGCTGCCTCCAGAGCCTGGAGCTGAGGCGATCTGGATACCAGAACTGGCGAGGCCAGTCTGGAGCTACCAGGATCACCTGCACTTTTTCCCTCTTCACCTTGAGAAGCACCCTGTGGATCAAGGTAAATGGAGGGAAGGTGTGAAAGAGGCCTGGGGTCCATGGCCTAGAGAAGCATCCCCCTGTAGTGAGCCCCGCTGAGGGAAATGGGCTTGAAAGAACCTCAGCTTCACATTCTCACTGGAGGCAAACAGGTCCATCTGAGGAGTGCCTCATTGGGAGAACAGATCTTACACTACCTCCAGCAGGAGAGAGAGCACTCATGAGTTGCATTGCCTATCCAGTTGCTATTATTGGCCAGACTGTTCGAGGTTCCTACTACATGGAGGGCTTGGAGATCCACCTCTAGGCTAAGCACGGGAGACCATATGTGAAGAGCCTCCTTGCACAGAGGCAAAGAGTGCATCCTGCCCTTTCGGCTGAGATAGTACATGGTTGTGGTGTTGTCCATCTGGACCTGGACCACTTGACCCTGGACAAACCGAGCGAAGGCAGTTAGGGCTAGCCAGACTGCTTGGAGGTCCACCAGGTTGATGTGGCATCAGGACTCCTGAGAGGATCAGAGACCATGGGCCCTGTGCTCCCTCAGATGGGCACCCCAACCCATCAGACATTTATTTATTTAGTTTTTGTTGACCGGGTAAGTGCACTAGACAAATCCTGCCTATTTTCAGGCACGACCCGGGGGAGGAGGATACAGATGAATGCTAACTGACCTTGAACCAGATTAAACTGTTGCAGCACTGTCCAGCATACCCCATGATGGCATCACAGTCAGGTCTCACACTTAGCGCATTGGGATCCATGGATAGGGCATCACTGCTGTATTACTGCACCATGCACTGCACATCATATTCAACAACGGCATGCAAAATCACTAATTGCACACAATGGGGACAGGAGACTTTTTCTACCCCTGCATGGTGTCTCCATCCCCGGTGGAAACACTAAGTGCAGATATCAGTTATATACTCATGCAGTTATTCTAAGATGGATTAGATTATGGTTCTTAGGATTTATTAATTCCTCTGTGTGGAATAATTTTTTTCATCCCTCAATTTGCTACTCCTCTGGTTTACCTTAGAATAAAATGCTTTTTCACGTAAAGTTATATAATCAATATCATTTGTATTATGTAGTATACAACTTTATGCCATTGTTCATGTGTAGTTTTCCATAAAAGCTGAATTTTAATAAAATATTTGAAACGACAAAATTCAGGCAAAAAAAAAAAAAGGGATGTAGCATATGATTGCTGCCACCAGATGGCAGGCTGTAGCTAGTTGCTTAAGCTGCTGTCTCAAGGCTTCCCTCCTGTGGCAACAACTCACGTTACATCCCTTTTATTATTAAAATAAAAGCAAAAAAAAAAAAACAAGGAATGTAGCATATGATTGCTGCCACCAGATGGCAGGCTGGAGTTAGTTGCTTAAGCTGCTATCTCAAGGATTCTCTCTTGTGGCAACAGACCTACACTACATGGTACTGATATGTAAGCAATAAGACACAACAGGGTGTGTGTTGAACAGATATTACTGCACACCCAGGGGTGTAGTAAGGCACGAGGCCCAGCTGAGTGCCTGGAAGTGTGGTAATATCTGTTCAGCACATATCCTGGAGTGTTTTATTGCACTTATAAAATGGTTTTCTTTTTAAATATTTTTCTCACCTTAAAAAATATTACTGAACTGAAAAAAACTGAAATCATTTTGTTAATTTGATACAAAATAGTCCTTCTGCCAAGTAGGTGATGATGTCATTGCCTCTTGCATTTGTACTGCTGTGGCATCCATGCCAGCCCCCCCCCAAAAATGGAGAGAACAATGCAGCTGAGCTGTGTGGTTAGGAGAGGTCTGTCTCCTTTCAAAAGAGCAACTGAAAGAAATGAAGGATATGTATGTAGATACTTTTTGTTTGAGTGTGGGAACAGTGAAGTAGCTCCTCCACTCCCATGACAGTCCGCACACCAGAATGGAGTGAGTGGAAGTAACAGGTTGTCCCCAACAAGTTGTGCCAGTTTTGCAATAAAAAAAAAAAAACACGAATGCAGAATTTTTTTTTTTTAGTTAAATGTATGGGACAGAAGCATGATTTGGTATGAGACAATGGAGGCGGCATGGTGCGGGATCATGAATGGGTGCAGTCAAGCCCTGGAAGCAGCTCCAGGATTACTGCATCTAAACCACTCTTTTTTTTTTTTTATTTTATTTTTGTTTATTTAATGTTTCCATTTATAGGGTTTAGTTAGGGAGCAGCACCAAGGTTTTCCTGATAGGATGCAAGGCTGAGATGAGCTGCCGTTAGCGGGGAAAAAAACAATGGCGGAATTTCAAACACGAACGTTCTAATTGCACATTGATATACTTGCCAGTACTCTCTGTGTAAAACACAGTTGACACTTCCTTTTCAGCCAATCAGAATATTCAACTTTCATTACCCATTTTATAAGGTGCTCTAACAGAAGTGGTATTACCAACATGCTGCATAATCCCTTTCGGAATAATGCCAAGTAAAATCAAATGCTGTATTCCAAAAGTTCACAATATTTACTGTCAAAGATGTACTAACATGTTCATTTTATTTACTTATAAAACACACCTTTTCAATTGTGACTCAAGGCACTGTACACATGAACAAGTTCATTAAAACAAATTTAAATTGCAGTCACTATCCAACCATAAAAACAATTCAGGTTAATTAATAAGAGGGAACAGCTTTACTGAAAAGAAATGTCTTTGGCTCCCTTTTGAAGGCATTTACTGATGGGGCCTCTCTGATAGTAAGAGGAAGTGAATTCTATAGGGTCGGTGCCAAGAACAAGCATTTGCCAATGCCGAATGTTGCTTGCTTATATATGCTGTTTAGGTATTTGGAAGCGAAAGTAGCATGCCTAGGAATTATCATGGCAGCTCCCCCCCCCCCCCAAAAGACATGCACTGTATTATTACAGCAATCATAACAGTATAGCGCAGTAATTAGCTCAGTTAGAGAAATAAACAGAACAACTAAATGTGTATTAGTACAGCAATCCTACAGTATCCAATCATTGCTTTGTGTCCATTCCAGAGACGGTGCTGCAATATAGGACTACAGAGGACCGTGGGCAGAAGGGTGTGCAACTCTAAAGTCCTGGCAGAGCTCCATCGAGCTTGCTCACTCCCCCTCTCTCACTCGCTCGTTCTATTTCTTCGGATGCTGCAAGCTGTCCTTGTGTACTGGGTCCCTGCTTGTGCTGGAGCCTTTTTCTGCCCACAAAGAAATTCGCAGTAGTCCTGACAGAGTTCTGTTGAGCTCGCTCACTCCCCCTCTCTCACTTGCTCTATTTCTTCCAGTGCTGCAGGCTGCCCTTGTATACTGGGCCCCTGCTTGTGTTGGAGCCTTTTTCTTCCCACAAAGAAATCCGCAGCAGTCCTGACAGAGCTCTGTTGAGCTCGTTCACTCCTCTTCTGTCACCTGCTCTATTTCTTCTGATGCTGCAGGCTGCCCTTTTGCACTGGGCTCCTGCCTGCATTGGCACCTTTTTCTTCCCAGAAAGAAATCTGCAGCACTCCCAACAGAACTCCGTTGAGCTCACTCACTCCCCCCTCTCACTCAGTTGTTCTGTTTCTCCTGGTGCTGCAGGCTGCCCTTTTGTACTGGGCTCCTGCATGCATTGGTGCCTTTTGCTGCCCACAAAGACGTTCACAGCTGTGCTGAGCTCTGTTGAGCTTGCTCACTTCCCCCCTCTCTCTCTTACTCCTAATTCTTACAGCACTGCAGGCTGCCCTTTTGTACTGGGATTCTGCCTGCATTGGTGCCTTTTTGTGCCCACAAAGAAATCTGCAGCAGTCCTGACAGATCTCTGTTGAGCTTGCTGACTCCCCCTCCCTCACTTCCTCATTCTGTTTCTCCCAGCGCTGCAGACTACGCTTTTGTACTGGGCTCCTGCTTACATTGACGTCTTTTTCTGCCCACAAAGAAATCCACAGCAGTCCCGACAGAGGTCCGTTGAGGTCGCTCAGTCCCCCTCCCTCACTCGCTCGTTCTGTTTCTCCCGGCGATGCAGGCTACCATTTTGTACTGGGTTCCTGCCTGCACTGGCACCTTTCTCTGCCCACAAAGAAATCTGCAGCAGTCCCGACAGAGCTCAGTTTAGCTCGGTCACTCCCCCCTCTCACTCACTTGATCTTAATCTGTCCCAAACACTGATATCTCACAGCGACCGTGCTATTCTGCGCCAGATGTGCAACAACATATATTGGACAGGATGCGAATAATGACAGCTGTAATTTTCATAAGGAGGTGTTAAAAAATGCCAGTGTTGAAAATGTGGCATAAAAATATTACAAATCTGCGAAGTTACAAGGGCATGTGGAAACTGTACAATGCACACTTGTAACACAGTCATTTGATGGACTATCATCACCAAATTTTCAACACAGGCATTTTAGGACCTCTGCTCATGAACAGTGTCACTGGCATTTTCTTAATCTGCCCCAAACACTGATTTCCCACAGTGACTGTGCTGTTCTGCGCCAGAAGTGCAAAAACACATTTCGGCCATGATGGGAAAACCGACAGCTGTACTGTTTCATAAGGAGGGGTGAAAAAATGGCAGTGTTGAAAATCTGGCCTCAAAATATTGCAAATTCGCAAAGTTACGAGCGTGCATAGCAGCTGCGCAACTCACGCTCATAAAACAGTCATTTTTTGGATTTTTTTCACCAAATTTGCAACATAGGCTTTTTGAGAGCCCACCTCAACTGGCACTGTTGTTTCGTTAATCAGTCCTGAAAGCTGATTCCACGCAGTGATCATGACATCATCTTTTGGGACCGAATAACGCCATGACAGTGGCTGAATTCATGAGCAGGGGTCCCAAAAAACCCATGTTGAAAATTTGGTGCCAAAATTCCAAAATATGCCTGTGATATGCACCAAAGTTGTAAAAACCCTATTTATGCCATTATACAGCTTACCGACATTTCCTCAGTTGGCGGTTGGCTTTGAAGAGTGCAGATGTGTTCCCGGTCCACCGAAGATCATCACGACGGGCTTCAGAAGTAAATATGGGGTGAGGGCGAGGGTGTGGGGGAGGTGGGGTATGCAGTGGGTGGGCGCAGGTTGGAGAGGGGGCGCAGACAGTTAGGGACCATTTTCTTCTTTACAGATTTAAAAAAACAGACATTGTGGGACGGTTTTTGTTTTTAGCAGGTACTTTTGGCATGCTGGGATGGGCTCCCAGCATACCACCTGCGTATTTTGGTGTGGGTGGCACTGGAGCCGTCGGGGATTGGGCACCCCCGTCGGCACATACTGGGGGGTCTCATGAGCCGAGGGGGATTGGGCATGCCTTCAGCACACAAGAAATGAGTGGGGGAACATGCTGACAGGGACTGGGCACCCCCATCAGCAAAGAAAGAGGGGGAGACATGATGCCAAGGGAGACTGGGCACCCCCTCGGCAGACAACAGAAACTGAAGGGGACTGGGCTCCCCGTCTGCAAACTGGGTTGGTGGAATGCAAGGGCCCACCTTGCAATGACAGGTCACTCCCTCACTGCAGCAGATGATGCTGCAATGACAAGGCGGGCCCTGATTGCAGCGGCTAAAACTTTTCAAGGTGGTGGCACACTGGCTGAACTAGTGTCAGAAGCAGCATGCCACCGCATTGGAGAACTGGGGCCATGCCTCAAAAGGCAGTGGAGGCATTGGCCACAACAGTGCCACACCTCCACTACTTTCCTCATGGAGCAAGCAACTGTAACATGTTTCTTGCGCATGTGCGCAAGCAACGTAAAAATGCTCAGGCACCAGCAGATTGTAGGCCTGCATCAGCTGACCAGAGGGGACAGAGTGGGCAGTAAAGCTGCAAAAGGTCTTGCAGGTACCCAGGCCCCAGTCTGTGCAGGGTCTTAAAGGTCAGCAAACTGACCTTGAAGGTGATCCGCCACCTCACAGTCAGCCAGTGTAGAGAGCTCAGCACAGGTGTAATGTGACAAGACCAGGAAAGGCCAGTCAGTAACCTGGCTGCCGCATTCTGCACTAGCTGCAGGCAGCAGAGCGCAACACTGGCTAGCTCCAGGTAAAGGGCATTGCAGTATTCAAGCTGGAATTTTTTTTTTTACTCATTTCAGTTTTGGAATTACAATCTTTGAGCCAAACTGGCAAAGGCTCCAAGTCAGTAGAAGAACAAACAAAAGAGTACAATTTACATCGTATGATGAGAACATACAGTTGCCAAGTGACAACACTATTTTACAAACAAGATAAATGTGGAGTATAACCTCAAATACAAATGCTTTTATTACAGAACTATCTTTAATCTGTAGTTCTAGCTACTAAGTGCAGGTTGCTTGTAGTTGTTAGCCAAAATTGGCTTTGTCAAAGAAAAGGGATATGAAGGCATGGGCTAGTGATGGCAGATCATCTTGGGGAATCAGGTGTTTAATCCTGGGACTGCTGCAAAGATGATAAAATGCACCCTGTCATATGGCTAACACCTGGAACTTAAGCCTCAGGCTGCAGTCCCGCACCACACCAAGATTTCTCACCCTTTCTGAGGTGAGAAGTTGGGAATCCATTATCCTAAGACCGGAAACTCAACCAACTTGCACACCAAGCCCCAGATGGCCAAATTCCACCACTAGTATCCCATTTTGTCAGGATTCAACCTCAATCAGTTGACACTCATCCAGTCCTGGATCTCAACAAGGCACTGATTGATCTCTGAGATGACATCCTGCTGTTTGGGCACAAAAGACAAGTAGAGCTGAGTATCATCAGCATAGCAGCCACAACTCAGCCCATACCACCTTATAATGTCCCCTAGTGGTAGCAGATACACTGCAAATAACATGGGCACTAAGATGGAACCCTGCAGGACCCCACATGACATGGGGAGTGGTGCAGAGGAAACACTTCCTAATATCACCTTCTGCATCCTGCCTGTGCAAAATGAATGGAACCACTTGAGAACTGCACCAGTCAGCCCACAATGAACCCACAGGAGTTGCAACAACACATTATGGTCCACAGTGTCAAATGCAGCTGAGAGATCAAGGAATATTTAGATGGAACAATTTCCTCAATCCTTCACCACCAGGACATCATTAAGCACCCGAACCAAAGCAGTCTCAGTACTATGCCTTTTATTGAAACCAGATGGGAGAGGGTCATAGATGTCATGAGCTGACAAATGCTCCTTCAACTGGAGAGCCACCACCTTCTCAATAACCTTTCCCACAAAGATGAGGTTAGAAACAGGTCTGTAGTTGACTAGACAGTCCGGGTCCTTCAGAGGCTCAGGAAAGACCCCCTCTTCAAAGAACACTGGACTATCCCACACAGAACTGGGCTGATGGACTCAACACACCCCAGAAAAATGCATGTTGGGCCCAGATCCAAACTACAGTAGGAGGCCTCAACTTCCAGATGACCTTCACAACATCCTTGTCCAACAATTGATCAAAGTCAGATCAAACAAATGGATTACGCCACTGCAAGCCCCCATAGAGGGTGTTGACTGGATCCCAGATCTGATTGTGACAATCTTACTAGCAAAAAAACAGAATATACCGGCCCAGTGGCAGTGAGGGCTGAGGTGCTGGATGCCTTCCCTCGTGCTATGCCAGTGACCCATGTCTGGGGGTCAGCAAGGGAGAAGAAGGATTGAGTATCTGAAGGACTGCTCTCCTTCTCCGGGGGGGGTCATCAGTGACAGGCATTCTACTGGTCCCTAGCGGTGGCTTGGGGGTGGTGCACTGATGCTACAGAAAGGGGAGGAGATGGGGAAGATGCCTGGTGGGAGTGGGTGCGGACGCACTCTCACCGCAGGTGTCATTGCACATCTCACCTCAGGAAAGAAAAATGGAAAAGGTCCTGACCATGCAGCATGACATGGTGTCCTGCAGACGCTGCCCCTGAGAAGGCACCTCCCTGGTAGAATCTGTTTTGGGTGGGCTGAGACACTCCCCACCATTCTGCCATGAAAAGTAACTCATGGGAGCATAAGGGAGGGGGCCTAATCCTTGAGGGATGGCACCGGGGGGACAGCCAATGGTATGAGGAGTGCCGGCAAGGACAGGAAAGAAATACCATATTAAACAAAACAAAACAGAGCAAACTCATCACACTTTAGTTGTGAAAAAGCTCTCACAGACCAAAGACAGGCTGGATTACACAGCCTATCAACAGTCCAAAGGAGCTGAGCTGGTCTGTTTGTTGCTGCAGCAGTCTCTCTGGACAGAAACTCTGTCTTCTTACAGGACATTGCCAATTGATAGTCTCTATAATGAGACATCAAAATAAGCATGCCCCATCAGGCCAAGGCCTTCACCAACACCACTCCCGCTTTCGACCCCCTCATCTTCAACTCCCTGAGACTCCTGTCAAACCAATAGGAGTCCTCATATAAAGGGAGTGCTCAAACATGGTCAGTGCAATTAAGTCGAGTGCCTCAGTGATCACCCTGTTGTAGGCCAACACCAATTCCTCTGGCTCCCCCAAGCACTCATTACACTTGATGAAGATATTGAAGAGAATTGGCAACAGGACTGATCCCTGAGGTATCCCACTTGTGCCGTGCATCTCTTCTGACTGTATACTGTTTACCACTACTCTCTGTTTTCTGTCCACCAACCAGTTTGCCACCCAGTTGACCAACTTCTGACCCACCTCGAGCCTGCCCAACTTATTAATCAATCTTCTAAGTGGAACAATATCAACAGCTTTGCTGAAGTGAAGGTAGGCAACATCAACTGCACCCCCCTTGGTCCACCACTCTGGTTACCCAGTCAAAGAAATCTGTGAGATTAGCTTGACAGGACCTTACTGCTGTAAGCACATGTTGTCTTGGATTCTTTGCTCCTATTGACTTCAGGTGTTGCACTATCCTTTCCTTAAGGAGTGCCTCCATAATCTTGCCCTCTACTGAGGTAA
The DNA here is from genome assembly GCA_016271365.2 of Neoceratodus forsteri. NCBI lineage: Eukaryota > Metazoa > Chordata > Ceratodontiformes > Ceratodontidae > Neoceratodus > Neoceratodus forsteri. The sequence continues at coordinate 189,973,983 of JADMNL010000029.1, read as the reverse complement.
GACTGACTGGTCTGTAGTTCTCTGTCTCCTCCCTGCTAATACCAGTATTGTGAAGAGGATCACATGAGCCCTACTCCAGTTTTCTGGGACCTTTCCTGTGCTCAGAGACTAACTGAACAGTTCTGCTAATGGTTCAGCTAGTTCCACCCTTAGCTCCTTTAGTACCCTGTGATGTATGCCATCAGGTCCCATTGCCTTGTCCACCCTGAGCTTAGTGAGCTCTTGTAGGACCCTTTCTTTTGTGAAGGGACTAGTGCATACCACCCTCCCCCCTGTGTCCATGGTGCTGAGCTGTGGGCTGTATGCTACCTTCTTCTCAGTAAATACTGAGCAGTCGTATCTATTTAGGATAGATACTACTCCTTGGTCCTCCTCCATATATTCCCCCTTATCCCCTTTGATCTTAGCAATACCCCCTCTGGACTTTCTATAGATACATTAGTGAAAGGAGAAAGTCTTGTTCCCTTCTTTTACTGTTCATGCTAGTGTTTTTTCAGTTTGGGCCTTCCCTGCTTCCACTAGTGAAGTTTGATATGCCTCCCCATCTTAGTCCCACTTCGTTCCCTTATATTTCCTGAAGGCCAGCCTTTTGGCTCTGACCTTTTCTGCTACTGTTTTTGAGAACCAAAGTGGGTTTCTCCTTCTTTCTTCTAACACAAGGTGATGTTGCTGCAAGTATTGCATCCTTAATACTTATCCACTTTGCCTGTACCCCCTCACCTGTATTTCTTCATGCCAGGGCTAGCTTAACTCTGTTGGCCAAAGTCAGCTCCTCTGAAGTCCCATATTTTTGCCTTAGAATGGGGTGATGTAGTTCTAGTGACCAAACTGAACCATACCATGTGATGGTCACTGGCCCCAGGTGACCTTCTACCTGGAGATCTGTGATCCTTTCCCTGTTAGTCAGTACTAGATCTAGGATAACTCTGTCTCTTGTGGGTTGTTATACCAGTTGTTTGAGGCCCTCCCTCAGTAGGGAATCCACTATGTGTCTAGATCTACAGGATGTTCCTGCTGGTATTGACCAGTCTCTATCTGGCATGCTGAAGTCTCCCATTATCAGAACCTCCCATCGGGCTGTCATGTTTTGTATATCTTCTAACAGTAATGTGTCTGTGTCCTCCCCTTGATCTGGAGGCCTGTAGACAACACTAGTTTATATGGCTGTCCCATTTCCTGTTTCCAGGCTGACCCACAGTTCTTCTGGCTCTGTATGTGTTTTCTGAATTTCTGTTGCTTTGATATTTTCATTGACATAAAGGGTCACTCCCACCCACAGCATTTGTGCTTTGCATGCCTAATGGCCCCATTTGCATGTTTGAGTCTGAATGCCTGGAATTTGCACCCAGTTTATCCCCAAGATGCTCCTCAAATCCCCATTCCAGCTTCTCTGATCACACAGGGGGATGCGCTGGTGCATCATCAGTGGCCCCCATTTGTGCCACCCTCATCTTTTGCTGTATTCAGACAGGATGTGCGATTGTGCATCTCATTTGAATATATAAATTTTTTGTGCCAGCGCAACTCAGTTGTACGGAGCAACCACTTCCGCCTATTCCAGGTACAGTCTTAGCCTATATGAACAAGAGCATCCACCTTTAGTTCTGGTGGGGGAAAGAGTTTCTAGGAAGCCTGCACTGTGTAGGGATGGGAGCGATCTCCTTCCAGGAAATTATGCTGTTAACGGGCACTAAAGTTTGAAAGAAAGTGGGCTGCACTGTGAGAGGATGGGAAGATCTTCCCTCTGGTACTGTGCTCTTACAGGAATTGGAGACTGGTCTTTATTTCCAGGGGCTGCACTGTGTAAGGATGTACCCTCTTGGGTAATGTACTATCTGCCTTTATTTTTGAGCGCTTCACTGTGTAAGGATGTCTCCTGTATGGTAATGGACTGTAATGTACTGTCCACCTTTACATTGGATAGTAGTTGCAGTCCAAAGGGAAAGAGGAGGTTTCCTGTCTGGTATTGTGCTATTAGTAAGTAAGTAGACTTTATTTTTTAAGCACCTTTCAGATACCAAGGGGCTGTACAACAAAATAATCAAGCGGTACAATCAGAATAAACATACACTGAAAATTTTTTTAAACGCCTTCAGAAAAAAGCCTTAGAAAACAAACAAGTTTTGAGCTCAGTTTAAAACTCGAGATGGTCAGGCATTCTCTTGTCCGATAAGGTAGCGAATTCCGCAGGGAAGGGGCAGCATAAGAAAATGCACGTGCCCCAGATGTTTTTAACTGAACCTTGGGAATCTCCTGCAATCTCTCATTGGCAGATCAGAGTGAGTGGGAGGGGCAGTAGGGAGTAAGGAGATCTTGCAGATACTGGGGTCCCTGTTCATGTACAGCTTTCTAGGTCAGTAACCCGACCTTAAAGGTGATCCACCACTGTACCGGCAGCCAGTACAGTTCGCGCAGCATAGGTGTGATATGACTAGTCCTGGATGTACCAGTCAAGAGCCTGGCTGCTGCATTCTGCACTAGCTGCAAGCAATGGACATCAACCCCCAGAAGCCCTAGGTAAAAGGCATTGCAGTAATCAAGGCGGGTGGTTATGAAGGTGTGGACCAATGTAGGAAGGTCAGCCGGGTGAACCAGGTGTTTCACCTGGGCAACATTCCTAAGATGATAAAAGGAAGATTTGACAATGGCAGACACCTGTGATTTCAGGGTCAAGCCATCATCAAAAATAACGCCCAGGTTACGCACATGGTCTGAGGTCATGAGCTGGACATCATCAAGCCATAAACCTGAGGGAAGCCCTAAGACCCGTCTCAGGGTGACCCGGGTCCATAACCAACACCTCGGTCTTATCCGGATTTAACCTCAGTCAACTAGTGCTCATCCAGTCTCTGATTTCGACTAGACATTTGTTAAGCACAGAGGTTGCATCATTATGTCCAGGAATAAAGGACATATACAGTTGGGTATCATCTGCATAGCAGTGAAAACCCAAACTGTATCACCTAATGAGATCTCCCAATGGCAGCATATACACGACAGGAAGAGGGTATCAGCGGAATAAATTCCAGTGATGACCCTCTGTGTCCTGCCTGTAAGGAAAGATCGATATCAGCGTAAGACTGTGACAGACAGTACACAGAGAAGCTGCAGACACTCCAAAAGCACACCATGGTCCACAGTGTCAAATGCTGCTGAGAGATCGAGAAGGACTAGGATAGTACAAGCCTTTTGATCTCTCACAATTAGGAGATCATTTAAAACCTGGACTGAGGCTGAATAAAAAGGAAGGTGGTTGTGCAGTGAGCAATAGTAAAAAAGCAGGGATACTGAATGAATACTTCTGCTCAGTATTCACAATGGAATAGCAGGGGGAGATATCGAATCCAGTCAATAGAAGCACTCTGGATAGGGAGGTTGATATTAGTCATATTATAGAAGAAAGGGTTCTGAAAGAATTCTTAAAACTGAAAGTGGATAAAGCAATGGGGCCTGATGGGATTCACCCCAGAATTCTAAAAGAACTAAGGGAAGAACTAGTAACACCAATGACTACCCTTTTTAATAAATCATGGGAGGATGGTGTGGTACCTGAGGACTGGAGAAGGGCGGATGTGATTCCCCTTCACAAAAGTGGGAGCAAGATAGAGGCAGGAAACTACAGACCTGTCAGTTTGACCTCAGTGATAGGGAAAATGATGGAATCACTTCTGAAGGAAAGAATTGTTGAGTACCTAGAGGACATTGGGGCACAGGACCCAAGACAGCACGGATTCACAGCAGGAAGGTCATGTCAGACAAATCTAATTGATTTCTTTGACTGGATGAGCAAAGTAGCAGACCAGGGAAGGGCTGTGGACATGGCCTACCTAGACTTTTAGCAAGGCATTTGACACAGTCCCGCACAAAAGATTAATAAACAAATTAGCCAGCCTGGGAGTGGGTCCCAGGGTGGTAGCTTGAGTGAAACACTGGCTGGACAACAGGTCACAGAGGGTAATAGTAAATGGAGTCCACAGTGAAGAAAGGGGGGTTACTAGTGGGGGTACCGCAGGGTTCAGTACTGGGGCCAGTACTTTTTAACGTCTTTGTAAGTGATATTGCAGTGGCACTGGAAGGAAAAGTATGTTTCTTTGCAGAAGATACAAAGATCTGCAACAGGGTTGATACACAAGGTGGGGTGGAAAGGATGAAAAGGGACTTGGCAAGGTTGGAGGAATGGTCAAATGTAGGCAGCTTAGATTCAATGCAAAGAAGGGCAAAGTAATGCACCTGGGAAACAAAAAACCCAGGGCAAGAGTAGACAATGGAGGGTGAGATACTGACAACAGCAACAAAAATGGAAAGGGACCTGGGGTAGTTATATCAGATGACCTAAAGGTGGGCCAGCAATATGAGAAGGCAGTAAGGAGGGCTGGGGGGATAATGGGATGCATGGGGAGAGGTATCACCAGTAAAAAAAAAGAGGAAGTTGTTGGCTCTCTGTACAGACAGTTGGCAAGACCACATCTGGAGTACTGTGCACAGATCTGGAGACCCCATCTCCGCAAATACATAGACAGGGTGGAGGCTGTCCAGAAGAGGGCAACCAAAATGGTGCAGAGTCTGCTCCAAAAGACACATCAAGAAAGACTAAAGGAGCTTCAGATGTATAGCCTCGAGGAAAGGAGGGACATGATAGAAACTTTCAAATACCTCAAGGGAATCAACAAAGTCCAAGAGGGTAGCATCTTTCAGAAAAAGAGATGTGCAAGAACAAGAGGGCACAATCTGAAGATGGAGGGGGGATGGCTCAGAGGTAATGTGAGGAAGTATTTCTTCACAGAGAGGGTTGTAGATGCATGGAACAGCCTTCCTGAGGAGGTTGTAGAGTCAAAAACAGTGGGGGAATTCAAGAATGCATCGGACAGACATAAGGGAGTTCTAGTGGGCAGTAGGAGGAAGTAGGTTGTTGGTTAACTAGGATCTGCAGCTTGTCCATTAGGTAGACAAAGGGCATACTAGGTGGGCCAAGCGGTCATTATCTGCCCGATGCAGAGAGTGACATCTAGAGCAGCAGTGAGAAGGAGACAGTGTCACGGCATGCTGCCACATCAGTCCCGACTCACTTGAGTTTGACTGCCACAGAGACAGTCCAGCAGCAATCCTGTCACTTGCCACTGCCAGTCAGCTGCTGCTAAAAACTGTAATTAATTTTATTAAAATGTAAAAGAGCTAAGTAGCAGTGGCACCTGCAGCAGCATTCATTTTTGGGAAGACGCGAGCACTGGAGCAGAACCGTCTCATCCCAGAAAGGACCCAGTACCCCTTCCTATGCACCCCAGCATACCACTGGCCTTTTCCTCTTTGGTGACAGTCAGCTCCCCCCCCCAGCCTGTAGCTCTCCCCAGGGTTCCCTCTACCCAAATGCATTATTTTGAACTTCTTTACATTGAACCTCAGCTGACACATCTCCAACCATCTTTCAAGATTTTCCAGACCCTCTTCATTTTCTGCACCCCTTCTGGAGTATCCACCCTGTTGCAGATCTTGGTGTCACCTGCAGACAGGCAGACCTTTTCTTCCAGCCCCTCTACAATGTCACTAACGAAGACATTGAACAGGACTGGTCCTAATACTGATCCCTGTGGTACTCCACTGGTCACCCCCTCTCCCCAGATTGTATCCCATTTACCACCACCCTCTGTCTTCTGTCTGTTAACCAATTCCTCACCCAGTTCACCACCTTGTCTCCCAGACTACCCATCTTGTTAATCAGCTTTCTATGTGGGATGGTGTTGAATGCACTGCTCAAAGAATGTAATGTTTTCGAATGTAAGGATTTAAGTTATCCCCAGAAGAAACCTAGATCTGGGAGATAACCAACCTAACTGGGAATACAGAAAACAATGACGGGTGCGTAAAGGAAGGTCCAAAACAAAACAGATATTTTTATACAGTATAGATAGCGCTAACTTGTGATATAACCCCCAAAAATAATCAAAATGAGACACCAAAATCCCAGTTGCTATAGCTCACCTTGTATCAAGGGAAAAGCATTTTTTAAACTTATTAAGCGAAGTTTTTGGTTATCGGTTCTACAGGTAACCTTTACCTGAGCCTGGGGAGTTAAGCAAGGGTCGAGATGGGTGCCTAAGATGAATTATTATAGATCCTGCCATGGTTTAAAAGGAAAGACCCTTTTCTGTGGTCCCTTTCTGAGGCACAAGTGGTACTAGCCGAAAACTCATTAACAGGAACAGCATGTAAGATAGTGTTATGGAAATAAGAGAACTTCACACACAACCGAAGGAAGCCCTGTGATTGGGAGCGGCACGTGACACTCCTACACTCTATAATAAACTATGCTTTGACACCATACCCTTAGTTAATTTCTATAGTAAAATCAATTATTCTTTGTACATAGATCATCTCACCTCAATCAAACATACAGGCAGTTTTCCTCTCTGGTTATTCCTTAACGCTGTTAACACTATAAGTTTTCTAGAAAAGGCAGCAGAATTTATGGTATGTCAGAGAAGGGACACTGAAGAAATGGAGGAAGTGTGCCCCATGCTGCTGAGCCGTGCGATGTGCTGGGAAGTCTGCAGCTAGTTGGGATTGCACAATGAGCAGGGACAGAGGAGCTCTTCCTTGGCACAGTGCTGGGTGATGGACTGGAGGATATGTCTGTGTGTGTGTGTGTGTGTGTGTGTGCGGAGGGGATACAGTGCTGGGTGATGGCTGCAGCTAGTTGGGATTGCACAATGAGCAGGGACAGAGGAACTCTCCCTTGGTTCAGCGCTGGGTGATGGACTGGAAGATATGTCTCTGTCTGTGTGTGTGCGTGCATGGAGGGGGTACAGTGCAGTGATGCAGGACATTTGTTAGCTGGTACTGTACTCAGGGCTGGTGTCAGGTGTTTGTGGGCCCCGGGCAATGGATCTCCAGTACCCCCCTCAGGCCTGTCCATTTTGTCCCACGGGGGTCCAAGTGCAAACTTCGATGCCAGAGACCCTACTGGACAGTATTGCAAGCAGGGGGGTAATGGCTCTAAAAGATGCATTGCTGGTTAAAGCCTGACTGTAAAGTACAGTACCAGTTGAATTAAAAATATTGCAGCCACCCCACCCCCAGCAGTGAGACTGTGCACCACTTTTAATGGCTCCAAAACATGATCTGCTAGAAAGCCTGACAGTGTAAAGTACAGTACCGCCAGAAACAAATTAAAAATCTCACACCCATCCCCCCAAGCAGTGCAGCTGTTAGCCACTGATGTAGTAGTACCTGGGAGAAAGCAGCAGAGATTGAAGTCCCCAAGCACTGTTACACCCCTCCTGGCTTCTCCTCATAGATGCTAGCAAACTTTCACATAACATGTTCCGCATAAACCCTGACCTGCTCAATGCTCAGACTATAAGCAACTTCCTAAACTTTCACTGTAAAGTTCCTCAGCCCCCCTCCTGGCTCTGCCTACCTGATGTGGTGCTGGTGGGGTCACACAAGGAGCTTCATCCATCTGCCATTGCTGTTGGTGCTGTTTCAGAGCTCCCCCAATGCACAATTGTTTCACTCTCCTCTTGTTCATTCTACTCAGCCCCAGTGCACTGCTACCACTCCGCCCGACTCCCTTCGCAACAACACAGCAAAAGCTGCCCTGCTGGGCCACTCAGGCCTAACCCTCTGCCACACTCTCCACTCCAGCCATAGGCCTGCACATCTACACCCTGCCCCCCAGAATACTCCCTAGTCTCCCCAATGGTTCTGGGCCCTGTTAGTCAAGCAACACTCTCCTCACAGCCTTTGTTTTTGAGGGGGAATCCTGGGTTCAGTAGTTTCCACTCAGCTTGGCATGCACTGATTTAAATTGTCACCAGCAGTTGGAGACAGAGCAACGGAGTCTGAGCACCACAGCAGCTGTCTGTCAAATCCATTATCCTATATTGTAGCTGGCAGCCCAACTGAAAGCAGCGTAGGGCTGTGGCAAAGTTGACAACACCTTTTTTTTGTTTGAGCCCCTGGTGGTTGTCAATGGGGCATTTGCCCACCTAGCACCAATCCGTGTATGTCCCTTGGTGTCACGTCTCAGCTCGTTGTGGTTTGGTGGTGAGCTGAGAGAGCTTAAAACCAGGAGTCAGAGGTTGAAACGTCGTTGCAGGAAATCCAAGGCTTGGAAGGACAAGTTAGTTCTGATTTCTCACTATGAAGAATATCAGAAGGCAATTAGTCAAAAGAAGACAGATTTTCTGTTGAGAGAGATTTCCACTGGGAGGAACTGACCAGCTCAGCTCTTTTTTACTGTAGACAGGCTTCTACATCCTGCCTGGAACCTGTGAGAGCAGTTACACTCGTAAAATGTGAAAAATTTGCTCAGTTCTTATCAGACAGGGTGTCCTCCATCATGGTCAGAATCACTCCAGTTGGGCCTTCTGAGCCCAGCAGTGGACAGCTTGTGGGTCAGAAATGCATTCGGTGGACTTGGGGGGAGTTTTAGACAGTGACAGTGAAAAAGGTTTGCCGGGTGGTCTCGGAGCTCCAGCCAACATTTTGTAATCTGGACCCAGGCCCGACACGTCTACCAGTGATTTGTGTCAGACATCTGGGCCTGGAGTTCGCCAAGACTGTCTGGTGGTGTTTGTCAGATGGGTTACTTCCAGTAGAACTAAATGGGGACTGGTGAAACCCCTTCTGAAAAAACATCAACTATTGTCTAGTCTCTAACCTTCCACTTCTTGGGAATGTTAAGAAAGTTGTGCTGCAGCTTAAGGAACACCTGGTGTCCTTTGATATCTTCAGGCCTCTCCAGTCTGGTTTTAGCACTAGGCACCACACGGTTACGTCGGTAGTCAGGGTGCTTAACAACCTCCCAGGGCAAGGGATGGAGGAGAATGACTGATTCTCGTCCTCCTTAATCTCTCTTCTGCATTTGATACCACAGACAATGGCGGGCTTTTGGACTGACTCAGGGAGTGCGTTGGTCTCACCCTCACCGTTATGCAATGGTTTGAGTCCTAACTATGGGATAGAATCCAGAGGGTAGTGTTAGGAAAGATTTCCTTGTACCCCAGGGTTCAGTCTTGTTACCAGTGTTGTTTGTGGTTTATATGTTTCTCCTGGGCCATGTTAGTAGACATTATGGGCTTGCGTTTCACTGCTATGAGGATGACACCCAGCTCTAGAAGTCTTTTCCTCCCGGGACTCTGAGTGCTGCTGATGTGTTTAATAGGTGCCTGGCTGAGTGCTGCTGATGTGTTCAATAGGTGCCAGGCTGGGTGCTGCTGATGTGTTTAATAGGTGCCTGGCTGGGTGCTGCTGATGTGTTTAATAGGTGCCTGGCTGGGTGCTGCTGATGTATTCAATAGGTGCCTGGCTGACTGCTGCTGATGTGTTTAGTAGGTGCCTGGCTGAGTGCTGCTGATGTGTTTAATAGGTGCCTGGCTGAGACTGAGAACTGGATGTCATCAAGCTGGCTAAGACTCAACCCCGAGAAAACTGAGGCCTTGGTGATTGAGTTGGGCCATAGTGGGGACTGGTGGTTGGCGCAGAACAGTCTGGGCTTCAGCTTGGTGACTCTGTGCTGTTAGCTGCCTGTAGGGTGAAGAATCTGGGAGTCATACTGGACAAAAGTTTGATAGTGGATGCTCGGGTGTCTGCTGTAGTCCGGAATGGCTTTTGCCATCTTTGGCATATCCGCCAGGTCAGATTCCTTATCTGTCCCCAGGACCTGGACACACTGATTCATGCGTTTGTGACCTCCAGGTTAGACTATTCTAATACTCTGTACCTTGGGGTTAGTGAGGGTATGCTATAACGCCTGCAGCTGCTGCAGAATGCAGCTGCCTGGGTATTCATGGGCCTTTCTAGATCATGCTATATTTCTCTGGTGCAGTGAGCCCTGTACTGGCTGTAGGTGAAGTGCAATATGTCATGTAAGATAGTTTTATTAACCTATAAAGCTAGGTCCAGTCTACCTGGCTAAGCTCCTGTACCCATACACCTCTATCAACCCACTTCAATTGGCTGAGGAGGGCCTCCTGGTGGATCCTAGGGCTGGTCTGAAGACCTTGAGGGATTAGACCTTTGAGGCCATGGGCCTGACCCTCTGGAGTTCTTTGCCCAGGACCATGAGGGAGGCCCCTTCAGCTGGGGCTTTTAAGAGGGGCATTAAATCCTGTTTATTCCAACAAACATTTGGCAATGTCTTGTAACACCTTTTCTCAGCACTTTGTAAAATATTTCTGAATTTTTATGTTGTTTTAGGCTAAATCAAGATAGTTATTTATTGTTATTTGTTTCGGGTTGGAATGGTTAATATGTGTTTTTTTTGTCTTGTTATAATGGTCCCCTGGGCCTCTGGGGATGGGCGCCACAACAAGAGCAGGCAAGGAATATGGGGCAGGTCTTCTGAGAGGTATTCTGTACCCAAAGATGTTACACACGGTGTGTGCCACATTGTATCTGTCCTGTGCCACAGATGAAGGGTGCAGGACAGATGTGAGGAGCCAGAGGCGCAAAGGATACTAACATACTAAAACATACCAACATACTAAAACATACTAACATACTAAAACATACTAACATACTAAAAAGCCAGCAGAATAGGCCTAATGCTCTGTCGTGTCTGCTCGGTAGCCAGCCACCTAGTGGATAGGCAGTGTCCCTGTAAGGAAACATACATATGTTAGCATCTGTTGACACTCGTGGTCCCTGCAGTGGCCTGTCCAGTGCACCTGTCCACCCTTCCCTCCTCACAGCATGGCATGTTTGTGGCTTGCTACAGCTGTACACCTCTTATGAGGAGGGGGTTGGTGTGGGGAGCCTGCTGTGTGTACTCACTGACAAGGTGTCTACTGGGTATGTCCCCACCTTCAAATCTGTGGCACAAGGTGGAATTATGCCATATGAAGGTGTCGTGGGCACTGTCAGGGTACCAAGCCAGGACGTTGGTTATGCATCCTGCTGCACTGCACATGAGCTGGTGTCGTGGGCACTGTTGGGGTACCAAGCCAGGACATTGGTAATGCATCCTGCTGCACTGCACATGAGCTGGTGTTGTGGGCACTGTCAGGGTACCAAGCCAGGACATTGGTAATGCATCCTGCTGCACTACACATGAGCTGGTGTCGTGGGCTCTGTCGGGGTACCAAGCCAGGACATTGGTTATGCATACTGCTGCAGTGCACATGAGCTGGTGTCATGGGCACTGTCGGGGTACCAAGCCAGGACATTGGTAATGCATCCTGCTGCACTGCACATGAGCTGATGTCATGGACACTGTTGGGGTACCAGGCTAGGTCACTGGTTATGCATCCTACTGCACTGCACATGAGCTGGTGTCATGGGCACTGTCAGGGTGCCAAGCCAGGACTTTGGTAATGCATCCTGCAGCACTGCACATGAGCTGGTGTTGTGGGCACTGTCGGGTACCAGGCCAGGACTTTGGTTATGCATCCTGCTGCACTGCACATGAGCTGATGTCGTGGGCACTGTCAGGATACCAGGCCAGGACTTTGGTTATGCATCCTGCTGCACTGCACATCAGCTGGTGTCATGGGCACTGTCAGGGTACCAGGCCAGGACATTGATAATGCACCCTGCTGCACTGCACATGAGCTGGTCTCGTGGGCACTGTCGGGGTACCAGGCCAGGACTTTGGTTATGCATCCTGCTGCACTGCACATGAGCTGGTGTCATGGGCACTGTCAGGGTGCCAAGCCAGGACTTTGGTAATGCATCCTGCTGCTCTGCCCATGAGCTGGTGTCATAGGCACTGTCAGGGTGCCAAGCCAGGACTTTGGTAATGCATCCTGCAGCACTGCACATGAGCTGGTGTTGTGGGCACTGTCGGGGGACCAGGTCAGGACTTTGGTAATGTATCCTGTTGCACTGCACATGAGCTGGTGTCATGGGCACTGTTGGGGGACCAGGCCAGGACTTTGGTAATGCATCCTGTTGCACTGCACATGAGCTGGTGGTGTCAGCACTGTCGAGGTACCAGGCCAGGACTTTGGTAATGCATCCAGATGCACTGCACATGAGCTGGTGTCATGGGCACTGTCGGGGCACCAGGCCAGGACTTTGGTTATGCATCCTGCTGCACTGCACATGAGCTGGTGTTGTGGGCACTGTTGGGGTAGCAAGCCAGGACTTTGGTAATGCATCCTGTTGCACTGCACATGAGCTGGTGTCATGGGCACTGTCGGGGTACCAGGCCAGGACATTGGTTATGCATCCTGCTGCTCTGCACATGAGCTGGTGTCATGGGCACTGTCGGGGTACCAAGCCAGGACATTGGTAATGCATCCTGCTACACTGCACATGAGCTGGTGTCATGGGCACTGTCAGGGTACCAAGCCAGGACTTTGGTTATGCATCCTGCTGCTCTGCACATGAGCTGGTGTCATGGGCACTGTCAGGGTACCAAGCCAGGACTTTGGTAATGCATCTTGTTGCACTGCACATGAGCTGGTGGCATGGGCACTGTCAGGGTACCAAGCCAGGACATTGGTTAAACATCCTGCTGCACTGCACATGAGCTGGTGTTGTGGACACTGTCGGGGTACCAAGCCAGGTCATTGGTTATGCATCTGCTGCCTGCACGTGAGCTGGCAATTGATGGAGTGGTATCCCTTCCTGCTGAGGTAGGCGTCTACCCCATCACCAGTGGGTGCACAGACGACAACATGGGTGTAGTCAGTGGCTCTGAGTACAGCCAGTAAGAATGCTACCTGATATAACTGCTTCACTGTTGCTGTACGCTCCATTACTGTGCTGGGGAATATAATGAACTCACCAACATGTAGGAGCAGTGTGTCTAGGAATTGGGCCAGCAGGCATGAGGTGGTAGACTGCGAGACCCTGGTGGTATCCCACACCAGGGTCTGGAATTACCTTGTGGTGAGAGAGAGCATGGCAGCCATCACCTTTAGCTCAGCTGACGTGGTGCAGCTATGCTGGATGTCACTGCGCAGCTGGTCGTGCAGCTGCCCGAGTACAGCCCTGTTGACTGGTACCCACCAATTAGATGGTCATCTGAGAGGCCTTCTGAGGTCACTCTTTGCCAGTACTGTTTGTGTGCAGAATAGCACCTCCATGGCCTTCAGATGGGCACATTGTAGGCATCTGCCCAATCCTCTTCCAGCTTGGCCTCATGACAGCAAACCTGCTTTATACTCTGTATGACTACCATCTTGATTGCTGGCTGCAGTGTCTCTGCCCACCCCTAGGATTTGTCCGGAGTAAGTTGGGCTTTCATAGGCAGTATCTGCACTGTGAAAAGTGGTCTGTACTAGTGCAGTAATGCAGTGGTTGCATGCTATGGTGCTGCGCCTGCATTCAAGTCCCCTTCCCACCCTTTGCACACTGACTACATTATATTTCTTCATGTGCACTAACATGTTTAGTGCACTCCAGCACAATACCTGGGCTAATGGTTCACAAACACTTTGCACACTTGTGCAAACTTTTGAATATTGTGCCTCTGCGGCTTGATTCACAAAACTTTGCCCTGGCATAAATCTGGTTGGCGCAGTGCAAACCAGGATTTGCGCTGAGATGATGTTCACAAAAGCCTGTTTTGCACCCACAAACTGGGTTTGTGCCGGGCCAAAGTATGAATAGGGCTGTAATACAAATGAGTGGGAGGGGATGAGAATATTAGTGCTTGAGTGGTCCCTTTGCACAGATCAAATACTGCCGAGACCTGGCAGTATCTCGCAAAACCCTAGTAGTTGGTGGAGCTACTGCAGTGCACCCTCTGTGACGGCTAATCACTGGTCCAAAATCCTAATCTCTGCCCACCCGATCCCTTGCTCGATATAATAGAAAAAGTGTCCCTGGTGGCTAGTGGTTCCTCCACTTGCTGATCACCATCCCGTTTAGAAAAACAAATGTGTCCCTGGTGGTTAGTGGTCCCTTCCCGTCATGTTGATGAATACAAATCATCTCTCTGGTGACTAGTGGTCCCTCCCCCCCGCTGATCATCATCATTCCATATAGAGGAACACATATCCCCCCCCCCACCTGATCACTTGCCCAGTAGATATAAAAAAATTGTCTGTGGTATCCAGTCATGTAACTCCTCTCACATCCTGACCCCTCATATAATAATGTGACATATTTCTCTGGTGGTCTAGAGGATCCCCCACCCTATCCCTGATCCCCTATATAGTGACCGTAAACTGTACCCTGGTGGTGTAGTAAACCCCCCACCCTGGCAGGGAGTAACTCACCACCCTGTTCCCCTTTCACCCCGACCCCCAGCCAGTGACCTGCACAGCCCTCCTCTTTACACTATGGTTGGCCACTGACTGGGCTGTTACTGAGTGCTTGCCTGTATACAGTAAGCGCTCAGTGTCAGTGATTGACTGAGCTGTCACTAAGTGTCAGTGAGTGCCTACTGTATACAGTATGCATTCAGTGTCATTGACTGACCAAGCTGTCAGTCAGTGTCACTTAGTGCCTGCCTGTATACAGTAAGCGCTCAGTGTCATTGATTGACTGAGCTGTCACTAAGTGTCAGTGAGTGCCTACTGTATACAATATGCATTCAGTGTCATTGACTGACCAAGCTGTCAGCCAGTGTCACTTAGTGCCTGCCTGTATACAGTGTGCGCTCAGTGTCATTGACTGACCGAGCTGTCAGTCAGTGACACTGAGTGCCTACCTGTATACAGTATGCGCTCAGTGATAGCTTATTTGCTTGTAAGCCATGGTGGTGGGGGGTTTGCTGGTCGTTGGTTGGGGTTGGTTGGGGGTGAGAGGGTGATGCACTTTCTGCCAGTTAGGGTGGTCCGCCGACCACAGAGACGCAGTTCTGGTCCCTATGCAGGGGATCGGGGATATGGTGCAGGGTTCACTAGACCTCCAGGGAAAGGTGTCACATTATTATACAAAGGATCGGGATGGGGGGTTTCACTGCACACCATGGATGATTTAGTATATGTACTGGGTGGGGGGAAGGACCGCTAGCCACCTGGTAGATGTGTGTTCCTTTATATGGGAAGATCCAGAATGAATGGTTTGATACCTCTTATTGGATGTTACAAAAATGAAACAATGTCTCAGCTTTTGGACCAACCAAGTCCTATTATAGGGGGAGGTGATCGGTGGGGGGATGGACCACTAACCAACAGGGAAATGTTAATTTTTTTATGTTCCTCCTCAGTGCTACCCCATCCTCCCACTCCTTCAGAGCTCAAGGTGCCCCACCACCCTTCTAATCCCTGCTGCCAGCTACTGACCTCCAGAGCAGCCTTACCTGCATAGCCCGCTGTATCCATATGCTGGGTGGGTCCCTCCCCTTCAAGGGGGATGTGACTTATGGCACATGGCACATCCCAGGGCTGCCCGTGCTGTCTTTGGGGCATCGTGGCAGCAGATAGCCGGAGCTCATCATCTGGCAGGATGGGGGAGCCAGTCTCTTATTTTCTACTCCTGCCCAATGTTGTTCTTGGCCTTGTGTGAGCTCGGGCAGTCCTGGGGTGAGGACATGCAGGGGGTGTGTTAAGGTTCACGTCCCCACAAGCATGTCGCCAATCCATCCATCCACACGTGCCCAGGCAAGTTCCCCCCGGGAAGGGAAGCATCCAATGGACGCTTGTGAACCACCTTCCTGCTGGTCTCCGCCCCTGCTACCCAGGCTTTTGGTGCAAACCTGGCTTGGTAGCATGCCAAGCGAATCCCTTTGCTTGGCACCACAGATCCAGCAGGGAGATGTTTTTAATTATCAACGGGATGGTGATTGGCAATTGGGGAAGGGGGAGGGCCACTGGACCACCAGGAAGATATGTGTATTTCTAAACGGGATGGTGATCAGGGAAGGGGAGGGACCACTAGCTACCAGGGAGATATTTGTTTATCTTAATGGGATGTTGATCAATGATTGGAGGAGGGGAGGGAGATGTTTGTTTTTTTATCATGAAGCTGGCAATCGACGATGGGAGGGGACCATTAGACGCAATCTACTGTTTATGTATTTCTTAGGATGGTGATTGGTGATTGGGGGAGATGGGGGTTGCGCTACACTTGCTGCAGTGCAATGGGCCTGTAATGGGCATGCAAATGGCTAGCTAGTGCCTTGCATGGCAAATGGGCTCATTTATATGACTTCCTTTGTGAATCGCAAATGGCAACCCTGTGCTATTTCCTGTGGGGCCATGCTCCTGGCTGCATGTCAGGGTAACAGTATGGTGGGTTGCACTGCTGGTACTGGGGTACCACTTGCCTAGGACTACCCCTATTCACGGTCAGATAGCATATGGAGTGCATGGTGCCACAGCAGCTAGTGTTGCGTGATACTGCTGCCAGCTTTGTGCATGGGTACTCGGTGGTAAGCAAATATCGTTTTAGCGTGCTGGGTGGGAGACAAATTCTTAACACTGGCAAGTGAGAGCAAGCTGAAATTTTTTTTTTTACAGTTAGTGCTGTTTATACTCCCCCCCCCCGAAGAGGCTGTACATCACGCAGGTCCCCTGAGACCTGTCCCCAGTCACAGCTCACCTTACCAGCTTCCCCATGGGTATACTCCCCGTGGTGGGGGCAGTGGGGACCCCTCGACTTGCTGAACACACAAATCTGGTGCTGGAGGTTGTTGCCATTCATGGGGACAGCTCTTCCAGGGACTGGCTTCATTCTGCTGTGCCAGGCCACATTTCTGCTTTTTTCTCCCCCGAGATGAGGCGTGCAGTGGCGCCACAGGAGCCAGTGTGCACACGTCTGCATGCCGTGCTCCAAGTGCCTGCGTCATCTCTCACCCACTGGAAGCATCGGTATGCCAGCCCCTAGCCTCCGCTAGGGGCTAGTCATGCACCGACTGCTAGAGTCCCCCCTTCCTGGAGAAGGATAGCAGTCCGTTGGATGCTTGATCCTTCTCCTCCCCTGCCAACCCATGCTCATTCCCTAACACAGGTTGCTGGCATAGAGCGAGGTAAGGTGACCAGCACCTCAGCCCTCAGCACCACCGGGCTGGCTGCAAGCTAAAAAACTGATTTTTGAATGAGAAAGGCACACAGAGTCAAAACTTGTTCCCAGGTGCTTATGAACATGTTTTGACTTTCTCTGGGTTTAGAATATGTAAGTAGTTGTTGTGGGATTCAAACCCTGGTTTGACAGAGCTCCACATTTATAAGGTCAGACCCCTTAACCTCTAGGATTTTAAGTGATTCAAAACCCCATGGGAGGAAAATAATCTTCTAATTGCTCCTTTGAATTCTAAATTGATGAACCAGGCTGAGCTTTACTTGGCTGGATACCTGTTAATTGAAGTAGCATTCCTATTGGCTGGGAAGCATGCAGACCATGGGGATTGTGGGTGTCATGTGATCAGAGGGGGTGGAGCTTGGGGGTATAAAGCAGAGGCCTGAACAGATAGTTGCATATTTCACTGCAAGAAAACTGGCCTGAAGCTCTGCTTTGAAAAACCTGTACTGGGATTTCTCTCCTTGTTCTGTTTCTGAAACTTGCTGGATTAGGACTGTGAGTAGTCTCAACCCCTTCTCTCTGCTACTTTTAAAGTCAGATGTTTAAAGCTTTGTTGTGAAAGTCTGTTGGCATTTACTTATTGTATTTCTTTTTCTGCCATTTTACTCAGAAGATGGTTGGAGAAGGTCTCTGAGCACACTGAATTGCAGATAAGGTAGGCACTGTAACCTTACTTTCTGTGAATTTCTTTTGGGCTGACTTGTATTATGTATTTTCTCATCTGTTTAAAATGTGAAGATGTATGGATTGTGGCTTTGAGCAGACTGCATCAGTAATTTTTTCTGGTAAGGTAGAATTTTAAATGTTGTCTGGATTACTTGGGAGTATTTCTTTTTAGAGGTTTCTGTTTTGTGTTTTGCTGCTTCTCTGAGCTTTTTAATTTTATAGATTACTGTTTTGTTTCAGGTGTATCTCCAGAGTAGACATTCACCGCTTACTAACTTGAAATTGTAAGTTCATGCTTTTGCCTTTATTTTACATGGTAAAACATGTGTTTTAATGTATTACTCTAGGTTGCACTGAAACTCTAAAGATGTATGGAGAGTTTATATCCTACAACAAAAGCTCTGCCCTCTTTTGTTAAGTAGAAAGGTATGTTTTCCATTGTTACTGGCATAACCAAAACAATATTAATTGGAATCCCAATTTGTTTCATGTGTAGTGCTTGGGTACCTTAACCTCAGTGATTGAACTCAATGTCTTCTCTTCTCTCCTCCCTACCCCCCATGGTGGTATCTTGAACAAAGCAGGCTCTTCTAATTCAGATATTGGATGTGTTCCCAACTCTTTTGTTTTGCGATTTGTCCATCTGTTGCTTGCAACACAGGAGGCTTTGTAATCTACTTAAATGAGTAGTACATCTTCAAATCTTGTAAAAATTTCTTTTGTGTAGCTGGGGGGATATGTGTGCTTCATTTTATTTTCACTGTTCATACTAGCCCCTGGCAGTAGCCTGGGGGTCTCCAGTTTCTGGTAGCTGAAACTGAGCTGCAGTTGCATATGAACACCAACACCCATTTACGCTGTATTTCTGTGCTGTGCATAACCCTGAAACTCTTAAATGCAGTGTAAAGGGGGGGCTCCTGTCTTCAATGTAAAACTAATTGAAGGAAAATGTATTTTACACTTTTAACTTTTAATTAAGCAGACAGGCATGCTTTTGAGTCTAGAGGGTGCTGATGCATGTTCTCAAATGTTACTGCAGCTCTCTGGCAGTATGAGATTTCTCAAACCAGAAAATGGACACTCGTCTAACTAGCTGCATCTAGTTTTCTAATATGGAAAAGAGAATTATAAAATAAGTATGTACTGCAATGTGATTACATTATCTGAATTTATTAAAATGTCTAGTAAAAAATGGAACGGGACTAGTTGAAAGTATTGAGTATTGGGGGATATGTATGTTTAGAAAATACTTTCTTATAAAACTTCAGTAGTTTGTCTCCACCTTCCCTAAACTTGATTGGATTTCTGCTGTAACATCTGGGAAACTTTTGGGCAACAATTGTGAAACTGTCTCTTGATCTGCTTTAAACCTTGTTACCATTGATCAATGAACATGAGAAATGATCAGAGCTACACCTTTAGCAGGATCAAGGGGGCCCTGAACTAATTCTGTTGTAGTTCTTTGCAATGGGAGTGGGATGGGAGTAATTTAACTGCATTCAATTTAAGGACCAATTGGCTACCTGCTCTATGAAAGCAACTTGCACAAGGTGCTTGCCAAAACTTGATGGAGGGTATAAAGAGATCAGTATGGTCAGCTGTGCAAAAAGGGGTATTTTTGTATTACAGCTTCTGTTTAGCTAGAATTCAAAACCTGGAAACTACTAGTTATCTAGAAGAACTCGACTTGTAGCCATCCCCACCTCCTCCAGTAAATGCTTTTTGTTTCCATGTATTTGATCCTTTTTGATAGTCCACATTCTCCTCAATGCCCCCGTTGTGACTTATAGTGTGCTGAATTTACTGAGGCTGTAGGACAAGAAATCTGTATCTTTTAATTGGGAAAGCTACCCTTCCATAACTTATACACTGGATTGATTTTATTTTGATTGGAGCTGCCAAAGATCTTATTGGTGTATAGAATATAGTATTCCAAAATCTGGGGCTAGGGAGGTTTTCAGTTCCCTATATAGGGTCAGTATTATAGAATTTCATGTCAGTAGATCTACAGGGTATTAAATCTACCATCAGACTAAACTATCAAACTGTAAGGCAATTGTACCCATCTTGTTGAGATGGGAGACGAGCATTTTTATGCAGTGAGCTATGATTTGCAGTTATATTGCAACTGCAAAGGGATGTTGTTGGAAACAAGCTACACTCAACTAAGTATCCCTGTTTTGTTCCCTCTTACTAGCATTTTATTAAATGTAGTGGATGTTAATTACACTTGGCTGGTAAGTGTCATTTTAGAACTATGATGTACTGTAGTTTAAGCTCCCTTTGGGCAACTGGGTTCCAGAGTGGAACAGGAATGCATTGTGAAAAGTTGCATTTGAAACAGATCACACAGTAAGTTCACATGATAGTGACCAGTAGAGTAGACTGTCTACTACAGTGTACAGTAGATTCATCCAGTGAGGTAAAACAGGCTGTACATATCAGAAATGCAGCTTCTACAGAACACTGATTACAGGCAGTCTTTTTATTGCTTTGGCGGGGGGGGGTGACTTTGGTTCCCTCCCCTCTTCAGCCAGTTTTCATGGCTGCCAGAGCTCCAACCTCCCAGGCTGCATCAGTGGGTAAATACCCCAGTACTGGAGGACATGCCCAGAAGGGAGCCAACTCAGGTGCATCCGTGGCTGCACCATTGTGACCTATAAGTTTCTTGTGGAACTGTCAGTACTGAACTACTAGGGGAATAGTGGTAGCTAGAGATGTCTGACACAGAACCTTCTTCCGAGCACCTCTGTTCACACTTACTGATTGTGTTCATTTTTTTTCTTTCAGCACTCCAGAGCTGAACCAGTGGATCCAAGGAGCTTTTACACCTCTAACCTTAGTGAAGCCATTCCTTTTTGGGGATGGAGCAGGCGCAACTTCAGATGTGCATTCCCCACAAAGCTGTTTCTTATGGTTCCTATACAACTGAAGGAACTCTCACTATATAGTAATTTACAAAATCAAACGCAGGGTCTATTGGCACTTTGGGATTGTGCCAGTGTACTGTGAAGCTACTCTGCACATTAACTTGTTCTCCAGCTTGGGGGACTTTTGTCTTGTGCATTGCTTCATGTCCTCCCCTCCCCCATAACTTCAAACACCTTTATTTACTAGTACTAAAGGTGTAGCCATTGTTTTACCTTTCCAAGCCCACCTAGTGCCCATCTCTACTACCCCTCTCCCCAATTTAGGTTTGCAGAACCTCTGGTATTTTAAAATGCCATTTCCCCTAAACTGCTTGCAGTCATTTCTTCACTTTATTTTATTTGGAATATAATGTAAAGTTTCTTCTTTTAACCATACCTGGCAAATTTATTGCTGCTATTGTGACTCATCCTTATCTAACAAACATGTCAGTAGATAAGCACCTCTTGCCCTAATTGGTCTGCCTAGTTTTCAGGTACATCTTGCAACCTCTCGTGTCCCTTATTCTCTATACTGTCTAAACTGCCTCGCAGTCTTTAACATCCATATCCTGGAACTTTGTGCTGTATGTGTGCTTGACATGTAGAACTGTATTTGGGGGGAGGGGGGTCACCACTCAGTTTCTGACACTTGCCTTGTATTGTGGTGTCCTTTGTGCAACAAGGTAATGTGTTTGGTTATGTATTGACTTCCAGTCCTTTTGCTGTGCTGCACATTTGTCACCACCACCTACTGGGCTGGCAGTATACCCTAGTGGTTAGTCATGAGCTATGAACAGCCTTGGTACATCTAGCAGAGCTGACCTGGGTTTGATCCTCTTGCATACTGTGCGACTCTGAGCAAGTCCTTTTTACTGCCCAGTGGTCCCAGGTCACCCTGGAAAACGGGCACATGTGTCATGGTCCTTACTAGTTTACCAAAAATAAAAATGGCATGTTGGTTCCTTCCTAGATGTGCAGTCTATTCATGTTCACCACTCTCTGCATTCTATGTGTGGTAGTGTCTTGTTTCCCATTACATTGGATCTGTTACTGCATTTCTAAATATGCATTTTTTTGTGCATAAAAGCTTGGTTCATAGAAGGCTGTTCATAGTAGTGTATGTAGCTACTACCCTTTTGTCATGCCTCTCTGTACAGGTTGAGGAGTCTAGTCTAATTCTGTGAACCCCCTCTTGGCACTCTGTTCACAGCTAGTACTCTACCCAAGTGGTTCTCGGGCTTTGCCCTCCTAAATTTATTGGTAGTTCACCAGCTTCTATGGGACAGAGAAGGGCTTGTTACTGTCTCTGTATATTGAGTTTATTGGCTTGGCTGCCTGTGTACTCTAACTTGTGTGGTGTGGGTGTTCCTTGGTGAAGCCATGTCTGTTCTGTAAGTTATGTTCCCTTTCCTTTAGTCTGTCATTTACCCATTATAATGGTAGTGGTGTCTTATCTGGCTCACGCTTCTGACTTTCATGGACTTTGTCTCTTGCAGTTTTGTTACTTTTGCACTTTGAATTTGCCCACAATCACTGGGTAATGGCTGACCATATCTATTTGTGCAGGTTCTGGGACGCAGCATGAGCTTGCCATTCAGAGACCTCTTATCCTGCTAGTCCTGCAGGAATCTCTGCAGGAACACTGTTCAGGCTGCTAAGGCCCACTACAAATGTAACCTTGGCTCTCCATACTCCTTCTGAAAGTTTATCCACTTCCTGTTGCTGGTCATTTAACTGGTTACTTGACTTAAGTAAGTGTGTGTGTGTGTGTGTGTGTGTGTGTGTGTGTGTGTGTGTGTGTGTGTGTGTGTGTGTGTGTGTGTGTGTTTCTTCCCCGGCAAAGCCAGCCTTAACCATTCTGGGGCCCCTGTGCAGTCCTCTGTTGGGCCCCACCACGTGAAACCTAGACTTTTGGCAGATGAGGACCACTTGGCCCACCTAGTTTGCCCATTTCCCAAGCTACAGGATAAGCTGCAGATCCTAGTTGACAGGCCTATTTCTTCCTTTCTCTCTCCCCCACCCTCCAAGAATTATCTGGTCTCTCATGCACTCTCAAATTTTCCTAGTTTTAAACCCCACAACCTTTTCAGGAAGGCTGTTCCATGTGTTCTCCGTCTCTGTGGAAAAAATACTTCCTCACATTGCCCCTGAGCCACCCCATCTTCAAATTGTCCTTGTTCTTGCACACTTCTCTGGATGCTATACTGTTAGATTCCCCTGAAGTACTTAACTGTTTGTAGTCATGCCCCCATTTCCTTGAGGGTATACATATTAAGCTAATTTACTCTTCATACAGTGTTTGTTACAGATGCTGCACCATTTTAGTTGCTCTCTAGACTGCCTCCATCCTGTCCATGTCCTTGTGGAGATGGAGTCTCCTGAACTGGATGCCGTACTCCACATGGGGTCTCGCCCAACTGTCTGTACAGAGGGATAACTGTCCAGTTTTACTGGTGATGTGCCTTCCTGTGCATTCCAATATCCCTCCAAGTCCTCTTTACTGACTTCTCACATGCTTGCCCATCTTTAAGTACAATTACCCCAAGATCCCTCTCCATTTTTGTTGGTCTCCTCTCCTCCCCAATTGTGTACTCTTTCCCCTGGGTTTTTGTTTCCTAGGTGCATTACTTTGCACTAAATCTAAGCTGCCATACTTTTGACTAGTTCTCCAGCCTTGCCAAGTCCTTTCTCATCCTTTCCAGCCCCCTTGTGCAGCAACCTGTTGCAGATCTGTCTGCAAAGAGGCCTACTTTGCCTTCCGGTCTCTCTGCAATGTCCCCTATAGACATTAAAAAGGACCAGTCCCAGTACTGAATTCTGTGGTACCCTACTAGTAACCTCCTTTTTTTTTTTTTTGTGGACTCCATTTACTAGCCCTCTGTGTCCTGTTGACCAGCCAATGTGTTACCCAGGCTGGTTAACTTTTAATCTTTGTGTGGGACTGTCAAATGCCTTGCTTAAAGTCTAGGTAGACCATGCCCATTGCACCTCCCTGGTCTACTTTGGTCACCCAGTCTAAAATCTATTAGATGTGTTTGACATGCCTGCTGTGAATCCATGTAGTCTTGGGTCTTGTGCCACAATGGCTTCTAGGTATTGCAGTTCTTTCTTTCAGACATGATTCCATCATGTTTCTTAAATCAGACTAACTGGTCTGTAGTTTCCTGCCTCTGTCGTGCTTTCTCTGAAGAGGAATCGTGTGCCATCCATTCTTCAGGTACCATTCCACCCTCCCATAATTTGTTAAAGGGTAGTCGGTGTGGTGTCATTGCTTCTGCTTAGTTTGAGAGTTTGGGGTGAATCCAGTCGGGCCTCATTGCTTTGTTCACCTTCAGTTTTAGGAGTTCATTCATGACCCTTATGTGAATGGACTGATGACTTCTCTGGCTAGAGTGCTTCTATACTTTGGTTTAGGTACCTACCCCTCTTGTGAATACTGAGCAGAAGTACTCATTCAGGATCCCTGCTTTTCGCTGTCACCCTATGCCCCCTGGTCTCCAGTTTCCTTTAAGACTCAAGATCTCTCCCTTGGACTTTGCTCCCTAATGTACCTACAGTACAAGGTTTCATCCCACTTAACTGAGTTGCCCATGTTTTCCTCAGTTTGGGCCTTTGCTATTCTGACTGCGTTCTCCACTTAACTGGTACAGCCCTCTGTCCTGTCTCTCCTGAATGCTTCCCTTTCTCCCTAACTGTCCTTGCCACCATAAGAACCAGAGTGGTGTTTTTGATTTACTTAACACAAAGGCTTGTTGCCTCTGGTGGTTTTGATGTTTCCCCATTGTTCCTCCACCCCTCCTTTTTCATTTGGGGAAATGGGAGTGTGCGACAAAGTAATAGCAAAGTCATACTCTTGCATTTGTATGGCTTAATTCTACTGCTGTTAATTGTGAACCATACTATTTAGTGATGGCCACCAGTTCTAAATTCCTAAATATGAAATTCTCTCCATCCTTGTCTGAAAGTACAAGGTTTACAATTGCTCCCTCTGTTCTAACAGTAGCTGTCTGAGGCATGTCCCATGTAGGGCATCAAGAATGCCCCTGCTCTTGGATGTGGTTGCAGCCAAAGTGCTCCAGTTAACATCTAGTGTATTCTGGCTCGCCATCAACAATATCTCCCTTTTTCTGCTTCCAAGGATGCCTTCTAGCATTTACTTCATTGCTACCTCCTGAGATGGGGGTTGGGGTCTGCATACCACCCTTCTGCAGATTGTGGTATGGTTCCCTGTCTCCAGGGTGACCCAGAGTGAATCCTGCCCTCATTTTACCCTTTAGTTCTGTTGCTTTGTTTCTCTTTATGTAGAGAGGTACTTCTCTAATTCTTCTGCCTTCCCGATACCTCCTGTAGATCATGTATCCTGGTATGTTGACATCCCAGTCATGGTTCTGTGTTCCATGTTTGTGATTGTCATGATAGCCAGGTGTTCCTCTCATCAAGGCCACTGGTTCAGTAAGCTTGTTGCCTAGTCTTCTGGGATTGGTACTAATCATTTGGCACTTTTTATGGTCTTGCCCCATCCTGGTCTTACTGCTTTTCTCCGTTGACCCCTGTCCTGCTCCCTATTGATGTCTCTACCTTGGTGTTTACACCTTGCTAACCCCCTATTTTGTGGGGGGGGGCTGGAGATCTCCCCGCTCCTCTTCAGTGCTTCCCCTTGGTTAGTTTAAATGTTTGCCAGTGAAGAATATCACCTATTCCCCTCCTGGACAGATGCAGACCATTGTCTGCCTGTATCCCTCCAGGTGGACCCAGTCTCCAATGAAGCCACATCCTGAGCTCTGTACCAGTTTTTAAATCATTCATTGACTGTCATGGTGCAGAGTAGCCTTGCTAGACAGGCAGCACCTCTGAAGGCTACTGTATGTGTTATTCATCTAAGGCCCCTCCACAAACTCGTTTTGCACTGCTCATCCCATTCCCAGCTAGGTCATTCCGTTCTAGGTGGACAATGACCTAGCTCCCTCTTGTGATTTTATGAGGATTTGCTCCCTGTCCCACCAAGCTGTGGTTGCAGGCACATTACCTCCCAATGATGGAGTTCCGCAAAAGAAGTTTTCTTACCCTGTGGAGTTGTGCTTCCCTCCTGTTCTGTTTTGCGGTTACCAGCATTTCTCTTGCTTTGCAAGTGCCTTCATAGAACAACTCTCTGCCAGAATGAGACAAATTTTGGAGAGGTAAAATTGGAGGGATATGCCTGTATTCTACCACCCTCCTGAGCCCACCTTGGTCCAACTGCTCCTTTTTCTTGGCAACCTCTCTGGCAGTGGTCCTGGTGTTCCTTGTGTGGGGGAGGTTGTTTCAGGAATGCTGGCCTGGAGATGGGTAACCTCCACCCTCGGATCAGTGGTGCTTGCAAATGGCATTGCACCACTCCCATGTCTTTTGTGGCTCCTCTAGTTGCTGTGTATGCTTACACTTTTCCCATTATTTTTTTCCACCTACTTTCCTACTGGCTTTGTACCCTTACGGCTTTCGTCCTTGCTGTTCTGTGACAGGAATTGTATTAGTTGGTAGTCTCCTTTCTTTGACAGTTGGACCTCCAGCAGCTGGGGGGTCTGCTCTTTTCCTTCAAGAATGAGTAAACTTGTGTCTTGGGTGGTCTTTCCTAGTGACAAAGTTCCTGTTGTCAGCCAATTCTACTTTGATAGAGATTGGATTTGACGAAGTGTGGGAGGGAAGGAGGGTAACTGGTAAATGTTCTAGCTCTTCAGTAGGATGCTTCTTGCTCAAAGTAAGATTCCTGTTTGCCAAAAGCTAGTGGCAGAGAACTAATTAGAGGCACCTGGTTTTCTGCTGCCTAAGCTACACCCCATTTAAATGCTCTCCTTCTGACTTCGCAAACAAAATTTGATGATCCTTTTCATGCAACACACCCTTGATACTTTTGTCTTAATACTTTGCACACCTTTCCTTAAGTATCTGGTTGCTCAATCCCAACAGGCTCTGACTTGTGCTGAACTGGAAGTGTTCTATTACCTGGAAACAAGTCTGTCTTGTGATGTTACTAGTGGAATAGTTTATGTACTTTCCTGGCTCCATGGAGTTGTGTACTTGATAATCCATCCAGTAGTCTCGGTTCATTTTTTGGGAGAGAGCTGGTAATCTTCTGTCTTGCATCACATTCTGGAACAGCACACATTGAAAGCGCTCATCAAGTTATCGTTCAATAACTCTGGTGTCCTCGCCCCATTCTTTAAGCTAATGATAAATACCTTTTGGTTTAGATCAGAATGCCTCCTTGTTTCTCTTATCCTTTGCTTTTTGCATCAGTCTTCAACCTAGTGCTCTCATTACTGGGCTCACTGATACCCTGGGGTCAAATCTCCTTTTGTATCTGTGGTTGTTTCTCTCCTTGTGAAAATTCTTAACAGTATTGGACAAGCTTTAAAAAATCTGTTTCTTGACATTTATCTACTATTCTCTCCCCCACGCTGTTTAGCCTTTAATATTTTACAACTGCAATACCTGTCTGTTCCTTTTGTTTCCACTTGCCTCTCGTCATACTGTCATGAGTGCTTCACCTGTAAGTTGAGTCTGTTGCACTTTAAGTGCTTGTTTGCTAGGTCCTATAATGGCTTCTGTTTTTAACACTGCAAGAAATGATTCTTTGTCTAGCTGCAGCAGTTGTCCTGATTTCCAGTGCTTGCATAGTGGCTCTTTGGCTCTTCTGCTTTACTTCATTCTTTGCTTGACTACTAGGTCGTCATTGGTGTTTACTAAATGACCGACTTGCATAACTGAAATATTGGTAGTTGAATCTGAGTTCATGGTTTGAGTATTTGCCAAGCTCTTGTCATTGTACACACTTCATAGTGTACATCGTTCAGCCTTTTGTTTTTAATTTGAGGAAATGGTACACCATGTCCTATTGCTCATTTCCATTAATTCTTGGTGGCAGGTCATTGGTGTGTGTGTGTGTGTGTGTGTGTGTGTGTGTGTGTGTGTGTGTAGTAAAAAAAAAAAAAAAAAAAAACCTCAAGTTCTATTGAAGTATAGAATTTGGCAGATGAGGACTGCCTGAGCCCACCTAGTTTGCCCATTTCTTTACCTAATAAGCTGCATATTCTAATTCTAACCCTTCCTCCTACTCCCCTCCCCCCACTGTTTGACTCTAGGAGCTCCTCAGGAAGGCTGTAACATGCAACTCCAACCCTCTCTGAACACATGACTTCCTGACATCTCTGCGCTGTCCCCCTCTAGCTTCAAAATGTGCCCCCTTGTTGCGTCTCATTTTCTGAAAACTGCTACCCACTTGGTATTTGAAAGTTTCTATCATAGATGCATAGACAGTGTTTGCAGATAAGGGCCTACAGACCACCTAGTCTGCCCACTTGAGCTTGTAAGTTCAGTTTTTTTTTCTTAGAAGTATGTTGCCCCTTACCCCTGACCTCCAGAATTCCTGTATGTCTATCCCATGCATTCTTAAATCCCGTGATTGATTCAGCCCCCACCACTTCCTCTGGCAGGGTGTTCCACTTGTCCACCACCCGTTCTGTGAAGAAATTCTTCCTCATGTTTCCTCAATCGTCCTCCCTCCAACTTCATCCCATGCCCTCAAGTCCTGGTACATCTTTTGCTTAACAATAGTGCATTCCTGCACCCTGTTCCTCCCTGTGAGATACTTGTATGTCTCCATCATATCCTCTCCTCTCCTCTTCTCCAGGGAGTAGTACATATTCAGTTCCTTCAACCTGTCTTTATAGGACTTGTGATGCAATCCATGCACCATCTTTGTTGCCCTCCTCTGAACCTTCTCTACCCTGTATGTTCTTATGTAGGTATGGTCTCCAGAACTGTACACTGTACTCCAGGTGGGGCCTCACTAGTGTCTCTTATAGCAGAATTATGACCTCCCTTTTCCTGATGGTGATACCCCTACCTATACATCCCAGCATCCTATTTGCTTTACCTGCTGCCTTGTCACACTGTTTCCCTACTTTGAGGTCATTGGATGATAACCCCAAAATCCCTTTCCTGTTTGTTGCATGCTATATCCTCACCCCCCAACTGATATACTGTGCCAGGGTTTTTGTGCCCCATATGCATTATCTTGCACTTTGCATTGAATTTCAACTGCCAAACCCCTGACCATTCAAGTTTCTGCAGGTCCCTTCTCATTCTGTCTACACCCTCTGGTGTGTCTACTCTGTTACAGAGCTTTGTGTCATCAGCGAACAGTGAAATTCTGCCTTCTAGGTCCTGCGCCATGTCACTGATGAAGATGTTGAATAGGACTGATTCCTGTGGTACCCCACTGGTCACTCTACCCTCTGTGGAGTGACTGCCATTTACCACCACCCTCTGTCCTGCCACCCAGCCAGTTGCCTACCCACCACACTACTGTCCTGCCCACACCCATATTCCCCAGTTTGTGTAATAGTCTTCTATGTGGCACCGTGTCAAAGGCCTTGCTGAAGTCCAGATAGGCCATGTCCACTGCCCTCCCCTGATCCACCTCCCTAGTTGCCCAGTCAAATTCAACAAGGTTGGTATGACATGACCTCCCCCTGGTGAAACCATGCTGCCATGGGTCCTGTAGTCCATTGACAACCAGATGTTCCACCAATCTCTCCTTCAGTAGTGCTTCCATGATCTTCCCCACTACTGAGGTGAGGCTGACTGGTCTGTAGTTCCCTGCTTCCTCTTTGTTCCCGCTTTTGTATAAGGGGACTACATCTGCTGTCCTCAAATCTTTGGGTACCTCTCCTGTTTTCTAGTGATTGGCTAAACAGGATAGCCAGAGGTTCAGCCACAACCTCTTGGTTCTTTAAGGACCCTGGGGTGCACCCCATCTGGCCCCATTGCTTTATCAACTCTTGTTCCTTCAGGACCCTTTCTCATGTATAGGGACTTGTGTCCATTTCTGCACCATTCTCACTCCTTGTACTCCCTTCAGACCCATTACCCTCCTCTTCCTCAGTAAAGACTGAGCAGAAATACCTGTTCAATATGTCAGCTTTACTGTTGTCATCCTCCACGCGGCTCCCATCCTCCCCTTCAGTCTCGCTATCCCTCCCTTTCTTTTTTCACTTATGTACCTGTAAAAAGCTTTGTCCCCCTCTACCCACTAATTTTGCAATGTGTTCTGTCTGAGCTTTGGCCTCCCTTACTGACCTCCCTGCCTCCCTTTGCTTCTCCCGGTACTTCTCCCTATCCCCTTCTGCCTGTCTTTTTGTATTGCCTGAATGCAATCTTTTTGGCTTTCACTTTCTTTGCTACCTCTTTGGAAAACCATAATCGACTCCTTTTCCTTTTCCTCTTGCTAACCTGCTTAATGCATAATTCTGCTGTTCTTGTAATCCCCATTTTAAATACTGCCCACTGTTCCTCGACCCCTGATTCCTGTCCCATTCCCCTTAATGCCTCTTTCGTATCTCCCCAATTTTCCCAAAGTCTGCCCCCCTAAAATCTAGGATATGTGTCTTTGTGTGGCTTGGTTCTGCTCTTTCTGTGACTTCAAACCACAATGACTGGTGGTCACTGTTCCCCAGGTGCTCCCCCACTGTTGAACAGGGACAGTGTGATGGGGCATGAGCACAAGGTCCAGTATTTCCTTCTGCCGAGTTGGTTCCATGACCAGCTGCTTGAGGAAGGTGCCCTGAAGGGAGTCCAGGATAGATCTGCTCCTAGTTGATGCTGCTGGGATGTTCCAGTCCACATCTGGAATATTGAAGTCTCCAACAGTACTACCTCACCCTTGTCTGCCATCCTTTGGATGGCTAGCATCAGCTCCCTATCTGTTTCTATCTCCTGGGCTGGTGGTCTATAGACCACACCTGTACAGATGGCTGTCCCCATTTTCCTTTCCAGCTTAACCCACAGTGTATCTCCCCCATTTTGTTTCTCCTGGATCTCTGTGGCCCTTATGTCATTTTTCACATACAGTGCCACTCCTCCTCCCTGCCTGCTCTCTCTTCTGAATATGTTGTGGCCAGGTATGGCCATCTCCCAGTCATGGTTATCATTGCACCAAGTTTCAGTGATAGCCACAATGTCCAGGTCTTACTGCACCATGACAGCCTCCAGATCTTCCGTCTTGTTGCTAAGGCTCCTGGCATTTGCACACATGGCTTTCCATGATTTGACCTTCTTAGACTGTTTCACTGTTCTACTCCAGCCCCTTCCTTGGTTGTCCTTTATCCCTGGTTCTCCTTGCTGTCTGCCCTTCTGGTGAATTTTGCCCCTTTTCTGCTTATCCACCTTTTGGACACTAATCTCCATCTTTTGCACACTGCTTTGAAGAGATGGCCACTCCACTGGTTCCACTACTTGCTGTGGGGGGGGGTGAGCAAGTAGGTGCCCTCCTTGTTGGCCTGCCACCCCCCTTTGCTAGTTTAAATGCTTGTCAATGTAGCATTTAAACTTATTGAGTGCTTGGATTATCCTCCAGGATGGATGTAGGCTGTCGGGCTTGAACCAACCTCCGTCCCTCCAGGTGGGTCCCCAGTCACCAACGAATCCAAACCCTTCCTCACAGCACCAGTTCTTCAACCATGAGTTAAAGTTCCTGGTGCATGCTCTCCCTTGCCTCACAGGTAGTACCTCTGAGAAAGTGACAATTAGCTACTTGCTTGAGACCCCTCCCCAATTTCCTAAACTCTTCCTGAACTTCCTTTGGCTCCCCATTTGCTAGGTCATTAGTACCGAGGTGGATAATGACATCCAGCTCACTCCTGTCTTGCCTTCCCAGTGATCCCCAGGATCTTCCTTGCATCCCTCCATGCCATGGCACCTGGTAGGCACCTGTCCTCCCCTCCTGTTACTAGATGGATCCCTCTTATGATGGAGTCCCCCACCAGGATTTGCTTCCTTCTCCTCTGGGGTCCACTGCTTTCCCTGCTGAGGTCACCTCCTTGGCTAAAAACCACATCCTTTCCTTCTACTTCTCTGGGTACCTCTATTTGGTTGTCCTCGTGTGGCATATGATTTGAGTGGAATAGGATCTGGGATGTGCCTCTGCCTGACCACTCTAACCCTCCCTGAGCCCACTGTCATCCAAGTGCTCCTCGTTCTCTGCATCCTTTGAGGCAGTTGCATTGGACAGGGTGGTCTCTGGATAGGGGTGATGGTACTTCTGACCCAGTTTACTTCTGCTCTGTCTGGCTACCTCATCCCACAGTCCAGAGATGCATGCAGATAGGGCAGCACCTCGGTGTCCAGGTCTGCCTGAATATGGCTGCCCCACAGCCACTGCATTGCACCACTCCCCACATTATACTGCTATTCCACTACTTGTCTGCTACTGAAGCTCTACTAGTTCCCTTATTTACTGTCCTAAAAATCCTGCTACTGATCCTCAATTTTTTTTAAAAAATTTAAATGAGTCAAAACACTCGTGCTGAGGGTGGGCTTCTTCCCCCTTATGCCCCTCCTACTTCACACCCCTTACTATATCCTGTGTTTGGCTCTTGTCAATCAGATTTAACAGGGCATATAATTAAGAGTTGGGGAGAGGGAGGGGTGAAAGACTGCACAGAATTACACCACCACTACATTTTTTAAATTTTCAACAGCCCAAAAACAAGTCTAAAGACAACAAAGTACAGTGTCACTAAAAGCCCACAATCTCTAAAAGAAAAATAGCCATTACCAGTTACTCTAAAGCACTGAATTGAATGTTTCCTTCCTTCCCTGTCTGGCTTCTTCTGAGAATGTCATGTCCCTACTTTTCTTTGAGGCTCTACCTTTTAAGCTCATTTAATCTTAAGTCTTCTGGTGCAGACTCTGCACCACTTTGGTTGCACTCCTTTACATTCTCTCTGCTGTATGTCTTTGGAGATGGGGTCTCCGGAATTGAACGCAGTACACCAGACTGAAATGTCACTGGGAAGGAATAGTAAATGAGTAGCTTGACTCTCGGTGTGTGCCCCAGGCAGTATATTGTAGTATAGGGCAGTGAGCTGCAAATGTGGAGTTCTGGATTTGAAGCTCACAGCCCCCACTTCCAGATTGACCTTGAGCAGTTACATGCCTACCTTGTGCTCCTAGGCTGTACCCATGTGTAACAGCCTGTGTAGAATCATCTTGGCCCAGGTTCCACAGAAGTTTTTTCCCACCCCAGCTCCTATGCAGTGGCTTGAATGTGCAGCTGGAAGCTGTTGAGCTTCAGTGGTATGTTATTGCACTGGCTAGGCTTCATGGCAGTGTTTGCCCTTGCTACAGCAGCAGCTTTCTCAGCACTGTCTGAGCCAAGACTCCTGAAGCATGTCTGTCATTAAAACACTGAAGAAATTGCAGTGGACTGGCATTGCATTATTTTCCACACCATCCCTGGTGCGGATATTATCTGTTAATGTCTTTGGTTTGTATGTCTTGATTTATTAGATTTATGGCCTCCAGGCCTAAAAGAGGACATTTGGTCCTCACCTCAGCCTCAACCCCGTCATTCCTGGAAGGGGGCCTTTATTTCCCCCGGAAGGGGATGGCGGTGGTTGACGCTGAGGTCGAAGAATGAGGGTGTTGCGGAGTGGATCTCATATCTTCGAGATAGTTTTTTTTCAGCACCATTCTGGAAAGGAGGGGGCTGCCTTGCAAATCCCCTTTCCAGTATCGTCCTGGAAACGAGGGGTGGGGCTGCCGTGCAAACCCCCTTATGGCACCATTCTGGAAACGAGGGGTGGGGCTGCCATGCAAACCCCCTTTCTATTCTATTTCATTCTGGAAATGAGGGGGGTCCCGCTGTGTGAATCCCCTTTCTGGCTCCATCCTGGAAATGAGGGCTGCCGTGCAAACCCAGTTTCCATGAACCACCTTTCCAGTGAATGGTAACTGCCAAAGGATTTTGCTAGTGGTTGCTGAATTGAATGAAGTCTGTAGTTCATTGCTTCTTCTCCCCCCTTTCTGGTTGTTTCAGGTTTGAGTCCTATGGATGAATTTGCTCAACATTATCCCTGATCCAGGAGTTGTGCAGGTTGGTATTACTGTGATATTTTGACTTCTCTTTCCAGCCATATAATTTGGTTCATGTGATTGGCACTACTGCCTTCTGTACTTAACCTCTGTAAAGAAATCCTAAGAGGCCATGAAGTGGTGTAACTATGAGAATGATGG
Organism: Neoceratodus forsteri; assembly: GCA_016271365.2. Classification (NCBI taxonomy): domain Eukaryota; kingdom Metazoa; phylum Chordata; order Ceratodontiformes; family Ceratodontidae; genus Neoceratodus; species Neoceratodus forsteri. The sequence goes on along the minus strand of JADMNL010000029.1, from coordinate 189,940,438 downwards.
ATCCATGCTGACTGCATGTTATGACATACTGTACTGAAGTCTTACAGCTGTTTAGTTATTGTGCTTGGTTTTTTTGCTGAGGCATTCTTGATGACAGATTATTTTTCTTTTTCTATGCAGCAATGAAATTGGTTGGATAACGGAAGTCTTGAGACAGAACTGAAGTCTTCAGAATAGAAGTCTCCAGAGCTATTTAATGTTGAATGTTCACATGTACACTGTTTTTAATAAATCTTCAATATACACTGCAGTGATGTTTTAGCATGTTCTTTCTCATTCAGCCTTGGTACCTCATGTCTGATTAGACTGAGCCCACAGTGCCCTGCCTGCTGTCTAGGTAGATGCAAGACAACTACAGCTGGGGTGGTGATGGTGGAAGGGGTGCTGGAGGGCCTTGTGTCCCTGAGGGTAGAAAGGCACATCACAGGGTGTTGAGGGAGCTGGCAGGTATGCTTTCGGACTGGAGGGAAGTGCACATCGTACCACTCTACAAAAGTGGGCCCAAGGATGAACTGGGGAGCTAGACGGGTGAGCATCCCTGCGATGCATCCAGTTAACACCTTATGAATGTCTGTACTGTCACTTAACTATTCATACTCATTGGTATAGCTCCCTTATCCCATGAAGTCATGAATGCAGTATATATTGGAAAGTACCTTGAGTCAAGAACTCCATGTCTGTACAGAGTAATACACATGTGATACTAGTACAGTGACTTAACTCCATGAAGGAGCTTTGGGGGGGGGGGGGAAGGGGAGCCAATGCTATCCACATTTCAGTGTTGAGAAGGGGCTTGGTTATGAAAGGACCTTTGGAATAGGGGTTCAGCAATGGGGAACCAGAAGGAGTTGAGTGATCAGGGTAATGTGTGAAACTGGAATCTGTTTTGAATAAGGCAGATGAGCTGGTAGGGCTGTAGAAAAGGGCCACATGTGATGCCCAGGTATTTACAGGAGTCCAATGTATGTCATCTCAGGTGGAGTACTGGACATCATCTACATGGATTAAGAGGTTTGGGAGGAGAGACTGCAAAGCAGCATAGCATGAACCAGCAGAGGGCATCTTGTGAGGAACCATGTTTGGAGTGAGAATTGACTCGTGCACAACTTCCACAGATGCGATCTGCCTAAATGACTTCCGGTTGTCTGATTTGGTAAGGTCTGTCTTGTGCACCTACCCGGGGGGGGGGGGTGTAGTGAGGACACTGAGACAAAGTGCCCTGCTTGGATTGATTACCTCTAACCCCCTACCACCCAGTATGACAGACTCCTACCCTGCTATGTTAAGTACCCCACCACCCTAAAGAATGGTAGACTCCATCCTTACCACCCTAAGTAGCCTACCAGTCTGCATACCCCCACCAGCCTGCCTTGCCTGATAGGCTAGGCAGGGTGGTGTAGGGCATACAGACTGGTAGGCTACTTGCCTACTAAAATGCCAGCAGAATGGACCTAATTGTCTCTTGTATCTGCTCATTTGGTCAGCCCCCACCCTGGGAGCTGACCTTGCTGCCCTCTTGCTTTCTCTGGCTTCTTTCCCAGTTCTGGATTTTCTCACTGCATTGGATTTTGCTTCCAGAACCCTACCCCTGTACCTGTCCCACCCTCTTAAACCTCTCCACCATCTCTGGCCCCCCCCCCGGACAGTGCATTCCATGTCTCCACCACCCTCAGTGAAGTAGAACCAGCTTCCACCCATGCCCTTTAGTTGCCTCCTCATTCCTGCAATACACCCTGACTGCTTCTCTTCCCCCCCTATGTACCTGAAGACCTCTATTGTATCCTCCTGGTCCCTTCTCTCTTCCACTGTGTAAATATTTAGCTCTTCAAGCCTGTCCCCAGGCCCAAAATCATTTCAGTTGCCCTCCTCTGGACCCTCTCCAGGAGTTCAATGTCCCTCTGTGTGGCCCCCAAAACTGCATGCAGTACTCAAGCTGTGGCCTCACCTAGCAGTTGTACAGAGGGAGTATCCCTTCCCTCCTTCTGGAGGTGATTCCCCCTAGTGATGCATACCAGCATCCTGTTAGCCTTGGCTGCTGCCCTCCTACAAGTCTCCGACCTGTTCACCTTGACATCCACCACCCCCAGGTCCCTCTCAGCCATCAAGACTTGTAGCATTACCTCCCCCAGGGTGTACACTTGGCCCGGATTTCTGGCCCCTAGGTGCAGTACCTTCAATTTCCCTCCATTGAACCTCTGCTTCCATTTTCTAGACCATCTTTCCAGAGCTGCCAGACCCCCTGTAGGGCCACCTTCCCATCCACCACTGCCCCAGTTTTGAGTCATCTGCAACAAGACTCGTCTCGTGCCTCGTAGCTGTCCTTATGTCTGATGTAGGTGTAGAACAGGAGGGGCCCAAAGACTGATCCCTGTGAGACCCCACTAAAGAGTCTCCTTGGGGATGACTATCCCATCATCTACAGCCCTCTGGGTCCAGTCCTGGAGCCAATTGCCTATCCATCTGGTTCCCCACCCCCATTTCTCTCGGCTTATACAACAGGCCCTCATGAGAAACAGTCAAATGCCTTGCTGAAGTCTAGAAAGAGAACGTTCATTGGTCTACTTAGGGTGGTAGACTCCATCCTTATTAGGCTAGGCAGGGTGGTGGAGTGTTGGAGGTATGCAGGGTGGTGGGAGTCAGACTCCTACCCTATCGCCCTGCCTAGCCTGACACTCTGTCCCTGCCACCCTTCCATCCTGCCTAGCCTGATGCACTCTACCTAGCTTCATGGGGTGTCATCAGGCTAGGCAGGGTGGTGGGGTACATAAGGTGGCAGGGTAGAAGGCTAGGTGGACTGGGAGGGTGGCAGGGATGGAGTCTGGGCTAAGGGTGATGGGGTAGGAGTATAACTCCCCCCACCCTGCTAGATTACTACCCCACCACCCTGCCTAGCCTGAGACCTACCCTGCCACCTTACCAGCCCACCTAGCCTGATGGACTCCCACCCTAGGTAGCCTCACCACCCTGCTTAGCCTGATGTACTCCTACCCTGCCATTTTAAGTACACCACCACCCTAAAATTCCTACCCTGCCTATCCTGATACTCCATCCCTGCCAACCTAAGTAGCCTACCAGTCTGTGTACCCCCAGCCTACCCGGATAGACTCCTACCCTAGACAAATGCTGGAACTTCAGAGTTCCTGTGGAGACAATGAGTAACTATTGGATAATATTGCGAGTTCAGTTCCTGACCTCCATCAGTGTGGGGTGATGGCTCTGAGCAGTAATTAGTCAGTAAAGTGGAGAACTGTTGATTGCATTTACACTCACCAAGTGCTGCAGGTCCGAGTGGCAGGGAGTTCTGTCCTATCACTGTCTCACTCAGCAGATTCCCTTCTCTGTTCAAGCCACTTGGCACTGGCCAGCTTGTGGGGGGTCAAATTTGAGAAGGATGGGTAGTGTCTTCCCCTCAGCCTGATTGGCTGGAGCAGGGGAATGCACCAAGATTTGAAGTCCATTGGCTTGCTAGTTTTAAATCTGCATTCAATTTTTTTTCTATACATATTTTATCTCCAAGAGCCCTGGCAGGTGGCTTCAGCCCTCCTGATGTAGGGAATCTCTTTGGGCCCAACCACACCTGCCGACCCTGTTATTCCCATGCAGATTGTCTTTCCCCCCGTAGTGGGGCGAGGAAGGAGGCTGCATGCTACACCTCCCCCACAGAGACCCAATCCAGAAGCCAGGGTCCGCCCTCGGGTGCAGTGGCCATCACTGAGCACTGCCAGGCTCACATTTTCTCTGCTTTTCTGCCCCCCCCTACCGCCTTAAGCATGTTATTCATTAGGGGGCTGTGCTGTGCAGGGATGAAGGTTCTCTCACCTCTGGTACTCTGCTCTGATAGGTACAAGACATTTCTCCTTCAGTTTTGTAGGGGTCTTCCCATAGGTATGCGGCTGTTCGATTGTACTGAGGAACCCAGCATTAGTCTGAGGAACTGCATTGTATAATGATGAACGTCTTCCCCTCTGGCACTATGCTGTTAACGTACTGGGGAAGTTGCCTTAGTTTGGGGGTCCCCCCGCTGGTTCAATTGAATTTTTATTTTACCAGGACATCACCATTGTGACAACTCATTTGCAAGGAGGTCCTGTGGAGATAATGTTCACATAAGTGAATAGAGCAAAGAATTCAAAATAGGTACAAGAGACTAACTGCATACAAAACACTTCAGGGCACAAGTTTTATTTTTCAAGGCACCCAATCTCAGAAGCAGGACTGGGGGGAAGCAGATATGGTGCCAGTACATAAAAGTGGCAGCAGGGAAGAGGGGGGCAATTATCACCCGGACAGACTCACATCTGTGGTGGGCAAGCTAATGGAGACAATACTGTAAATGGGATGGTTAGCTATCTGGAGGAGGGGGCTACATGACTTTTGGCAGCATAGTTTCACTAGTAATAAGTAGTTGAGGAGTCAAGGGATGGGGCCGAAAGTTACATGATGGGTAGAGAACTGGCTGGAAGGTAGAAGCCAAAGGGTGGCAGTCAATGGGGAGTACTCTGGTGAATCAGAGGTGACACATGGGATTGCCCAGGGTTGGTGTTGGGGCCTGTATGGTTCAACACGCATAGAAACATATGCTTTGATGGTAAATAAGGACCACTTGGCCCACCTAGTCTGCCTATTTCCCTACCTATTGGATAAGCTGCAGATCCTAGTTAACCAACAGCCTATTTCCTACCCCCCACAAGAATTGCCTTATGTCTGTCCCATGCATTCTTGAAGTCCCCCACAACCACTTCAGGAAGGCCATTCCATTCCTCCTCCACTCTCTCTGTGAAAAAATACCTCCTCACATTGCCCCTTAGCTGTCTTCCCCCCCCATTTTTAAATTGTGTCCCTTGTTCTTGCACATGTCTTTTTCTGGAAGATTCTGCTCTCTTGGACTTTAATTCCCTTGATTTACTTCTATCATGTCCCCCCTCTCCTCAGGATATACATATTAAGCTCCTTTAGTCTCTCTCTATAGCTTTTGTTACAAACACTGCACCATTTTAGTCTGCTATGTCAGCAACATAGGAGAGGGGCTTCAGGGGAAGGTTTGCCTTTTCATGGACAACACCAAACTCCAACAGGGTTGACCCCCTTGGGGGAGTGGAGGCCATGCTAAATGATCTTTGAATACTGGAGGAATGGTCAGAAACATGTCAGCTGAAGTTTAGTGCCAGGAAGGGCACAGTGCTGCACCACTTGGGAAGAAGAAATCCTAATACCATACACACACCACGGGGGAGAGAGAGAGAATGGCAGCAATCGGGCAGGAGAGGGACCTAGGAGTTATTACCACAAATGATCTCAGGGTTGGGATCCAAGGCTGTGGGCAAAGCAAATAGGATGCTGGCATGTATTAGGAGGGGGATAACCAGCAGAAGGAGGAAGGTACTGATGCCTCTCTACTGTTTCATGGTTATGCCACAGTGGGAGTATGGGGTTTGGTTCTGGAGGCCTCACCTATGAAAAGACAGGTGGCATGGAAAGGGTGCAGAAAAGGGCCACTAAAACGGTGTAGGAGCTGGGGGGATGATATATGAGAGGCGCTGGAGGAGCTGAATATTTATGCTTTGGAGACAAGGAGGGAGAGGGGGCTATGATACAAAGTCAAATATGTAAAGGGGATGAATAGAGCGGGTGAGAACTTGTCAGGGAAGGGTGCAAGACCAGAAATTGGAGAGGGGAAGGTTTAGGGGAAATGTCAGGAAGTATTAATTCACAGACAATGATCAAGCCCTGGAACTGGCTGCTGGAGGAGGTGGTGAGGGTTTCAAGAAAGCCTGGGACATTCACAAGGGTTTGTCAAGGAGGGGGGGTGGGAATCATGGAGGAAGGGGGGGATGGGCAGACTGTACCAGGAAGGTCCTTTTCTGCTGACATGTCTCTGATTCTATAACCTATCTGAGCTGCCATGTAGAACTGCATCAAATTACATTTGATAGCAACCATGTGCTTGCATTTCAGAATGTTTTGGCACAAATTTTCCACACAGCTTACACTTTACAGTACCATTCTGAGCTTACTTATTCAATTTTGGTGACGGGTAGGCCCACTGAGCCCCGAAGGTCCCTTTTTCAGGGGTGACCTGGGATAACAATACAAGTTAGAAGAATGAACAAGAACATAAGGAACATTTGAGGCATTGTGAGTTACAGCATGAGGTGGTTACAGTACAGAAAAGCTATGGATACAGGCCTGGTAATCATCATGACATGTAAGCAATTGGTAGTACTTTGCATATAGTTTATTCAGGGGTTACACGTGGCCTCTGGCGAGCAGTCTGTATAAGGCAGGGAGTAGGAAGGTTAAGCTAGGAGGCGGGAGGAGGGGAGTACCTTAGGAGCTTTAAGTGCCATGTGCTTGAGGTCAGCAGATGGGACTTAAGCCTGGTGTGGAAGTTCATGAGTGAGGAGGAGGCCTGGACCTGGGGAGGGAGCTTGTTCCATTGGTAGGCTGCTTGGGAGGAAAAGGATCTTCCGCCAGCATTTGTCCTTACCCTAGGGACTTCTAATAGCATTCTATCTGAGGTCCTTGGGTTGTGCTTGAGGGTTATGGTCCCGGCAATGCTTGGTAGAGCATGGGGTTTGAGAAGCTTGTAGGCCTGGACAAGCAAAGGGGTATTGGAGGCGGGCGACTAATGTGGGACAAAGTGTCACAGTGGTGATGTCTCAGGTGGTCTAATGTTGCGAAATGAGCTATTTTATTATATAGGGTTTGCATCCTGGTAATCTCTTGTTTAGCCATGCCCTGTATAATAGGGGCCGCAAAGGTCAGGTTGAGTAGAAGGATGCTGGTAGCTATGGAGAGCCTGGCTTCAGGGATGAGTTGGTACAGGGTGCCAAGTTTCTGATGTAGGGACCTGGTCCATGTGTTCCTTGTATGTGATATTCTGATCCAATGTGAGGCCTAAGTATTTAAGGGAAGGGACTGCATTAATGGCTTTACCAGAGAGTGAGGTTAAGGAGAGGGATGAGGACCTGTCAAATCCCAGGCATCTTGGCCCGAATAGCATTGCCTTGGTCTTGTCGGCATTTAGTACCATTCTGTTCTTACATAGCCAAGTCTCTAGTGGAGTGAGATCCTTTTGGAGTAGAGGGCCTAGGGCAACCACGTCATGCAGGGGTCAGAAGATGACAGTATCATCAGTGTACTGCACCACTGAGCTCTTCCCGCAGTGGGTACGCAGGTTGTTGGTAAACAAGGAAAACAGGAGGGAGCCTAGAATTGAGCCCTGAGGTACAACCTGGTTTAGGGGTAGTGGGTCAGATATGGTCCCTTTCCATGAGACCCTCTGTGCCCTGCCTGATAAGTAGCTCCCAAACCAGTTCAGGGCATGATTGTCTAGGCCTATATTTTGTAGCTTCTGTAGCAGCAAGTTGTGGTCGACCACCTTGGATAAGTCTATAAAGACTGCATCAGTGGGTATCCCTTTGTCCATTGCCCTGAGAACTTCATCCGTGAAGTTAATGAGGGCAGTGTCAGTACCATGGTTTGTTCTAAATCCATGTTGGAAGGGGGCAAGGAGCTGATGATCTTCCAGGAAATCCCTGAGTTGATTGTAGATGACTCTTTCTTGCACCTTAGCAAGTGAGCAGAGGAGGGAGATGGGCCTGTAGTTGTTGAGTTTTTCCCTGAGCCTCCCTTTGTGAATAGGGACAACATTGGCATGTTTCCACGGGTCAGAGACTGCTCCTTCCCTCAGTGATCAATTGAGGAGCATGGTTGTAGGTCAGGCTAAGGAGGTAGCTCCTGTCTTGAGTAGCCGAGGGTTGATACCGTCAGGTCCCCCTGACCCTTTCGGTTTCAGGTTCCTTAGAATGTTTAGTACTTCAGTGTGTTTAGCCAGTCTCAGGTGAAATGGGGGTCTTTCCATGTGAGGTGGTTCATCTGAGGTGGGGGGGGAGACAGGCAGGTCTTGTAGGCCTCGAGGTCAGAGAAGTACCTGTTAAGAGCAGCCGATATTTGAGAAGGGTCAGTTGTGAGCTGACCATTAATCTCCATGGGACAGGACTCAGGCTTTTTGCTGCCATTAATCAGGTCATTGATATGATTCCAGAATTGCTTGGGGTTGTCCAGGCTGGTTTTCTGGAGGTGTGATATGTAATCTCTTTTAGCAAGTTTTATGGCTGTCTTGGCTTTGTTCCTCAGAGCTTTGTATTCAGTGTGATCTGCCGGGAGGGAGGAGAGCCTAAACTTTTTCCCCAAGTAGCCATTAGGGCTTTGAGGGAGGGAGAAATCCACTTGTAGCAGCTGCCTTTAGCCTTCATTGGAGCAAAGAGGTTGGCCACTGTGGTTAGTTCATCCTGGAAGTATTGCACAGCCTCAGTAAGAGTAGGGAGAAGATTTATGGGGTTCCAGTCCAGAATACCTAGGTAGTGATTGTATTGTAGTTCAGAGAACTTGGAGAAGTCACGGGCAGAGAGAATTCTGGGTTGGACCTTGGGGTGGTTTGTTTTTCCATATACAGACGATTGGGGAATGGTCACTCAGGGAGTCTGCCATTGTGCCCGCACTCTGTATATTAGTGGGGTTAGACACCAGAGCCCAGTCAAGGGTGCTGTGGTTCCCAGTTTTGTAATTAAGTCTAGTCGGTTCAGAGATGACCTGCGTCAGACCTGCTTCATGGGTAAGTGACTTCGAGGCATGACCAGGGTCCTGGGCCCAGTTAATGTTGAAGTCACCCAGGATTAGCTGCTGCTGCATCATTTGTGATGGCTTCAAGAGATTTAAGGGCTGATTTTGGTGGGTGGTAGATGCAGCCAATTGTTAGTTGCTTGGCGTGCCCTAGGGTTATCTGGATGTATATGCTCTCTTCCTCAGCAGTAGGATTAGTCTGCAGGGGTAGAGGTGACATGGAGAGGTCATCGTTAGCATAGATTAGAACCCCACCCCCTTTTTTGGTTTCTCTGTCATTGCAGTAGCTATTGTATCCCACGACCTGAATCTCGTGATCATGGATGTGGGCTTTTATCAGCAAGTGCAGCAATTGTAGGATTTCTCTAGGTTAATGCTTAAGCAATAAAGCACATCAGGCTGTGTGTTGTGTAATAACATCACTCTGGGGTGGGCCAGCTAAGAGTCGGCGTTTGCTACCCCTAGATTGACATTATTACAATAACAACACACATCCCTGAGTGCCTTATTGCTATAATACAATGGCTCATTTATATTATAATAAAAAAAATAAATTCACTTTTAAAACAACTTTATGTGTGGATGTATATTTAACACAAAAAGAGTTCCTTTTTGTGTTTGTCCAGTAGGTGGAGCTGTGACCTGTGTAAGCCCTTATGTAACTGTACTAATATTGTCTTTCCCTGTCTTAGCAACGGACTTTTTGGGTCATGGTTGAGTTTTGTCTTTCTGTCTGGCCCTCCACCTCCATGTCAGCTGGGTCCATTGTGTACTGGGAGAAACTAGTGCTTTCATTTTGGATACCGTGGCCATTACTTTGTAGGAGATGGGCAGTGTGTGGAGTGTGCACCCCCTTACATGATCACAGTGTGGTGCAGTGGAAACTGAGGATATCACCCTGCAGAAGTAAGTTGTATTGCAGATGATTACTTGTGGGAGACAGAAAAAAAGGAATTTTCTTTTAGTTTACTTACAGCCACTGCCTGCGGCTTTTCGGTGAAACAACCGAGGGGGCACGTGCTGTTACGAAAGCCTTTAGCCACAAACAGTGGTGCTCAGGAGAAAAAGATAAAATTTTTTTGCTGTAATTACACAAAATGTGGCTGCTGCTCTGCATTGCAGGACCGAGAGAGTCTGGGGAGGAGGTGAATCTCTGAGGACTTCCCAGTACGTTGTGGCTAGTGGGGACTGCCAGTCTGCTTGTACGAGTGCAAGCTGCAGACAGGGACAATGAGGCCACTCGCACACAATGGCGGCTTCAGTTAGAATTTAGTGTTCTAGAGTTTTTACATATGCTGTTGCGCTTCACTGGAAGAGTGAGGGCCGAGACTAGCGTTGTGGGGGGAAGGGTACCCTGACTATTTAGGTAGTGTGTGAAGTTGTGCAGTGTGTAAAGCCGCATCGGGTCAGTGGTGGCTTGACAGGGAGGGAGGGATTTCATTCATGTTCTGTGGTCATCTCCATGCCTGCCCTAGATACAGTGATGTTATTGCCTAATAACATCACTGTCTCTAGAGGTCAATCAGTTTCCTAGAATTTTTTTGTCATTGTATAATTCTATGCAGATGTGACTGACAGTTTTTGCTGCCCCCAAGACACTGCCACACATGTTATAGAACAGTCTGATTATGGCCTAAGCCTCAGATATACATTTCCTTGTACTTAATTAAAGGTTTTTCACAGTGTAATCCGAAGACTTTTCCTGTTCATAGAAGGATAAGCAACCACTTTTGGAAAGGATAATTTAATGCAGCCGTTCAATTTTAATATAGTGGCATTGACACTGTGTGTCTTTTAAACAATTTGTAAATATTTCCACATATTATATCTAAAATAAGATGCTGTACCTGCAGAGTTATCCGGCTTAAAGAAATATTGTGTGTGTGTGTGTGTGCACGCAATCTTTCCTTAAGCATGATAATTCCAGAAAAGAAGAGGAAGAGAGAGGTTTGGGTGGTGGTGGGGCAGCAGTAGTGATTTGAAAGTAAAGCTGCACAATCAGGCAGACTTGATAGACCTGTGGGCCTTTTTCTGCTGGCAATTTTGTATGTTCGTAACTCTGCAGTACAGTATCTCTTTTTAGATGTAATATGTCTACCTAGAGTAGAGGAAGAAACTCTCACTCAGGAGTCAGGCCCACCCTTGTGAACGTTGGGGTAGGGGAGCGTTGGTGAAAAGCAGTGCCGCTACATCAAAGCCCTCTCCTGTGGGCACTGTTTTAAATACAAATATATATTGTCAGTTTGTCTGTTGCATGTTGCGGTTGACCAGGTCTAAAGGTTTTGATACTGCTCTGCCTCTCTGTCACTCCTCTATGTAAGCGAAATGCAATGCACCAACCGTCCCCCCCCCCACCCTGAAACCAATGTTACATTTTTTCTCTTGATTTCCGTCCTCAGTAGGTCTTCAATATTGCATTTGTGCACTGCTTTGATAAGATCAGAGAGAACTCCTCAGTCCCTTTCCTCCTTGGTGACACTCTGCCCCTCTCCCCCAACCTTAGCTCTCCCCAGGGTTCCCAGTACCCCGGTGCATTACTAAGGAGCCAGTATTTTCTTGCCCATTGTAATGTGTTTAATGTGTATTGTTAGCAATTTTATTGTGACTTTAGAGTTTAGGACTCATGATAAAATGGAAAGTGACACATCTGAAAAAAAGACACCAACATCAAACATAATAGTTTTATTATCATATTCATTAGGGTTGGAGTGGAGAGAGACTGGCCAGCAGCTGGACTACAGTGACCTGCCTCCTTCTGGACCTCGATAGAGTCAATGTCTTAATCATCCCTTTCTCAGTCTCGGGGTAGTCATCTAACGCATCCACACTAGAAAGTAAGACCACAATGAAGTTAAACATTTTATTTCTATGCACGCTACTGTGAAGTAGTATTTTGGCAGCAGCTTCAATGAAAAGTTAGCTTAGCCTATTAGCTGTATATGAATGAGAATGTATGGGTGGCCCTTACTAAGTAAAATCCAGTAGTTTCCTTCCAAACTTGTAATGCAATCGATATGACATTACTCTGTTAACCCTTAGTGTGTCATATCAATGGTATAACAAAACAGAATGGTCACAGCTTTGTGAAAAATGTTTAATGTGTTGTTGGTATTAAATTGATTTGCACCAAGCTGTGTGAATAGTGTGACGAGGAACTTGATATACATTGTTATAAAATGGGCTAAAGATCTGGCTGTTAACCAGAAGCTCTTTTTTCAGTGGTGTGCAAATTCCTATTGCCACCTGTCCGGGGCAAGAACCAAAACAGAGCTAATGTCATTGTAATAAATAGGGGCAAGTGAGATTTCATCTACAATCATGGCTGGGTAAGTAATGAGTTTCTTGATTTGAACAACTCTGCCCATTTTATAAGTGCAATAAGCCACTACGGGAATGTGTGTTGGACAGTTCTAATGCACGGCTAGGGGGTTCAGCCCGTTGCCTCATTCCTCAACATGCCCCCTAGCCATGTGTTAGAACTCTCTGATGCATGCCCTGTCGTCTTTTTTTTGCGCTCTTGATGAATCAATCTTCCTGTTTGATTTCAAAATGTTTAATATAAGAAGACAAGCTCAAACACTGCTGATGAATCAATCTTCCTGTTTAATAATGTCTAAAGAGCTACTGACACCTCAGCAAAAACTTTGGAAAAACATAATTAGGTACAGTTCAGCTTGTATATTTTTCTTCCCCATTATTTAATAATGAGTAAATTTGTATGAATACATAATGGTCAAATTCAAACCCCCACCCCAAAAATGAACCCTGATTGTGATTCGTGGCACCAGTCTGTTGCTATGGGAGTAACTGTCACAATCACTGCATTATGACCTCTGGTAGGGAGAAGGCAGTGGAAATAGATGAGCTCTTCAGGAGCAAAGATCTTGTTTCATGCAAATGACCTTAGGTATTAATAATGGAGGGGGACATAAAATTAATGTGAAATACATGCTGAACTTCTAAATATTGTGTTTAGTTGAATCTCTCCTGAAGGTGTTGGCTGCTCTTTAAAGAGCAGCTGTGCACTGTAATTGTCCCAGCCCCTCACAAACATACAGGGTAGGTGACCTGCTCCAGTGTTGAGAGGTATTAAAAAATACCATGCACTTCAGTCTAGTAAAAAAGGTACAGGACCCCTAATGTGTTCCCCAGGAAATACAGAGCCACTTCCTGAACCTGCTGACACACCCACAGGCAGGCACCCACAGCCCCCTTTTGTGATGTCAGAAAATGAGGGCTGTGTATGTGTTCCAGTGACTGCCTGGGGCATGTCAGATGGTTCAGAAAGCAGCTCTGTTTTTCCTGGGGTACACATCAGTGGTCCTGTAACTTTTTTACTGGACTGAAGAGCATGGTATTTTTTAATACCCCTCAACATTGGAGCAGGTCAGCTACCCTGTATGTTTGTGAGGGGCTGTGAAAATTACAGTGCATACCTACTCTTTAAGATAAGATGAACTCAGTAAACATTGTTGAATCAATCTTCCTGTTTGATGTATAAATACTCTACAGTAGACAAACTTGAAGAATGAAGCTAAGAAAACTGACTAACATTGTTGATGAATCAGTCTTCCCATTTGTTTGATTCTTATGTAAAGCATTCTTAAATCAGAAAAGTAAATCTGTCTGCGATTAATTTTTATTGCTAGCCGATACACTATGAAATCTAATGTATGTGGTTACATTAACAATTGCTTTGAGAACACTTGAGGTTGCCATGCCAACTGTAAACCTCTTTAGCTACGCTCTTGAGGTTTACAATGATGTCACGGCATCCTCTCGAACTGCTTATGGTGTAGTTATTAACCAAAGACCATATATTATACTCATCTATTTTACTTCGTATGTCATCTTAGCTTTCACCATTACTCTCAGATCTGTATTTTTGGCTCCAAGTGAATCAGCAGTAGCGATGGGTATGGTTCTTCTGTGGATTGTGTGTTTCAGATAACAGTATTTATGAGACCATGCTTTTAATGGGACATCAGAATTTAGGCATCCTGATTGGTCCATACCTGTGTGATATTCCTTCTTACGCACTCCATACCTGTGTGATATTCCTTCTTACGCACAGGAAAAACGACTAGCAGTGCCCTAGTAAAGATGCCAGTTAGAATGTTGGCACATTGAAAATCAGCCATCTTGTTTTCACCAACTGCGTGTGAAATACCAGGCTGTATTTTCAATCTGTCAGCATATCTGTAAATGAAATTCAAGACCTGTATCATTTAAAAACCAAAAGTGCCAGGATAATCACTGTACATCCTCACTGTGGGGCTCAACAGCTTTCTCGCAACTCCCAGCCCGCGCGCTCTCTCGCTCTCTCTGTAAGTAAATGAGTGAGCGGGCACTCCATACTTCACTCCCTTAGCACCACACAAAAATAAACAGAAAGAAGACCAACATACCCTGTACGTAAGATGACAGCTTAATGCATCAGTTACAGAACTCTTCCAGTTTCATATTTGGCTTCCGCATCATGTAACGGCTTTCTCCTGTGCGCTCTAAACAAAAGCAGCTTGTTCTCCCTCACGACACCCATTACCATAACATACAATATATAGAGAGAGAGATAAAAGAGACAACAGAATTTCTTGTCCTAACTAAATGAAGAATGACTACTGATAATGGGGGGGTGCCAAGACAACTACAGAAATACAAGTAAGGATGTCTTAACAGCTCAAAAGTCCTCAAGTTAAAAAAAAGCAAACAGGCAGAGGAACTATTTTATGAAAAATTAGGACAAATGTCAATTTTTTACTATTAAATATTATGCATTTTAGTTATCACATGCATCTGTATTTTAGATAACCATTTTGTAAGCGCAATAAGATACTCCAGGATGTGTGTTGGAAGAAGGAAACCAAAGCTTGACACAGAGTACTCTGGTGTCAGCGAGGTCTCAGCCACATAAATGCCGCAAACTGGAGTCCTCGCCAGACCTGTCACCACAAACAATGCAACCAAATACATGGAGGAATTGGCATTTATCAGAAATAAGCTCCTGGCCATAGCAGATAAATTTAAAGCTTTCCAGCCAGCATTGGCGGCCTTTACAACAAGAATGGGAGATGCAGAAAGTACTGGGTTGTCTGCCATTAATTCAGGGAGGGAGGGTTGCATTGTACATAGATGGAAGCAGTCTCCTCACTTGTACTGTGCTGTTTTCACATACAGGAGAGTCTGACTTTAGCTCAGGGAGGGTGGGCAGTAATGTACAGGGACAGAGGTCTTCTTGCGACTGGTATTGTGCTGTTTCAGATACTGGTGAGTCTGTGTTTGGTTCAGGAAAGTTGAGGTGCATTATGCAGAGAAGGAGGCAGTCTCCCCACTGGTACTGTGCTGTTTCAGGTACTGGACAGTCCATGTTTAGTTCAGAGAGGGTGGCCTAGGCTGCATTGTACAGAGATGGAGGCAGTTTCCCCAGTGGTTCTGTTTCAGGTAATGGGGAGTCCGCCCATAATTTCGGGAGGATAGGTTGCATTGTCTACAGATGGAGGCACTCTCTGCACTGGTACTGTGCTTCTTCAGTTACTGGTGAGTCCACCTCTCATTCAAATAGGGTGGCCTGTACTGTACAGAGATGGAGGTAGGCTCCCCACTGGTACTGTGCTTCTTTCAGTTACTGGTGAGTCTGCCTTTCATTCAAATAGGGTGGTTTGTACTGTGCAGAGATGGAGGCAGGCTCCCCACTGGTACTGTGCTGCATCAGGTGCTGGAGAGCCCTCCTTTTGTTAGGGGAGGGGAGGCTGTACTGTACAGGGATGGAGGTGTTCTCCCCACTGGTACTGTGCTGAATCAGGTACAGGACAGCCTTCCTTCCTTTCATTTAGGAAGCAGTACAGCACAGTGGTTTGGGGCTCTGTGCTGCAAACCTGGCGACCTGGGTTTAAATCCCACAGCCCCCACTTGTATACTGTGTGACCCTGAGTAAGACACTTAACTTCCTTGTGCTCCCAGGTCACACCTGGAAACACGCTTTGGCTTAGTGTGCCTCCTGGTTAAACAATGTCTCACTAGGGAGGGTAGGCTGTAACGTAGAGATGGAGGTCTTCTTCCCATTAGTACTGTACTGGTCCACCTTTAGATCAGGGAGGCTGAGCTGCATCGCGTAGCGAAGGAACAGATCTCCCTGCTGCTCTTAGTGCTATTACATATACTGGGGAGTCTGCCATCAGTTATGGGAGTGTGGGCTGTACTGTGAAGAGAAGGATGTTGTTTCAGGTAGAGGAGAGTCCGCCTTTAGAGTAGGTAGGGTGGGCAGCATTATACAGAGATGAGGTGTTCTCCCCATGGGTACTGTGCTGTTTCAGGTACTGCAGAGTCTGCCTTTAGTTTAGGGAGGGTGGACTGCACTGTGCAAAGGAGGAGACTGTCTTCCCACTGGTACTGTGCTGTTTCAGGTGCTGGGGAGATGGCCTTTAGTTCAGGGAGGGTGAGTTTCACTGTGCAGATGTGGAGGCAGTCTCCATGTTGGTACTGTGCTTTTTCAGGCATAGGTGAGTTCTCTTTTAATTCAGGGAGGGTGGGCTGTAATGTACATGGATGGAGGTCTTCTCGCCAGTGGTATGCTGCTGGCACCTGTACTGGAGAGTCCGCTATTAGTTCAGAGAGGGTGGGTTGCAGCATTGTGGTGAGGAGGAGGAGGAGTACATGTCCCTTCTTTTACTGATGCTGCTACACATACTGGAGAGTCCCCCATCAGTTCAGGGAGGGGGGCTGTGTTGTGCAGAGATAGAGGCAGTCTCCCCACTGGTACTGTGATTCTTTCAGGTACTGGAGAGTTTGCCTTTAGTTCAGGGAGGGTGGCATACACCATGCAGAGATAGAGGCACTCTTCCCCTAGGACTGTGCTGTTTCAGGTTCTGGAGAGTCAATCTTTAGTTCAGGGAAGGTGGCTTGAATTGTGTAGAGATGGACGCAGTCTTCCCACTGGTTCTGTGCTGTTTCAGGTACTGTAGAAGTCCACCTTTAGTTCAGGCTGGGTTGCACTGTGCAGAGAAGGAGGCAGGCTCTCCTTTTCTACTGTGCTGTTTCAGGCAGTGGGAGGGTGGGCTGCATTGTGTAGTGATGGTAGCAGTCTACCCCGGTGTTGTGCTGTTTTAGGTACTGGTGAGTCTGTCTTTCGTTCAGAGATGGTGGGCTACACTGTGCAGGGATGGAGGCAGTCTTTCTGCTGGTATTGTGCAGTTTCAGGTACTGGAGAGTCCAGCATTAGTTCAGGAAGATTGGGCTGCATTATGCTGAAACAGTCAGTCTCCTCATTGGTACTGTGCTGTGCTGTTACTTATACTGGGGTGGTGTCCCTTTAGTCGGGAGGTTGTACTTAAAGGCCAGACCAGATCTCCCCTCTGGTACTATACTGTTGATTTATTTCCAGGAGTGGGGGAGGTGCGAACCTTGCACAGAGATGGAGGAGATCTCCCCATTGGTACTGTGCTGTTACTTACACTGGGGCGGTGTCCCTTTAGTCGGAGGGGTTGCACTGTAAAGGGATAAACCAGATCTCCCCTCTGGTACTATACTGTTGATTCTGGATTTATTTCCAGGAGTGGGGGGGGGGCTACATTGTACAGAGATGGAGGAGGTCTCCCCTCTGTACTGTGCTGTTACATGTACTTGAGAAACTGATTTAGTAATGGGGAGCTCCACTGTATGGGGAAATACTGTTCTGTTTGATACATGGGAAAGTGTGCTTTTTGTTTTGGAGTGATTGACTGTTGCAATGTGTGTGGTTTAAAGACTGGTCTAATGAAACTTAATTGGGTAAAATCAGTCATGTGATCATGCATAAAGAAGGCTGCTGCATTCCAGTGCTGGGTTACACAGCACCAACCGGACATTGTTGCACTCGTCGAAATCTGGTTATCCAAATCCACCCTTGACTCCTTAGTCTTCTCCCTGGTTACACCCTTTTCAGGGAAGATCGGGTGGGTAAGCGTGGAGGTGGTTGTGCTGTCTATATCCGTGACTCCCACATTGGACATGCACTTCCACCACCCAAGCTTGATAACGGAGCGCAAACCTTCACACTAAAAATCTCCCCCAACCCTGGTAAGGGTCCACTCTTTCTCACCATTGCCTATATTCCCTCCAGAAAGTAAGACCTCACCATTCAGGTGCTTGCTGACTACCTCTCTGACCTACCACCCAAAATGGCCCAGATAATTGTTGGTGTCCTGAATATCAACTGGCTCTCTGCCACAGCCTCCCAAACCAGAAATATCTTTGCCACCCTTGACATGTCCCAGCTCGTCACCACCCCAACTAGATACAACCCCTCTACTGGTTCCAGCACCCTCCTGGATATCACCATTACCAACCACCCCCAGAGGGTGCTCGATATCGGTGTACTTCCCAACTCACTCAGTGACCACTCCCCGGTCATATTCACTTGGTCCACTGCCAACAGCAAACCTGCACCACAAACCACCAAGCGACATCGCCTACTCCCAGGTGGCCTGTGTCACCTTAAAGTGTACCTCTCAACTGGATTGGTCCCCAATCAGGCTTGCACCATCCATAGACGAGGCATTGGATTTTTTCACTCGCACTTTTAACACTGCCTATGACTCTATGCCCCTTCACTAGAAATCGCACCAAAAAGCAAAACGTGCCCTGGGTTACCCCCTTCCTCCTTCCCAAACTTAAAATAAGAGACAACCAATGGCACATTGCCGTGGAATCTGGCAAGCCAGCTGATAGGCAAGCGTACAACGCTAAGCGCAATAAGTGTACTTGGGCCATTTGACAGGCCAAAGCCCAGCACTACCAATCCGCTCTTGTCCCCTCCTGGGGGTCAGCTAAAAACTTTTGGGATAATGTAAAGGATCTGAATGGGAAATCCCACTCCCCACCCCCCTCTCAACTCTCCTTTAATGGAACTGTCTGCTCTGACCCCCTTGGCATTGTAGACTGCCTAAACCACAGTTCCTCAGACCTGAGTTCAGTCCTGCCCAGTAACTTCTTTGACCCCATCCCAGCAGCACCCCTGCTCACTCTCTAGAGACCTCCTTTCTACCTATGTACCATTTCCCCGTTGGAGGCTAGACCTCTTCTGCAAAAAGCCGTTGGTAGTAACAACCCCAGCACTGACCTACTGGATACTAGGCTACTTCATCTGATGTTGGATGCTATCCTGGTCCCACTAACCGAGCTGCTCAACTGCTCTCTGTTCCTGGGGCAGTTCCCCAGCACATAGAAAACCGCCATCATCACTCCCATCCTAAAGAGAGGTGATTGAGCGACCCCGGGTAACTATTGACCTATCTCCATCCTCCTCCCACTCTCTAAGGCCCTTGAAAAAGTAGTTGCCAACCAGCTTGCCGAATACCTGGTTTTCATGCAGGTCACAGCACTACAACCGCGCTACTTGTATTCTCCAAATTCCTGAACTCTGCTCTTGATGCTGGAAGTCCTGCCGGTGCCGTGTTCATTGCCCTCTCCAAGGCCTTTAACACGTTTTGTCATCCTCTCCTGCTTGACTGCCTCAGATGCCTTGGTTTCTCCCCCGGCCCCCTTGCATGGTCCACCAGCTACCTCTCTACCAGAACTCATTGTTTTAAAATCAATAGCACCCTATCTGACACATGACCTATCTGCTCTGGGATTTTCCAGGGCTTCATTTTAGGCCCTCTCCTCTTTAGTCTCTACCTCAACTTCCTCCCCTTGGCCTGCCCAAGAAAGATCTTCCTCTATGTGGATGACGCTGTGCTCTTCGCTGCTGATCCCAACCCCAACACACTCCAGGCCACCCTTCAACAAGCTTTTGATAGAGCTGAGCATTGGTTCACATCACGAAGGCTAGTCCTGAACCTAAAAAAGACCAAAGCTATGCTATTCTCGCATTGCCAAAGCAAAGCCTGTGGTGCTCCTCTCGTGATACTGCCTAGCACACTAAACCCCATTGAGCAGGTTTCATCCTAGAAGTATCTGGGCATTATCTTTGATTTGGCACTCTCCTTTCATTCCCATATCAATGCCATTTCTGCTGCCACCAATGTCAGGATTGGACTGTTCTACCACCATAGGGACTGCCCATCTATGCTGTAGCTGACAATACTGCACTTGCAAGAATCCAGCTCTCTATAAACAAGGACTGCAGGCTAATGCTGGGAGCCCATAGGCACACCCATATGTGCCTGCTGTACTCCACCACCAACTTGCTCAACCTTGAAGAAAGACTCCATTTCCAAACCTGCCTTCCTGTAAAAAAGACCTTGCTAGTGCTCTTCCCCCCCCCCGGGGGAGACACTTGCCTGCAGCATGCCTCCCCCTCAGTCTCCACCTGCAGCACTGTCAAAACCTCCCTTATTGTCCCCAGGGAAAGGACCTCTATGGCCCCAAGATCCTTTTGCTATCAGGCTCCCTCCTCGTACAGTTCCCTCCCAGCCAACATAGCTGACTCCACTAAGCTTGGTCCTTTCAAGGTCTCCCTCAGAAGCCATCTGACAAGCACTCGCTGCTGCAACTGCACATAATCCCCCACCTGCCCCTTACCTTCACACCTAGGCTGGGTCTGCCCTGTCTACTTTTGCTGTATATACCTGGGGTCTCGTGCCACATCTGCTGACTAGTGTGGATCTTACATCTCGAACATTCAACACAATATTCGAAAGTCCCATCCCACCCAAAGCAATGAGAGGGATGCTTCTGTCAAGCATCCTAAATGCAGTTTAAAGACGGTCACATCCAGTACTTTATATACCAAAAGGCATCCATCCAGAGTAAGTTGACAATGACACTTTTATCAAGCATCCCATACTTTAGTCACAGGCAGTCACATCCAGTACATTCTATATACCAAGAACATTATCCACAAGCGGAGTCCTATCCAGCACGTCTAGCCATTTAACACTTATACCAAGCGCTCTTAGACAAAATTCTGTGCAGACACAGGTACATTCTCTTTAAGGTATCTTAGACATTAATATGCTCTAGGGCCTCCTGTCTCATGAACTGGCAAGCGTGTCTTGGCAGACAGCTCCACGATGGCAGGACTCTAACCCATAGCTACACATTTATATGATTCACTAAGCCCAGCATCTTGCTGCACCTGCAACTTAGCCATTCGGGCCACAGACAAGATGCATCCATCACTTGAACTAGGCAGTCTCTTATGGGGTTAGTAGCCCAGACTGATGACTTCAATATTTCACACTTAACAGCACATATTTCTCAATGGGGCATGGAGCCCCCAAGATTACTTGCTTAGCTTCTCCCTCGCAGCTGGGGGTATGAGGGTACTCACTCAGGTCCTCCACGGGTCTCATCCGCAATTGAAGGCATCCTGAAGACTTCTTCAGCTCTCTCACCGCTGAGGTACTTGGTCAGCGCTCTCACCACTGCATGATGTCATCTGGTCTGGTCAGCATGCTCACCGCTGCTGGACATCTGATTCTTCGGTCCACATCTTTCCCCGACGTGGGAGGGAAGGCTAGCCTCTGGAGGACAGTACTGGCAACCTCCAGACTAGCTGTTGCAGAAAGCACAATTACTGTAACTACTTAACTGAAGAAAATAACAAATGCCCTCTGAAGACTGAAAGGGATTGAATTAAGTGGCCCAGGCCTGATGGCATGGCTGGACCCTGAGTCTCTCCCCCATGGGGGGCTCTCAGTAGGCTGGAGCCTGCCCTGCTGCTCTCTCTCTCTCTCAGCTCTGAATCTCCGTCTGCATCTCCAGACAAACTGGCAACATTGTCTCTTTATAGAGCTCCTAGCTCAACTCCTGATTGGTAGCAGGGATGGGGTGACATGTCTCCAAGTTGCTGAAGGACCTGTCACTCAGAACACTCGAGGCACAATTGGGTTGTGGAATTTGCGCCTAAAATAATGTCCCTGTAAGCCCCCATAAGCACTTGGGTGCTTACCCATAAGATGCAGTGAATGACCCACAAGTCCTGGCTATCTATTGCTGCAATTCCAATTGGCTGTACTGCTGGCAATGGCTGCTTAACTCACTGTCCCTTATAGCAGATTAGATAGAGTCCTGAATAATGTCCTGGTGCAGCCAGAAAGAAGTAATTATTTGCCTCAAATGCCACACAGTTCTATAGCTGAAAGGCTGTACTTGCAGTCGCTGCACAGATGAAAAACATGGCTCTTTTACTTTTCCTGTCGCTACTGCACTTATGCAAGCTCCCCTTGCAGCAGCTGACAGAGTCCCAGATACTGGAATTGCCAGGGAAACAGTATTCATTTTAACTTTAAACACTTTTCCCCACATGTACTGCATATTCCCAACAAGCAGCAACAGTTCCATTATGTAAAACATTTTAATTCTTTACTTTTCGGCTGAACATAGCTACCCTGGAGTCAGCCAGATACACTGTTATGCATTATTCAGATGACCGGGGCCCTGCACAGGTGTAACCCCCATGGGGCACTACCCTAAGGGCTACTACTCCTGCCTGCCCTAACTGTGACAGGGTGAGGGGCCCAGATCCGTTGGCGGGTGCCTCCACCCAGAGGTCGGGGTTAGGACAGTCGAGGTTGACTCGGTCACAGCCCTCTGGGATGCTGCAACCCCCCTTTCTTCCTACTAGTGGCCCACACAAGTCCGTTACAGCATCATTACCATATAACACTTACCCCCGGCTCGAACCACTCCAGCTAACTCTGGGGACCCCTGAAGTAAGTGCAGTTACACAATATTCACTGTGCAGTATTCCACCATTAATACACAAACCAGCCAGTGTACTTTTTGCAAGACAAGAAATCTGATTTATTTAGGGGAATCGAACAAGGATTGGGATGATCAGGTTAATTAGCTTACCAATCTACTATATAAGTATCTATCTAGGGCTCTGTGCACAGGCCTAATCTATAAGTTACTGTCTCTGGGTACCCAAGCACTAAAGGCTAGTTCCTCGATGCAGCTGGTTGGGGCCCTGACACAATGAGCATTTAATTCCTACGAAGATTAGATGGAGCCAGCAGGTTCAGTTAGTGTAGTCAGCAAAGTAACCTGAAGATCTTGCCCTTGCTAGCAACATTTAACAGGGAGCTACCTGATTTAGCTACTCACAACTCCAGAAAGAAACTCTCCACACCACTCGCAGGTCTGAGCCTGAACTTGAGACACTTCTCCACACATTTATATGGAAAGCAACAGAGGGGTACCATACCAGGCAGCTGCTCCTAGGGCCCGACTGAATTCACAGCTAATCGGGGAGACAACGCAGCTTCACTTTTTCCTGACAGACTGAGTGCGATCCAGCAGATTCTCCAGTCCTCTACAGGGTGAGCCTGGTAGGTAGCTGCACTCCTGCACAGCCTCCTCTGACCGCCGCCCCTGTGGATTTAGTCCAATGTTTTTGGCATTTCAAAACACCCAGAACTGCCCTTGCATGTGCTTCCTGCATGAATACTCAAATGGCGCAGGAGCCCCGAGCTCCTTCCTCGCTCACAGCCACAACGTCTCTCCTCCTGGACAGCAAAGTCCAGTCTCTCCACTCGGGCATTACCCGACTCCATAGGTGGGCTGCAGATGCCAATCACTTCACACTGCCCCCATTGGTGCAAGACAAGGCGCCAGAATCCAGGCTTCACTTCCCAGAAGTACAGTACATGGTTAGGTCTCATTGGCCAGATGGCCCCTGTTGAAGTTCTGATTCCAATTGGCTGCTTTTTACTGCATTTTAGATACCTCCCGGCTCCTATTGGACCCCTCGAACTGTCCTGGTCCAAAATGGAGGGGCACAGCACACAGAGTCCCAGCTGCAACAAAGGCAGGTTAAACAAAACTGCATTTTCACTATTACTCTAAACGATTGCAGGCAAATAGTTACATCTTTCAAGGGGGCTAAAAGAGACAGTATGTGTAGGCTCTACAAGCACTCACCGAGCCATTTCAAATGGCTTAAGCGCTGAACGCCAACCACCAGGGGGAACACTTAGGTAGCTCCTAGAAGGCTTTTAGGAACCCCCATTTGTAGGGGGGTTACACCCTTCCTGGCCTGGAAAGAACTTGGTGTCCGCGTCAAGTAGTTACCCTTAAATCACTTTAAGGCAAAACAGGTTACACTAACAGCACATCACCTAGGGTTACTTACATTGGTACTGTACTACACAGTTCACTATTGGTTATACAACATTACACATACAGACAGCCTTTTTTTTTTATAAGTCAGGTCATTACTTCCTGCCCATGACACCTGGAAAAGGGGGCCCTTCCCAGTCAGCTACTTGTGGCCTAACTGGGACAGGGGTACCATATTCAGAGGGCAATACTAACAGCTGGGCACCATCCCCCAAAGCTAACTTGGGCAATGAACTTGGAGATGCATCGACTCCCTTATGAGATGACATTTAATGGCAGGTCCACAGGCTGACCCAGAGACTCATAACTTAACCTTATCACAGGCCGTACTTCTCGGCCAGTGCATCTAGGGGTCCCAGTAAGATCTGCCACAGGCCCTGGCTCCATTTCTGAGTCATCTAGATTAGTGGAGGGAACCCGCCCATGAGAAGGGGACATGACCCTCTATATCAGGACCCACACTACTTAGTTCAGTCAATGGCATGTCTAACACTACTGGGATGCTATCAGGGTACTCAAAGTATTCTTCTTGCTCAGGCAGGTCCCGAACAGATTCCCCCACATCACTTTCCTCTTCTGAAAAGTCAGACAGTTCAGCCAGCCCGGATAATTCAGCCAGACTCATAGACCCTATTTCGTCTGCGTTTAGGTCACTCACTTCAGCCTCAGGGGGTATGGGCTCCAAAGACAATGCTGGGGGCTCAGACAGTCCATAAAACCCAACTTCATCCCCAAAACAAGCTAGGGGGTTGCCTTTAAAAAGATGACTCAGTTCATAAGAGGGGTAATACTCCACATCATGTTCACTGTCTTCAACCAGCGATGGGGGATCAATTTCAACAGGGGGGAGAGGGAAGGCCCCCGAGGTTTAAGTTCTGAGGAGTCAAACCCCCTGAATCTCTTTTTGGCAGCAGCTCTAGTTATAGGCCCAGAGGGAGGGGCATTAAGAGGTGCAGTCTCTATCAAAATCTGTCCAGTTGGCAGCAGGTGATTTCGGTGTAAAGTTCTGACATCTTTCAAATAGTTTTCGGGCCTCACTTTGTACACAGGAAGATCATCTAGTTTGTCTACTACAGTGTGAGGGAGATGGTGCCATCGGTCAGCAATCCTGTGTTTGCCATGCAGTCCCAGATGTCTTAGCAATACCCGATCCCCCTCCTGGAGTTCCTGTGCCTTTACCTTTTTATCATACCTCTCTTTGTTGGCCAGGTTCCTTTTGGCAGCCATGGTTTGAGCCAGTTGGTATGCATAATTTAGCTCGGCCTTCAGCTTCTGCACATATTGTAAATAATCGTCAGCTCGAACCCCATCAGGAGAGACCCCAAAACACACATCCACCGGCTATCGAGCTTCTCTCCCAAACATCAAGCGGTAGAGGAAAAACCCAGTGACATCACTTTTAGTGCAGTTGTAGGCATGTACCAGGGTGCTGATTTGTTGGCTCCATCTAGGCTTGTCTTTTGGGTGGAGGGTGCCTAGCATGTCTAGCAAGGTGGGGTTGAAACATTCAGGCTGGGGGTCCCCCTGGGGGTGGTAAGGGGTGGTTCTGGACTTTCACACCCCCACAAGGATAGCATCTCTCTAATCAGTCAGCTCTCAAAAGCTCTCCCTTGATCAGAATGGATTCACTGGGGGGCCCCATAATGAACAAAGAAATTTTCCACAAGGACTTTAGCCACCGTGGTTGCCTTCTGATCCTTGGTGGGGAAAGCCTGGGCATATCGAGTGAAATGATCAGTGGCCACCGATATGTTGCTGATATTTTTTAGATCAGGTTCTAAGCTCAGAAAATCAATGCAGACCAATTCCATAGGAACGCTGGTAGTGATATTGACCATGGGGGCAGCTCTCTGAGATAGGGCTTTCCTTTTCAAACAGCGGCCACAGGTCTTGACATACTGCTCTACATCTACACTCATCTTTGGCCAGTAGAATCGGGTCCACACCAGGTCAAGAGTTCAGTCTATGCCAAGATGCCCCATGTGGTCATGCAGGGACCTCAATACCAGTTCTCTAAAAGCGGTGGGCAACACCAGTTGTTGTTTGTCTATTCACCCCTCTTTGTCTATGGTCTCCCTATATAGCAGTCTATTGTTCAACTTCAATTTTGGGCCTTCTTTGTGTAACAAGACAGTTCTCAATTCAACGGGCCGCAGTTGCGACACATCTCTCCCAGCTTGCACTGCCTCTAAGACAGGTTGTATCATAGGATCTCGAGCCTGAGCCAGCTATCATTATTGAACTGGGGCAGCATACTAGTGTCTAAAGCAAAGAAGTGGCAGTAAGCAGCAGGCACACAGTTCTCAGATGAACCCAAGCAATCCACAGTATTAAGAGTCACCTGTTCCTCTTTGTCGAATTTCTGGCAGAGTGCTCTAATGTCGGATTCAGACAACCTGACCCAATCGGCTCGGGGCACAGGCCTTCGGGAGAGAGCGTCAGCATCTACATGGTTGAGGCCTGCCCTGTATTCAATAGCGTAGTTGTAGGTGGATAACGCAGAGAGCCACCGGTGACCAGTGGCATCCAGCCTGGCTGTGGTCTGAACATATGTCAAAGGATTATCTGTTTTCACCAGTATCTTAGCCCCATACAAATAATCATGGAATTGATCAACAATAGCCCACTTTAGAGGCAGGAACTCTAGTTTGTGCACTGGATAATTCTTTTCAGAAGGAGTCAAACTGCAGCTGGCAAAAGCTACAGGTCTCAGACCATTTGAGTGCTCTTGGTACAATATGGCCCCCAATCCTGGCAGGCTGGCATCAGTATGAAGAACATAGGGTTTAGCTGGGTCAGCATAGACCAGCACTGGGGCATGAGTAAGTTGATATATAATGTCATAGGAAGCTTCCTCGCAGTCAGCAGTCCAACAAGTACCAAACACATCATTGGGGCAGAAATAAGTCTTTTCATTCCCAGATTGTGCAGTCTTCTTGTATATCTTATGGGTCAGGGGGTACCCTTGAGTGAGATTTAGCAGGGGCCAGATCACCTGAGAGTAGTCTTTGAAAAATCTTTGGTAGTACCACAGAACCCCAGTAACCCACTGTAGCTCCTTCAAATTTCTGGGTTGGGGTTAAGTGGTTAAAACCTCAACGTTGCTGGGGTCAGTCTCTATGCCTTCAATGGCTACTATGTGGCCCACATACTTCACAGAAGTTTGAATGAATTGTCACTTGTCTATAGATAACGTAAGACCGAAATCCTCTCGCCAATCCAGGATTTTGAACAATCGACATTTATATTCTTCCAACGAGCTGCCAAACACTCGAACAAATTCATGTCCCCCACAGCACATTCCATCAGGCACTGAAACGTAGCTGGGGCACCTGAAATTCCCTTGTGGCATCTGGATAAACTCATAGAAACCTAGAGGGCAAATGAACGCAGTCTTCCCTCGGTCCTCTGGAGCCATTGGGATCTGATAGTACCCGCTGCAGAGATCAAACACAGAGAACCACTTACTGCCATTTAGACAGTCCAAGGCATCCTGTATGGGCGGCATGGTATATTGGTCAGGGGTGGTCTGCCAGTTCAGGGTACGGTAATCCACACACATCCAAACAGCCCCATTATTTTTTCTCACTACGACAATGGGGGAAGCATAAGGGCTCCTGGATTCTTGTATCACACCAGCAGCAAGCAGCTCTTGCAGATGCCTTCTCACATCGTCAGTCAGCAGGTGCCGAGACCTCTCTCGAAAAGGCCTTTCATCATGCAGCTGAATGTGGTGTTCAGCCCCCTGCACACATCCCACATTCCATTCTTTTAGGGAAAATACCTGGTCTTTTTGGGCAAGCTTCTCACTGACCCTTACACTCCACTCAGTAGGCAACGGGGAGTCACCGAAATCAAACAAGTCTGGCGTGACTCTGTCACCCTTCCCCAAACCTTTGCATTGGGGAGCACTGCAGTGTCCGCACAATGCACACTAGCCAGGGTGCAGCCTCTATTTACTCGAATCTCTTTGTCAGACACATTATGAACTTGAACCATCACTCTCCTGGCATAAGCATGGGCTCTAGCAGGGAAGATACTGGGTTTAACCAGCAGTCCTCCAGGCAACTTTCCTTCCCCAGGTGCATCCAGCATTAATAGTTTATTCTTGACATCCTTTTAAGTCAGACCTCCCTTTGCAAAACACACTGGGCATTTGGGGCTAATAGCAACGGCTCTGGATCCTTCCTCCAGACAACACCCACTGGGCCTTCAGGCTCCTCCTGACTAGCTTTTCTCTGAGTCTCATAGGCTTTCTGGATCAAAGCTGGTATCCTAAGAGCTTACCCAGTCCTGGCCACCTGCTTTTCAGAACACAACTGTGCTAGTCGGCCAGACATGTGAGTATTGGTCCCAATCAACAAGGGTACCCCATCATACAGTCCAGTGGGGGGCAGACTAAAGACAAAGTTTCCACCTGTTTGTCCACTCCAGCCACAGAAGTAGGAAAGGACAACCAGATCTGGATATACCCCAAATACGGTTAAGCCTTGTCCCTCAGCACCCATACATGTAGACCATCCAAGGGTTATAGTGGCACCACAGATAGATGTGTCTGATACCAGTCCCGAAACATAATGGTCACCTGAGAGCCACTATCCAATACAGATTGTGTGGGAATCCCATTTACTCACACCGCGTCTCCATCGAGGGCCCGACGACATCAGACCATTCAGGGGGCACAGCGTTAACAGTTGCTTGGGCATTGGCCTGGGTCACAAAACCCTTCCTTGGGGGTCAGACATGGGCCCTGCAATGCCAAGTGATCAGTCTGCCATTGAGCTTCCTTAAATTCTCCGGCAACTGGCACTCAGTCTGAAAGTGTCCATCCTCCCCACAGTAGTAACAGAACTTGAGGTCCCAGGGGTCTCTATTGGGAAGGGAATACTTCATCTGCTAGGGGCCCTCTGGGGGATGAGGGGACTCCCCTGGGTCAGGGCATTTGTTTCTCGATAACTCAGGTTCCCCAAACCTATCAGGGTTGGTAGTGGATCGCTTCAAGTCCCTCACCAGTTCTCATAAATTTCTGACCTCGGCCCTCAACTCACTTTCTACTTGGGGATAAGAGGAAATGGCATGCATCCCCACCTCTCCCTGTAACTCTGGGGATACATTGGGCCCCCCGAAGGGTGGGTCTCATCGGGTTCACTAGACTCAGGGGTTTGGCTCAGATTCACAGCCCCCACATAGGGTTCCCAACCCTCCTCATCAGTCTCTAATCTCCCTCATTAATTGACAGTATTCAGGCGGGGCAGCGCGCCGATCATGTAACTAAAGTTTTAACAGTATCACACTGGAAAATCTAGCAGACTTTAGAACATGTTCCAACCTGACCTGCTTCAAGGCTGGGGTGGTGATCCACCCTTTCCACCCTAGTGACAAAGGCAGAAATCTTTGCATTCCTCCACTGCTTAGCAGACTTGAATTTCCATAATAAGTCTTCCCCAGTTTCTGTGCTCCCAAACACTCCCTCTAGAGCAGAAATATACTCTGCTGCGGTAGCTTCTGGGCTAGTGGCCCGCAAAAACCGAATGGCTTCTAAAGCCAGACCCCGCAGGCTCTCCATCAGTCTCTTTCATTTCTCCCCCTCAGAGCATTGCCACTCCTGGACTAAGGGGGTGGCATAGTCCATCCACGCCTCCAAATCATCCTCCCCTGAAGGCACGGGCACTGTGCCAAAAAAAGTTTTAGCCTACGGTACGAATCTATCTGTATAGAAGGAACCACTAGGGGTGGTGGGGCCAAAATAGAACTCTTGGGGGGCCCAGGAGAGGTACTGGGAGAAGCCTGGGGGGTTGGATCACTGGAAAGATCCAAAGCCTGCAGTAACTCCTGAGTAGTCCTCCCCTCCATGGCTAACAATTTAAGCAGTTTATCTTTGAAGCTATTAGTCTGGGGAGACCCCCTAGGGGCGACTGACCCACTCTGGATATGGATAACTCTCCACCCCTGTTGGGCACCTTCCCGGTAAATCACTGGAGGTACCCTCTCGGAGTCAATGGCTACACTACATAACAGTAACACCTGTAAAGTCTGATCGAGTAGGTCAGCCATACGCCCTCTCACCTTTACCTTACCCAAACACTTAACCCACTCCACTACGGAAATAAGGTCAGTGTTCATTGTCCCTAAAGGTACATCTAGAGTAACACAATTCTCTGGGAGTCCAACTCTTCAGCCTCACCCCAACCCATCAGTTTATGTACCATTGTCTTAATGGGGTCCAGTTTGATGTTAGCCATGATATCCCCTTCCAGCTTTTCCTTCAATTTATCCATTGTTAGGCATTTCGGCCACTAGGGGACGCTGATCCCAGAGGTGCCTCCACTTTGTAACTCCCAGGGGGTGCTATCCTAAGGGCTACTACCCCTGCCTGCCCTAACTGTGACAGGGTGAGGGGCCCAGATCCGTTGGCGGGTGCCTTCACCCAAAGGTCAGGGTTAGGACAGTGGAGGTTGACTCAGTCACAGCCCTCTGGGATGCTGCAACCCCCCTTTCTTCCCACTAGTGGCCCACACAAGTCAGTTATAGTGTCCTTACCACATACACTTACCCCCCCGGCTCGAACCGCTAAGCTCACTCAAGGGACCCCCCTGAAAAGTGAGGTACAGTTACACTATAGTCACTGTGCTGTATTCCACCATTAATACACAAACTAGCCAGTGCACTTTTGCAAGACAAGAAATCTGATTCCCCCTACATAAATCAAACAAGGATTGGGGTGATCAGTTTAATTAGCTTACCAATCTACTATATAAGTATCTATCTAGGGCTCTGTGCACAGGCCTAACCTATAAGTTACTGTCTCTGGGTACCCAAGCCCTAAAGGCTAGTTCCTTGATGCAGCTGGTTGGGGCTCTGACACAATGAGCATTTAATTCCTATGAAGATTAGATGGAACTAGCAGGCTCAGTTAGTGTAGTCAGCAAAGTAACCTGAAGATCTTGCCCTTGCTAGCAACATTTAACAGGGAGCTACCCTGATTTAGTACTCACAACTCCAGAAGAAAACGCTCTCACACCACTCGCAGATCTGAGCCTGAACTTCAGACACTTCTCCACACATTTATATGGAAAGCAACAGAGGGGTACCATACCAGGCAGCTGCTTCTAGGGCCTGAATGAACTCACAGCTAATTGGGGAGATAATGCAGCTTCACTTTTTCCTGACAGACTGAGAGTGATTCAGCAGATTCTCCAGTCCCCTACAGGGTGAGCCTGGTAGGTAGCTGCACTCCTGCATAGCCTCCTCTGACCACTGCCCCAGCAGATTTAGTCTGATGCTTTTGGCATTTCAGAATGCCCAAAACGGGCCTCACATGTGCTTCCTGCGTGAACACTCAAACAGCGCAGGAGCTCCGAGCTCCTTCCTTGCTCACAGCCATAACGTCTCTCCTCCTGGACAACTAAGGCCAGTCTCTCCACTCGGGCATTACCCGACTCCATAGGTGGGCTGCAGATGCCAATCACTTCACACTGCCCCCACTGGTGCAAGACAAAGCGCCAGAATCCAGGCTTCACTTCCCAGAAGTACATGGTTGGGTCTCATTGGCCAGCCGGTAGCCTCGTGAAGTTCTGATTCCGACTGGCTGCTTTTACTCCATTACAGATAATCCTCGAACTCTCCTGGTCCAAAATGGAGGGGCACAGCACACAGACTCCTAGCTGCAACAAAGTCAGGTTAAACAAAACTGCATTTTCACTATTACTCTAAATGATTGCAGGCAAATAGTTACATCTTTCAAGGGGGCTCCCCTTGCGCTTTCAGCGACAGAAAAGAGGGGCAATTACATTACAGCTCAAGCGGGACTCAAGCAGGGAAACACACAGTCCCCTTCATAAGCAATGATTATGTCTGCAAGCAGATGGCCCTTAAAGAGACAGTACGTGGAGGCTCTACAAGCACTCACTGAGCCATTTCAAATGGCTTAAGCGCTGAATGTCAACCACCAGGGGGAACACTTAGGCAGCTTCTAGAAGGCTTTTAGGAACCCCCATTTGTAGGGGGGTTACACCCTTCCTGGCCTGGAAAGAAGTTAGCGTCTGCGTCAAGTAGTTACCCTTACATCACTTTAAGGCAAAACAGGTTACACTAACAGCACATCACCTAGGGTTACTTACATTGGTACTGTACTACACAGTTCACTATTGGTTAACAACATTACACATACAGACAACCTTTTTCTTTTATAAGTCAGGTCATTACTTCCTGCCCATGACACCTGGAAAGAGGGGGCCCTTCCCGGTCAGCTACTTGTGGCCTAACTGGGACAGGGGTACCATATTCAGAGGACAATACTAACAGCTGGGCATCATCCCCCAAAACTAACTTGGGCAATGAACTTGGAGATGCATCGACCCCCTTGTGGATCACATTTAATGGCAGGTCCACAGGCTGACCCAGAGACTCATAATAACCTTATCACAGGCGACTTCTCAGCCAGTGTGTCTGGGGTCCCAATAGATGTGCCAGACCTAGCTCCATTTCTACCTCATCTAGATTAGTGGAGGAACCCCCATGAGAAGGGGACATGACCCTCTATATCAGGACCCACATTACTTAGTTCAGTCAAGGGCACGTCTGACACTACTGGGATGCTATCAGGGCACTCAAAATATTCTTCTTGCTTGGGCAGGTCCCGAACAGATTCCCCCACATCACTTTCCTCTTCTGGAAAGTCAGACAGTTCAGCCAGCCTGGATAATTCAGCCAGACTCATAGACCCTACTTCGTCTGCATTTAGGTCACTCACTTCAGCCTAAGGGGGTATGGGCTCCAAAGACAAAGCTGGGGGCTCAGACAGTCCATAAAACCCAACTTCATCCCCAAAACAAGCTAGGGGGTTGCCTTTAAAAAGTTGACTCAGTTCATAAGAGGGGTAATACTCCACATCATGTTCACTGTCTTCAACCAGAGATGGGGGATAAATTTCAATGGGGGGGAGAGGGGAAGGCCCCCGAGGTTTAAGTTCTGAGGAGTCAACCCCCCTGAATCTCTTTTTGGCAGCTGCTCTAGTTATAGGCCCAGAGGTAGGGGCATTAAGAGGCACAGTCTCTATCAAAATCTGTCCAAATGGCAGCAGGTGATTTGGTGTAAAGTTTTGACATCTTTGAATTGTTTTCGGGCCTCACTTTGTACACAGGCAGATCATCTAGTTTGCCCACTGCAATGTGAGGAGATGGTGCCATCGGTCAGCAATCTTGTGTTTGCCATGCAATCCCAGATTTCTTAGCAATACCCAATCCCCTGCTGGAGTTCCTGTGCCTTTACCTTTTATCATACCGCTCTTTGTTGGCAAGGTTCCTTTTGGCAGCCATGGTTTGAGCCAGTTGAGTACGCATGATTTAGCTGGGCCTTCAGCTTCTGCACATATTGTAAATAATCGTCAGCTCGAACCCCATCAGAAGAGACCAAAACACACATCCACGGCAATTGAGCTTCTCTCCCAAACATCAAGCGGTGGGGGAGAACCCAGTGGCATCACTTTTAGTGCAGTTGTAGGCATGTACCAGGGTGCTAATTTGTTGGCTCCATCTAGGCTTGTCTTTTGGGTGGAGGGTGCCTAGCATGTCTAGCAAGGTGCGGTTGAAACGTTCAGGCTGGGGGTCCCCTTGGGGGTGGTAAGGGGTGGTTCTGGACTTGCACACCCCCCACAAGGATAGCATCTCTCTAATCAGTCAGCTCTCAAAATCTCTCCCTTGATCAGAATGGATTTGCTGAGGGGGCCCCCATAATGAACAAAGAAATTTTCCACAAGAACTTTAGCCACCATGGTTGCCTTCTGATCCTTGGTGGGAAAAGGCTGGGCATATCAGTGAAATTATCAGTGACCACCAACATGTTGCTGATATTTTTCAGATCAGGTTCTAAGCTCAGAAAATCAATGCAGACCAATTCCATAGGGGTGCTGGTAGTGATAATGACCATGGGGCAGCTCTCTGAGGTAGAGGCTTTCCTTTGCAAACAGCAGCCACAAAGTCTTGACATACTTCTCTGTGTCTGCACCATGGGTGTGAGCAGGCATACTCCATGTACTCAGTGGTGTACAATTTTATTTAAGGGGGAAGCAAATAGGCTTTAAACAGCTTCCTTTGTCCATGAAAACAAAACACAGAACCAGCAGAACCTTCCTGTAATTTTATTCATATTTGTCAGAATGAAGGATTGGTCACTGATACCATCTTTGCATCCCAAGGACTATACAGCCTTACAGCCTCTGGGCTGGTATGTTGGTGTTTTAAGGAGCAATGTATGGCATCTGAATTTACCCATTCATGGGGGCGTAGCAACCAGTGTCATGAGGTACAAAAGTTGTATTAATTGTGCCAAACAGGGCAACAAACACGGTCCTAGTGTACATGTTTATATTGTCTGGCTACACTCCTGGTCTGCACTCATCTTTGGCCAGTAGAATTGGGTCTGCACCAGGTCAAGAGTTAGGACTATGCCAAGATGCCCCATGTGGTCATGCTAGGACCGCAACACCAGTTGTTGTTTGTCTATTCACCCCTCTTTGTTTACGGTCTCCCTATATAACAGTCTATTGTTTAACTTCAATTTTGGGCCTTCTTTTTATAACAGGGCAGTTCTCAATTCAGCGGACCGCAGTTGGGACATATTTTTTTGGGCGTGCAGCTCCTCTAAGACAGGTTGTATCATAGGATCTCGATACTGAGCCAGCTGCAGGCTATCATTATTGAACTGAGGCAGCATACTAGTGTCTAAAGCAGAGAAGTGGCAGTAAGCAGCAGGCACACAGTTC
The DNA here is from genome assembly GCA_016271365.2 of Neoceratodus forsteri. Taxonomy (NCBI): domain Eukaryota; kingdom Metazoa; phylum Chordata; order Ceratodontiformes; family Ceratodontidae; genus Neoceratodus; species Neoceratodus forsteri. Next base: position 189,906,009 of record JADMNL010000029.1, on the reverse strand, counting down.
TCAGATGAACCCAAGCAATCCACAGTATTAAGAGTCACCTGTTCCTCTTTGTCAAATTTCTGGCAGAGTGCTTTAATGTCAGATTCAGACAACCTGACCCAATCGGCTCGGGGCACAGGCCTCTGGGAGAGACCGTCAGCATCTACATGGTTGAGGCCTGCCCTGTATTCAATAAGCGTAGTTGTGGTGGATAGCAGAGAGGCCACCAGTGACCAGTGGCATCCAGCCTGGCAGTGGTCTGAACATATGTCAAAGGATTATTATCTGTTTTCACCAGTATCCTAGCCCATACAAAGAATCATGGAATTGATCAACAATGGCCCACTTTAGAGCCAGGAACTCTAGTTTGTGCACTGGATAATTCTTTTCAGAAGGAGTCAAACTGCAGCTGGCAGCTCTACAGGTCTCAGACCATTGAGTGCTCTTGGTGTCTGACTTAATCCTTGCAGGCTGGCATCAGTATAAAGAACATGGGTTTAGCTGGGTGAGCATAGGCCAGCAGTGGGCGTGGTAAGTTGATATATAATGTCATAGAAAGCTTCCTATGATCAGCAGTCCAATGAGTACCAAACACATCAGTGGGTGAAATAAGTCTTTTCAGTCCCAGATTGTGCAGTCTTCTTATATTTCTTATGGGTTGGGGGTACCCTTGGTGAAGTTATCAGGGCAGATCACCCAGGTAGTCTTTTATAAATCGTCGGTAGTACCCACAGAACTCCAGGAAGCGCTGTAGCTCCTTCAAATTTCTGGGTTGGGGCCAAGTGGTTAAAGCCTCCACTTTGCTGGGATCAGTCTCTATGCCTTCAATGGATACTATGTGGCCACATACTTCTGAAGTTTGAAAGAATTGGCACTTGTCTATAGATAACTTAAGACCAAATCCTCCAGCGATCCAGGACCTTGAACAATCGGCGTTCATGTTCTTCCAGCAAGCTGCCAAACACTATGACATCATCTAAATAAACCAAAAACTCGAGCAAATTCATGTCCCCCACAGCACGTTCCATCAGGTGCTGAAATGTAGCTGGAGCACCTGAAATCCCTTGAGGCATCTGGATAAACTCTTAGAAACCTAGGGGGCAAATGAACGCAGTCTTCTGTCGGTCTTCTGGAGCCTTTGGTATCTGATAGTACCCACTGTGGAGATCTAACACAGAGAACCACTTACTGCCATTTAGACAGTCCAAGGCGTCCTGTATGCGCAGCATGGTATATTGGTCAGGGGTGGTCTGTCACTTCAGGGTACGGTAATCCACACACATTCGAACAGCCCCATTACTTTTTCTCACTACGACAATGGGGGAAGCATAAGGGCTCCTGGATTCTTGTATCACACCAGCAGCAAGCAGCTCTTGCAGATGCCATCTCACATCGTCAGTCAGCAGGTGCCGAGACCTCTCTCGAAAAGGCCTTTCATCATGCAGCTGAATGTGGTGTTCAGCCCCTGCACACATCCCACATTCCATTCTTTTAGGGAAAATACCTGGTCTTTTTGGGCAAGCTTCTCACTGACCCTTACACTCCACTCAGTAGGCAACGGGGAGTCACCGAAATCAAACAAGTCTGGCGTGACTCTGTCACCCTTCCCCAAACCTTTGCATTGGGGAGCACTGCAGTGTCCGCACAATGCACACTAGCCAGGGTGCAGCCTCTATTTACTCGAATCTCTTTGTCAGACACATTATGAACTTGAACCATCACTCTCCTGGCATAAGCATGGGCTCTAGCAGGGAAGATACTGGGTTTAACCAGCAGTCCTCCAGGCAACTTTCCTTCCCCAGGTGCATCCAGCATTAATAGTTTATTCTTGACATCCTTTTTAAGTCAGACCTCCCTTTGCAAAACACACTGGGCATTTGGGGCTAATAGCAACGGCTCTGGATCCTTCCTCCAGACAACACCCACTGGGCCTTCAGGCTCCTCCTGACTAGCTTTTCTCTGAGTCTCATAGGCTTTCTGGATCAAAGCTGGTATCCTAAGAGCTTACCCAGTCCTGGCCACCTGCTTTTCAGAACACAGCTGTGCTAGTCGGCCAGACATGTGAGCATTGGTCCCAATCAACAAGGGTGCCCCCATCATACAGTCCAGTGGGGGCAGACTAAAGCCAAAGTTCCACCTGTTCGATCCCTCCAGCCACAAAGTAGGAAGGACACCAGATCTGGATATACCCCAAATACGGTTAAGCCTTGTCCCTCAGCACCCATACATGTAGACCATCCACGGGTTATAGTGGCACCACAGATAGATGTGTCTGATACCAGTCCCGAAACATAATGGTCACCTGAGAGCCACTATCCAATACAGATTGTGTGGGAATCCCATTTACTCACACCGCGCCTCCATCGAGGGCCCGACGACATCAGACCATTCAGGGGGCACAGCGTTAACAGTTGCTTGGGCATTGGCCTGGGTCACAAAACCCTTCCTTGGGGGTCAGACGTGGGCCTTGCAATGCCAAGTGATCAGTCTGCCATTGAGCTTCCTTAAATTCTCCGGCAACTGGCACTCAGTCTGAAAGTGTCCATCCTCCCCACAGTAGTAACAGAACTTGAGGTCCCAGGGGTCTCTATTGGGAGGGGAATACTTCATCTGCTAGAGGCCCTCCGGAGGATGAGGGGACTCCCCTGGGCCAGGGCATTTGTTTCTTGATAACTCAGGTTCCCCAAACCTATCAGGGTTGGTAGTGGATCACTTCAAGTCCCTCACCAGTTCTCATAAATTTCTGACCTCGGCCCTCAACTCACTTTCTACTTGGGGATAAGAGGAAATGGCATGCATCCCACCTCTCCCTGTAACTCTGGGGATACAGCCGGGCCCCGAAGGTGGGTCTCATCAGGTTCACTAGACTCAGGGTTTGGCTCAGATTCACAGCCCCCACATAGGGTTCCCACCCCTCCTCATCAGTCTCTAATCTCCCTCATTAATTGACAGTATTCAGGCGGGGCAGCTCGCCGATCATGTAACTTAAGTTTTAACAGTATCACACTGGAAAATCTAGCAGACTTTAGAACATGTTCCAACCTGACCTGGTACAAGGCTGGGGCAGTGATCCCCCCCCTTTCCGGTAGGCCTTCTGTAAAGCCCTTTCCACCCTGGTGACAAAGGCGGAAATCTTTGCATTCCTCCACTGCTTAGCAGACTTGAATTTCCATAATAAGTCTTCCCCAGTTTCTGTGCTCCCAAACACTCCCTCTAGAGCAGAAATATACTCTGCTGCGGTAGCTTCTGAGCTAGTGGCCCACAAAAACTGAATGGCTTCTAAAGCCGGACCCCGAAGGCTCTCCATCAGTCTCTTTCATTTCTCCCCTCAGAGCATTGCCACTCCTGGACTAAGGGGGTGGCATAGTCCATCCACGCCTCCAAATCATCCTCCCCTGAAGGCACGGGCACTGTGCCAAAAAAAAGTTTTAGCCTACGGTATGAATCTAACTGTATAGAAGGAACCACTAGGGGTGGTGGGGCCAAAATATAACTCTTGGGGGACCCAGGAGAAGTACTGGGAGAAGCCTGGGGGGTAGGATAACTGGAAAGATCCAAAGCCTGCAGTAACCCCTGAGTAGTCCTCCCCTCCATGGCTAACAATTTAAGCATTTATCTTTGAAGCTATTAGTCTGGGAGACCCTCCAGGGGTGACTGACCCACTCTGGATATGGATGACTCTCCACCCCTGTTGGGTACCTTCCCGGTAAATCACTGGGTACCCTCTCGAGGTCAATGGCTACACTACATAACAGTAACACCTGTAAGTCTGATCGAGTAGGTCAGCCATCGCCCTCTCACCTTTACCTTACCCAAACACTTAACCCACTCCACTACGGAAATAAGGTCAGTGTTCATTGTCCCTAAAGGTACATCTAGAGTAACACAATTCTCTGGGAGTCCAACTCTTCAGCCTCACCCAACCCATCAGTTTAGTAACATTGTCTTAATGGGGTCCAGTTTGATGTTAGCCATGATATCCCCTTCCAGCTTTTCCTTCAATTTATCCATTGTTAGGCACTTCAGCCACTAGGGGACGCTGATCCCAGAGGTGCCTCCACTTTGTAACTCCCAGGGGGTGCTATCCTAAGGGCTACTACCCCTGCTTGCCCTAACTGTGACAGGGTGAGGGGCCCAGATCCGTTGGCGGGTGCCTTCACCCAAAGGTCAGGGTTAGGACAGTGGAGGTGGACTCAGTCACAGCCCTCTGGGATGCTGCAACCCCCTTTCTTCCACTAGTGGCCCACACAAGTCAGTTACAGTGTCCTTACCACATACACTTACCCCGGCTCGAACCACTAAAGCTCACTCAGGGACCCCCTGAAAAGTGAGGTACAGTTACACTATAGTCACTGTGCAGTATTCCACCATTAATACACAAGACTAAGTGCACTTTTGCAAGACAAGAAATCTGATTCCCCTACATAAATCAAACAAGATTGGGGTGATCAGTTTAATTAGCCTACCAATCTACTATATAAGTATCTATCTAGGCTCTGTGCACAGGCCTAACCTATAAGTTACTGTCTATGGGTACCCAAGCCCTAAAGGCTAGTTCCTTGATGCAGCTGGTTGGGGCCCTGACACAATGAGCATTTAATTCCTACGAAGATTAGATGGAACCATCAGGCTCAGTTAGTGTAGTCAGCAAAGTAACCTGAAGATCTTGCCCTTGCTAGCAACATTTAACAGGGAGCTACCCTGATTTAGTACTCACAACTCCAGAAGAAAATGCTCTCACACCACTCGCAGATCTGAGCCTGAACTTCAGACACTTCTCCACACATTATATGGAAAGCAACAGAGGGTACCATACCAGGCAGCTGCTTCTAGGGGCCTGAACGAACTCACAGCTAATTGGGAGACAATGCAGCTTCACTTTTCCTGACAGACTGGCGTGATTCAGCAGATTCTCCAGTCCCTACAGGGTGAGCCTGGTAGGTAGTTGCACTCCTGACAGCCTCCTCTGACCACTGCCCTCAGTTTAGTCTGATGCTTTTGGTATTTCAGACGCCCAAAAGAGGCCTCACATGTGCTTCCTGCGTGAACACTCAAACAGCGCAGGAGCTCCGAGCTCCTTCCTTGCTCACAGCCACAACGTCTCTCCTCCTGGACAACTAAGGCCAGTCTCTCCACTCGGGCATTACCCGACTCCATAGGTGGGCTGCAGATGCCAATCACTTCACACTGCCCCCACTGGTGCAAGACAAAGCGCCAGAATCCAGGCTTCACTTCCCAGAAGTACATGGTTGGGTCTCATTGGCCAGCCGGCGCCTCGTGAAGTTCTGATTCCGACTGGCTGCTTTTTACTCCATTACAGATAATCCTCGAACTCTCCTGGTCCAAAATGGAGGGGCACAGCACACAGACTCCTAGCTGCAACAAAGTCAGGTTAAACAAAACTGCATTTTCACTATTACTCTAAATGATTGCAGGCAAATAGTTACATCTTTCAAGGGGCTCCCCTAGCTTTCAGCGACAGAAAAGAGGCAATTACATTACAGCTCAACTGGGACTCAAGCAGGAAACACACAGTCCCTTCCATAAGCAATGATTATGTCTGCAAGCAGATGGCCCTAAAGAGACAGTGCGTGGAGGCTCTACAAGCACTCACTGAGCCATTCAAATGGCTTAGCGTGAATGCCAATCACCACGGGAACACTTAGGCAGCTTCTAGAAGGCTTTTGGAACCCCCCATTTGTAGGGGTTACACCCTTCCTGGCCTGGAAAGAAGTTAGCGTCTCGTCAAGTAGTACCCTTACATCACTTTAAGGCAAAACAGGTTACACTAACAGCACATCACCTAGGGTTACTTACATTGGTACTGTACTACACAGTTCACTATTGGTTAACAACATTACACATACAGACAACCTTTTCTTTTTATAAGTCAGGTCATTACTTCCTGCCCATGACACCTGGAAGAGGGCCCTTCCGGTCAGCTACTTGTGGCCTAACTGGGACAGGGTACCATATTCAGAGGACAATACTAACAGCTGGGCATCATCCCCCAAAATAACTTGGGCAATGAACTTGGAGATGCATGACCCCTTGTGGATGACATTTAATGGCAGGTCCACAGGCTGAGCCAGAGACTCATAATAACCTTATCACAGGCGACTTCAGACCCAGTGTGTCTAGGGGTCCCAATGAGATCTGCCACAGGCCCTGACTCCATTTCTACCTCATCTAGATTAGTGGAGGAACCCCCATGAGAGGGGACATGACCCTCTATATCAGGACCCACATTACTTAGTTCAGTCAAGGGCACGTCTGACACTACTGGGATGCTATCAAGGCACTCAAATATATTCTTCTTGCTTGGGCGGTCCAGAACAGATTCCCCCATCACTTTCCTCTTCTGGAAAGTCAGACAGTTCAAGCCAGCCTGGATAATTCAGCCAGACTCATAGACCCTACTTACGTCTGCATTTGGGTCACTCACTTCAGCCTAAGGGGTATGGGCTCCAAAGACAAAGCTGAGGCTCAGACAGTCCATAAAACCCAACTTCATCCCCAAAACAAGCTAGGGGTTGCCTTTAAAAGTTGACTCAGTTCATAAGAGGTAATACTCCACATCATGTTCACTGTCTTCAACCAGAGATGGGGATAAATTTCAATGGGGAGAGGGAAGGCCCCAAGGTTTAAGTTCTGAGAGTCAACCCCATGAATCTCTTTTGGCAGCTACTCTAGTTATAGGCCCAGAGGTAGGGCATTAGAGCACAGTCTCTATAAAAATCTGTCCAAATGGCAGCAGGTGATTTCGGTGTAAAGTTTTGACATCTTTGAATTGTTTCGGGCCTCACTTTGTACACAGGCAGATCATCTAGTTTGCCCTGCAATGTGAGGGAGATGGTGCCATCGGTCCACAATCTTGTGTTTGCCATGCAATCCCAGATTTCTTAGTAATACCCAATCCCCTGCTGGAGTTCCTGTGCCTTTACCTTTTATCATACCGCTCTTTGTTGGCAAGGTTCCTTTGGCAGCCATGGTTTGAGCCAGTTGAGTACGCATGATTTAGCTGGGCCTTCAGCTTCTGACATATTGTAAATAATCGTCAGCTCGAACCCCATCAGAAGAGACCCCAAAACACACATCCACCGCAATTGAGCTTCTCTCCCAAACATCAGGCGGTGGGGAGAACCCAGTGGCACTCTTTTAGTGCAGTTGTAGGCATGTACCAGGGTGCTAATTTGTTGGCTCCATCTAGGCTTGTCTTTTGGGTGGAGGGTGCCTAGCATGTCTAGCGAGGTGCGGTTGAAACGTTCAGGCTGGGGGTCCCCTTGGGGGTGGTAAGGGGTGGTTCTGGACTTGCACACCCCCCACAAGGATAGCATCTCTCTAATCAGTCAGCTCTCAAAATCTCTCCCTTGATCAGAATGGATTTGCTGAGGGGGCCCCCATAATGAACAAAGAAATTTTCCACAAGAACTTTAGCCACCATGGTTGCCTTCTGATCCTTGGTGGGAAAAGGCTGGGCATATCGAGTGAAATTATCAGTGACCACCAACATGTTGCTGATATTTTTCAGATCAGGTTCTAAGCTCAGAAAATCAATGCAGACCAATTCCATAGGGGTGCTGGTAGTGATATTGACCATGGGGGCAGCTCTCTGAGGTAGGGCTTTCCTTTGCAAACAGCGGCCACAAGTCTTGACATACTTCTCTGTGTCTGCACCATGGGTGTAGGCAGGCATACTCCATGTACTCAGTGGTGTACAATTTTATTTAAGGGGGGAAGCAAATAGGCTTTAAACAGCTTCCTTTGTCCATGAAAACAAAACACAGAACCAGCAGAACCTTCCTGTAATTTTATTCATATTTGTCAGAATGAAGGATTGGTCACTGATACCATCTTTGCATCCCAAGGACTATACAGCCTTACAGCCTCTGGGCTGGTATGTTGGTGTTTTAAGGAGCAATGTATGGCATCTGAATTTACCCATTCATGGGGGCGTAGCAACCAGTGTCATGAGGTACAAAAGTTGTATAATTGTGCTAAACAGGGCAACAAACACGGTCCTAGTGTACATGTTTATATTGTCTGGCTACACTCCTGGTCTGCACTCATCTTTGGCCAGTAGAATTGGGTCTGCACCAGGTCAAGAGTTAGGACTATGCCAAGATGCCCCATGTGGTCATGCTAGGACCGCAACACCAGTTGTTGTTTGTCTATTCACCCTCTTTGTTTACGGTCTCCTATATAACAGTCTATTGTTTAACTTCAATTTTGGGCCTTCTTTTTATAACAGGGCAGTTCTCAATTCAGCGGACCGAGTTGGGACATATTTTTGGCGTGCAGCTCCTCTAAGACAGGTTGTATCATAGGATCTCGATACTGAGCCAGCTGCAGGCTATCATTATTGAACTGAGGCAGCATACTAGTGTCTAAAGCAGAGAAGTGGCAGTAAGCAGCAGGCACACAGTTCTCAGATGAACCCAAGCAATCCACAGTATTAAGAGTCACCTGTTCCTCTTTGTCAAATTTCTGGCAGAGTGCTCTAATGTCAGATTCAGACAACCTGACCCAATCGGCTCGGGGCACAGGCCTCTGGGAGAGACCGTCAGCATCTACATGGTTGAGGCCTGCCTTGTATTTAATAGCGTAGTTGTAGGTGGATAACGCAGAGAGCCACCAGTGACCAGTGGCATCCAACCTGGCAGTGGTCTGAACATATGTCAAAGGATTATTATCTGTTTTCACCAGTATCTTAGCCCGATACAAAGAATCATGGAATTGATCAACAATGGCCCACTTTAGAGCCAGGAACTCTAGTTTGTGCACTGGATAATTCTTTTCAGAAGGAGTCAAACTGCAGCTGGCAAAAGCTACAGGTCTCAGACCATTTGAGTGCTCTTGGTACAATATGGCCCCCAATCCTGGCAGGCTGGCATCAGTATGAAGAACATAGGGTTTAGCTGGGTGAGCATAGACCAGCACTGGGGCGTGAGTAAGTTGATATATAATGTCATAGAAAGCTTCCTCGCAGTCAGCAGTCCAATGAGTACCAAACACATCAGTGGGTGGAAATAAGTCTTTTCAGTCCCAGATTGTGCAGTCTTCTTATATTTCTTATGGGTCGGGGGGTACCCTTGAGTGAGATTTATCAGGGGCCAGATCACCCGAAAGTAGTCTTTTATAAATCGTCGGTAGTACCCACAGAACTCCAGGAAACGCTGTAGCTCCTTCAAATTTCTGGTTAGCTAAGTGGTTAAAGCCTCTCACAGTGCAGGGGAAAGCAAGGAAAGGCGTCACAGTGCAGGGGAAAGCAAGGAAAGGCGTCACAGTGCAGGGGAAAGCAAGGAAAGGCGTCACAGTGCAGGGGAAAGCAAGGAAAGGCATCACAGTGCAGGGGAAAGCAAGGAAAGGCATCACAGTGCAGGGAAAGCAAGGAAAGGCGTCACAGTGCAGGGGAAAGCAAGGAAAGGCGTCACAGTGCAGGGGAAAGCAAGGAAAGGCGTCACAGTGCAGGGGAAAGCAAGGAAAGGCGTCACAGTGCAGGGAAAGCAAGGAAAGGCATCACAGTGCAGGGGAAAGCAAGGAAAGGCATCACAGTGCAGGGGAAAGCAAGGAAAGGCGTCACAGTGCAGGGGAAAGCAAGGAAAGGCGTCACAGTGCAGGGGAAAGCAAGGAAAGGCGTCACAGTGCAGGGAAAAGCAAGGAAAGGCGTCACAGTGCAGGGGAAAGCAAGGAAAGGCTCACAGTGCAGGGGAAAGCAAGGAAAGGCATCACAGTGCAGGGGAAAGCAAGGAAAGGCGTCACAGTGCAGGGGAAAGCAAGGAAAGGCGTCACAGTGCAGGGGAAAGCAAGGAAAGGCATCACAGTGCAGGGGAAAGCAAGGAAAGGCATCACAGTGCAGGGAAAGCAAGGAAAGGCGTCACAGTGCAGGGGAAAGCAAGGAAAGGCGTCACAGTGCGGGGAAAGCAAGGAAAGGCGCACAGTGCAGGGAAAGCAAGGAAAGGCATCACAGTGCAGGGGAAAGCAAGGAAAGGCGTCACAGTGCAGGGGAAAGCAAGGAAAGGCGTCACAGTGCAGGGAAAGCAAGGAAAGGCATCACAGTGCAGGGGAAAGCAAGGAAAGGCGTCACAGTGCAGGGAAAGCAAGGAAAGGCGTCACAGTGCAGGGGAAAGCAAGGAAAGGCGTCACAGTGCAGGGGAAAGCAAGGAAAGGCATCACAGTGCAGGGGAAAGCAAGGAAAGGCATCACAGTGCAGGGAAAGCAAGGAAAGGCCACAGTGCAGGGGAAAGCAAGGAAAGGCGTCACAGAAAAGGGGGAAAGCAAGGAAAGCATCACAGTGCAGGGGAAAGCAAGGAAAGGCGTCACAGTGCAGGGGAAAGCAAGGAAAGGCGTCACAGTGCAGGGAAAGCAAGGAAAGGCATCACAGTGCGGGGAAAGCAAGGAAAGGCGTCACAGTGCAGGGGAAAGCAAGGAAAGGCGTCACAGTGCAGGGAAAGCAAGGAAAGGCGTCACAGTGCAGGGGAAAGCAAGGAAAGGCGTCACAGTGCAGGGGAAAGCAAGGAAAGGCGTCACAGTGCAGGGGAAAGCAAGGAAAGGCGTCACAGTGCAGGGGAAAGCAAGGAAAGGTGTCACAGTGCAGGGGAAAGCAAGGAAAGGCGTCACAGTGCAGGGGAAAGCAAGGAAAGGCGTCACAGTGCAGGGAAAGCAAGGAAAGGCGTCACAGTGCAGGGGAAAGCAAGGAAAGGCGTCACAGTGCAGGGAAAGCAAGGAAAGGCGTCACAGTGCAGGGAAAGCAAGGAAAGGCGTCACAGTGCAGGGGAAAGCAAGGAAAGGCGTCACAGTGCAGGGGAAAGCAAGGAAAGGCGTCACAGTGCAGGGAAAGCAAGGAAAGGCATCACAGGGCGGGAAAGCAAGGAAAGGCGTCACAGTGCAGGGGAAAGCAAGGAAAGGCGTCACAGTGCAGGGAAAGCAAGGAAAGGCGTCACAGTGCAGGGAAAGCAAGGAAAGATGAAGCAGGAAAGGCGTCACAGTGCAGGGAAAGCAAGGAAAGGCGTCACAGTGCAGGGAAAGCAAGGAAAGGCATCACAGTGCAGGGAAAGCAAGGAAGGGTCACAGTGCAGGGGAAAGCAAGGAAAGGCGTCACAGCAGGGAAAGCAAGGAAAGGCGTCACAGTGCAGGGGAAAGCAAGGAAAGGCGCTCACAGTGCAGGGAAAGCAAGGAAAGGCGTCACAGTGCAGGGGAAAGCAAGGAAAGGCGTCACAGTGCAGGGGAAAGCAAGGAAAGGCGTCACAGTGCAGGGGAAAGCAAGGAAAGGCGTCACAGTGCAGGAAAGCAAGGAAAGGCGTCACAGTGCGGGAAAGCAAGGAAAGGCATCACAGTGCAGGGGAAAGCAAGGAAAGGCGTCACAGTGCAGGGGAAAGCAAGGAAAGGCGTCACAGTGCAGGGGAAAGCAAGGAAAGGCGTCACAGTGCAGGGAAAGCAAGGAAAGGCGTCACAGTGCGCGGAAAGCAAGGAAAGGCGTCACAGTGCAGGGAAAGCAAGGAAAGGCGTCACAGTGCAGGGGAAAGCAAGGAAAGGCGTCACAGTGCAGGGGAAAGCAAGGAAAGGCATCACAGTGCAGGGAAAGCAAGGAAAGGCATCACAGTGCAGGGGAAAGCAAGGAAAGGCATCACAGTGCAGGGAAAGCAAGGAAAGGCGTCACAGTGCAGGGGAAAGCAAGGAAAGGCGTCACAGTGCAGGGAAAGCAAGGAAAGGCGTCACAGTGCAGGGGAAAGCAAGGAAAGGCATCACAGTGCAGGGAAAGCAAGGAAAGGCTCACAGTGCGGGAAAGCAAGGAAAGGCATCACAGTCAGGGGAAAGCAAGGAAAGGCGTCACAGTGCAGGGAAAGCAAGGAAAGGCGTCACAGTGCAGGGGAAAGCAAGGAAAGGCGTCACAGTGCAGGGAAAGCAAGGCGTCACAGTGCAGGAAAGCAAGGAAAGGGTCACAGTGCAGGGGAAAGCAAGGAAAGGCGTCACAGTGCAGGGAAAGCAAGGAAAGGCGTCACAGTGCAGGGGAAAGCAAGGAAAGGCGTCACAGTGCAGGGAAAGCAAGGAAAGGCGTCACAGTGCAGGGGAAAGCAAGGAAAGGCGTCACAGTGCAGGGAAAGCAAGGAAAGGCGTCACAGTGCAGGGGAAAGCAAGGAAAGGCATCACAGTGCAGGGGAAAGCAAGGAAAGGCATCAAGTGCGGGAAAGCAAGGAAAGGCATCACAGTGCAGGGGAAAGCAAGGAAAGGCATCACAGTGCAGGGGAAAGCAAGGAAAGGCGTCACAGTGCAGGAGAAAGCAAGGAAAGGCATCACAGTGCAGGGGAAAGCAAGGAAAGGCGTCACAGTGCAGGGGAAAGCAAGGAAAGGCGTCACAGTGCAGGGGAAAGCAAGGAAAGGCATCACAGTGCACGGAAAGCAAGGAAAGCGCAGGGGAAAGCAAGGAAAGGCGTCACAGTGCAGGGAAAGCAAGGAAAGGCGTCACAGTGCAGGGAAAGCAAGGAAAGGGTCACAGTGCAGGGAAAGCAAGGAATCACAGTGCAGGGGAAAGCAAGGAAAGGCATCACAGTGCAGGGAAAGCAAGGAAAGGCATCACAGTGCGCTGGAAAGCAAGGAAAGGCGTCACAGTGCAGGGAAAGCAAGGAAAGGCATCACAGTGCAGGGAAAGCAGAAAGGCTCACAGTGCAGGGGAAAGCAAGGAAAGGCGTCACAGTGCGGGGAAAGCAAGGAAAGGCATCACAGTGCAGGGAAAGCAAGGAAAGGCGTCACAGTGCAGGGGAAAGCAAGGAAAGGCGTCACAGTGCAGGGGAAAGCAAGGAAAGGCGTCACAGTGCAGGGGAAAGCAAGGAAAGGCGTCACAGTGCAGGGGAAAGCAAGGAAAGGCGTCACAGTGCAGGGGAAAGCAAGGAAAAGGCGTCACAGTGCAGGGGAAAGCAAGGAAAGGCGTCACAGTGCGGGAAAGCAAGGAAAGGCATCACAGTGCAGGGAAAGCAAGGAAAGGCGTCACAGTGCAGGGAAAGCAAGGAAAGGCGTCACAGTGCAGGGAAAGCAAGGAAAGGCGTCACAGTGCAGGGGAAAGCAAGGAAAGGCGTCACAGTGCGGGGAAAGCAAGGAAAGGCGTCACAGTGCAGGGGAAAGCAAGGAAAGGCGTCACAGTGCAGGGAAAGCAAGGAAAGGCGTCACAGTGCAGGGAAAGCAAGGAAAGGCGTCACAGTGCAGGGGAAAGCAAGGAAAGGCGTCACAGTGCAGGGGAAAGCAAGGAAAGGCGTCACAGTGCAGGGGAAAGCAAGGAAAGGCGTCACAGTGCAGGGGAAAGCAAGGAAAGGCGTCACAGTGCAGGGAAAGCAAGGAAAGGCGTCACAGTGCAGGGGAAAGCAAGGAAAGGCGTCACAGTGCAGGGAAAGCAAGGAAAGGCGTCACAGTGCAGGGGAAAGCAAGGAAAGGCATCACAGTGCAGGGGAAAGCAAGGAAAGGCGTCACAGGGGAAAGCAAGGAAAGGCGTCACAGTGCAGGGGAAAGCAAGGAAAGGCGTCACAGTGCAGGGGAAAGCAAGGAAAGGCATCACAGTGCACGGAAAGCAAGGAAAGGCGTCACAGTGCAGGGGAAAGCAAGGAAAGGCGTCACAGTGCAGGGGAAAGCAAGGAAAGGCGTCACAGTGCAGGGGAAAGCAAGGAAAGGCATCACAGTGCAGGGGAAAGCAAGGAAAGGCGTCACAGTGCAGGGGAAAGCAAGGAAAGGCGTCACAGTGCAGGGGAAAGCAAGGAAAGGCATCACAGTGCAGGGGAAAGCAAGGAAAGGCGTCACAGTGCAGGGAAAGCAAGGAAAGGCGTCACAGTGCAGGGAAAGCAAGGAAAGGCGTCACAGTGCAGGGGAAAGCAAGGAAAGGAGTCACAGTGCAGGGGAAAGCAAGGAAAGGCGTCACAGTGCGGGGAAAGCAAGGAAAGGCGTCACAGTGCAGGGGAAAGCAAGGAAAGGCGTCACAGTGCGGGAAAGCAAGGAAAGGCGTCACAGTGCAGGGGAAAGCAAGGAAAGGCGTCACAGTGCAGGAAAGCAAGGAAAGGCGTCACAGTGCAGGGAAAGCAAGGAAAGGCGTCACAGTGCAGGGGAAAGCAAGGAAAGGCGTCACAGTGCAGGGGAAAGCAAGGAAAGGCGTCACAGTGCAGGGAAAGCAAGGAAAGGCGTCACAGTGCAGGGGAAAGCAAGGAAAGGCATCACAGTGCAGGGGAAAGCAAGGAAAGGCGTCACAGTGCAGGGAAAGCAAGGAAGGCGTCACAGTGCAGGGAAAGCAAGGAAAGGCTCACAGTGCAGGGAAAGCAAGGAAAGGCGTCACAGTGCAGGAAAGCAAGGAAAGCAAGGAAAGGCGTCACAGTGCAGGGGAAAGCAAGGAAAGGCGTCACAGTGCAGGGGAAAGCAAGGAAAGGCGTCACAGTGCAGGGAAAGCAAGGAAAGGCGTCACAGTGCAGGGGAAAGCAAGGAAAGGCGTCACAGTGCAGGGGAAAGCAAGGAAAGGCGTCACAGTGCAGGGAAAGCAAGGAAAGGCGTCACAGTGCAGGGGAAAGCAAGGAAAGGCGTCACAGTGCAGGGAAAGCAAGGAAAGGCGTCACAGTGCAGGGGAAAGCAAGGAAAGGCGTCACAGTGCAGGGGAAAGCAAGGAAAGGCGTCACAGTGCAGGGAAAGCAAGGAAAGGCGTCACAGTGCAGGGGAAAGCAAGGAAAGGCGTCACAGTGCAGGGGAAAGCAAGGAAAGGCGTCACAGTGCAGGGGAAAGCAAGGAAAGGCGCTAGTGCAGGGGAAAGCAAGGAAAGGCGTCACAGTGCAGGGGAAAGCAAGGAAAGGCGTCACAGTGCAGGGAAAGCAAGGAAAGGCGTCACAGTGCAGGGAAAGCAAGGAAAGGCGTCACAGTGCAGGGGAAAGCAAGGAAAGGCGTCACAGTGCAGGGGAAAGCAAGGAAAGGCGTCACAGTGCAGGGAAAGCAAGGAAAGGCGTCACAGTGCAGGGGAAAGCAAGGAAAGGCGTCACAGTACAGGGGAAAGCAAGGAAAGGCATCACAGTGCAGGGGAAAGCAAGGAAAGGCGTCACAGTGCAGGGGAAAGCAAGGAAAGGCGTCACAGTGCAGGGAAAGCAAGGAAAGGCATCACAGTGCAGGGAAAGAGGAAAGGCGTCACAGTGCAGGGGAAAGCAAGGAAAGGCGTCACAGTGCGGGAAAGCAAGGAAAGGCATCACAGCAGGGGAAAGCAAGGAAAGGCGTCACAGTGCAGGGAAAGCAAGGAAAGGCGTCACAGTGCAGGGAAAGCAAGGAAAGGCGTCACAGTGCGGGAAAGCAAGGAAAGGCATCACAGTGCAGGGAAAGCAAAGGCGTCACAGTGCAGGGAAAGCAAGGAAAGGCGTCACAGTGCAGGGGAAAGCAAGGAAAGGCGTCACAGTGCAGGGAAAGCAAGGAAAGGCATCACAGTGCAGGGAAAGCAAGGAAAGGCATCACAGTGCAGGGAAAGCAAGGAAAGGCGTCACAGTGCAGGGGAAAGGAGAAAGGCATCACAGTGCAGGGGAAAGCAAGGAAAGGCGTCACAGTGCAGGGAAAGCAAGGAAAGGCGTCACAGTGCGGGGAAAGCAAGGAAAGGTCACAGTGCAGGGGAAGCAAGGAAAGGCGTCACAGTGCAGGGAAAGCAGGAAAGGCACACAGTGCAGGGGAAAGCAAGGAAAGGCGTCACAGTGCAGGGAAAGCAAGGAAAGGCGTCACAGTGCAGGGAAAGCAAGGAAAGGCGTCACAGTGCAGGGGAAAGCAAGGAAAGGCGTCACAGTGCAGGGGAAAGCAAGGAAAGGCGTCACAGTGCAGGGAAAGCAAGGAAAGGCGTCACAGTGCAGGGGAAAGCAAGGAAAGGCGTCACAGTGCAGGGGAAAGCAAGGAAAGGAGTCACAGTGCAGGGAAAGCAAGGAAAGGCATCACAGTGCAGGGAAAGCAAGGAAAGGCGTCACAGTGCAGGGGAAAGCAAGGAAAGGCAAGGAAAGGAGAAGGCCACAGTGCGGGAAAGCAGGAAAGGCGTCACAGTGCAGGGGAAAGCAAGGAAAGGCGTCGCAGGGGAAAGCAAGGAAAGGCACAGTGCAGGGAAAGCAAGGAAAGGGTCACAGTGCAGGAAAGCAAAGGCGTCACAGTGCAGGGAAAGCAAGGAAAGGCATCACAGTGCAGGGGAAAGCAAGGAAAGGCGTCCAGTGCAGGGGAAAGCAAGGAAAGGCATCACAGTGCAGGGGAAAGCAAGGAAAGGCATCACAGTGCAGGGGAAAGCAAGAAAGGCGTCACAGTGCGCGGGAAAGCAAGGAAAGGCGTCACAGTGCAGGGAAAGCAAGAAAGGCGTCACAGTGCAGGGAAGAGGAAAGGCGTCACAGTGCAGGGGAAAGCAAGGAAAGGCGTCACAGTGCAGGGGAAAGCAAGGAAAGGCGTCACAGTGCAGGAAGCAGGAAGCACAGTGCAGGGGAAAGCAAGGAAAGGCGTCACAGTGCAGGGGAAAGCAAGGAAAGGCGTCACAGTGCAGGGGAAAGCAAGGAAAGGCGTCACAGTGCAGGGGAAAGCAAGGAAAGGCGTCACAGTGCAGGGGAAAGCAAGGAAAGGCGTCACAGTGCAGGGAAAGCAAGGAAAGGCGTCACAGTGCAGGAGAAAGCAAGGAAAGGCGTCACAGTGCAGGGGAAAGCAAGGAAAGGCGTCACAGTGCAGGGGAAAGCAAGGAAAGGCATCACAGTGCAGGGGAAAGCAAGGAAAGGCGTCACAGTGCGCGGAAAGCAAGGAAAGGCGTCACAGTGCAGGGGAAAGCAAGGAAAGGCGTCACAGTGCAGGGGAAAGCAAGGAAAGGCGTCACAGTGCAGGGAAAGCAAGGAAAGCGTCACAGTGCAGGGGAAAGCAAGGAAAGGCACGTGCAGAAAGCAAGGAAAGGGTCACAGTGCAGGGAAAGCAAGGAAAGGCATCACAGTGCAGGGGAAAGCAAGGAAAGGCGTCACAGTGCAGGGGAAAGCAAGGAAAGGCGTCACAGTGCAGGGGAAAGCAAGGAAAGGCTCACAGTGCAGGGGAAAGCAAGGAAAGGCGTCACAGTGCAGGGAAAGCAAGGAAAGGGTCACAGTGCAGGGAAAGCAAGGAAAGGTCACGTGCAGGGGAAAGCAAGGAAAGGCATCACAGTCGGAGGAAAGCAAGGAAAGGCGTCACAGTGCAGGGAAAGCAAGGAAAGGCGTCACAGTGCAGGGGAAAGCAAGGAAAGGCATCACAGTGCAGGGGAAAGCAAGGAAAGGCGTCACAGTGCAGGGAAAGCAAGGAAAGGCATCACAGTGCAGGGGAAAGCAAGGAAAGGCGTCACAGTGCAGGGGAAAGCAAGGAAAGGCGTCACAGTGCAGGGGAAAGCAAGGAAAGGCATCACAGTGCAGGGAAAGCAAGGAAAGGCATCACAGTGCAGGGAAAGCAAGGAAAGGCGTCACAGTGCAGGGGAAAGCAAGGAAAGGCGTCACAGTGCAGGGGAAAGCAAGGAAAGGCATCAGTGCAGGGGAAAGCAAGGAAAGGCGTCACAGTGCAGGGGAAAGCAAGGAAGGCGTCACAGTGCAGGAAAGCAAGGAAAGGCTCACAGTGCAGGGAAAGCAAGAAAGGCATCACAGTGCAGGGGAAAGCAAGGAAAGGCATCACAGTGCGGAAAGCAGGGAAAGGCGTCACAGTGCAGGGGAAAGCAAGGAAAGGCGTCACAGTGCAGGGGAAAGCAAGGAAAGGCATCACAGTGCAGGGAAAGCAGGAAAGGCTCAAGTGCGAAAGCAAGGAAAGGCGTCACAGTGCAGGGGAAAGCAAGGAAAGGCGTCACAGTGCAGGGAAAGCAAGGAAAGGCGTCACAGTGCGGGGAAAGCAAGGAAAGGCGTCACAGTGCAGGGGAAAGCAAGGAAAGGCGTCACAGTGCAGGGAAAGCAAGGAAAGGCGTCACAGTGCAGGGGAAAGCAAGGAAAGGCGTCACAGTGCAGGGAAAGCAAGGAAAGGCGTCACAGTGCAGGGGAAAGCAAGGAAAGGCGTCACAGTGCAGGGGAAAGCAAGGAAAGGCGTCACAGCAGGGGAAAGCAAGGAAAGCGTCACAGTGCAGGGAAAGCAAGGAAAGGCATCACAGTGCAGGGAAAGCAAGGAAAGGCGTCACAGTGCAGGGAAAGCAAGGAAAGGCGTCACAGTGCAGGGAAAGCAAGGAAAGGCGTCACAGTGAGGGAAAGCAAGGAAAGGCGTCACAGTGCAGGGGAAAGGGAAAGGCTCACAGTGCAGGGGAAAGCAAGGAAAGGCGTCACAGTGCAGGGGAAAGCAGGAAAGGCATCACAGTGCAGGGAAAGCAAGAAAGG
Organism: Neoceratodus forsteri; assembly: GCA_016271365.2. NCBI lineage: Eukaryota > Metazoa > Chordata > Ceratodontiformes > Ceratodontidae > Neoceratodus > Neoceratodus forsteri. Next base: position 189,887,710 of record JADMNL010000029.1, on the reverse strand, counting down.
CATCACAGTGCAGGGAAAGCAAGGAAAGGCATCACAGTGCGGAAGCAGAAAGGCGTCACAGTGGGGAAAGCAAGGAAAGGCATCACAGTGCAGGGGAAAGCAAGGAAAGGCATCACAGTGCAGGGGAAAGCAAGGAAAGGCGTCACAGTGCAGGGAAAGCAAGAGGAAAGGGTCACAGTGCAGGGAAAGCAAGGAAAGGCGCACAGTGCGGAAAGCAAGGAAAGGCGTCACAGTGCAGGGAAAGCAAGGAAAGGCATCACAGTGCAGGAAAGCAGGAAAGGCGTCACAGTGCGCGGGAAAGCAAGGAAAGGCGTTACAGTGCAGGGGAAAGCAAGGAAAGGCGTCACAGTGCAGGGGAAAGCAAGGAAAGGCGTCACAGTGCTGGGAAAGCAAGGAAAGGCATCACAGTGCAGGGGAAAGCAAGGAAAGGCGTCACAGTGCAGGGGAAAGCAAGGAAAGGCGTCACAGTGCAGGGGAAAGCAAGGAAAGGCGTCACAGTGCAGGGGAAAGCAAGGAAAGGCGTCACAGTGCAGGGGAAAGCAAGGAAAGGCGTCACAGTGCAGGGAAAGCAAGGAAAGGCGTCACAGTGCGCGGAAAGCAAGGAAAGGCATCACAGTGCAGGGGAAAGCAAGGAAAGGCGTCACAGTGCAGGGAAAGCAAGGAAAGGCGTCACAGTGCAGGGGAAAGCAAGGAAAGGCGTCACAGTGCAGGGAAAGCAAGGAAAGGCGTCACAGTGCAGGGGAAAGCAAGGAAAGGATCACAGTGCGGGAAAGCAAGGAAAGGCGTCACAGTGCAGGGAAAGCAAGGAAAGGCGTCACAGTGCAGGGGAAAGCAAGGAAAGGCGTCACAGTGCAGGGAAAGCAAGGAAAGGCGCACAGTGCAGGGGAAAGCAAGGAAAGGCCAGTGCAGGGGAAAGCAAGGAAAGGCGTCACAGTGCAGGGGAAAGCAGGAAAGGCGTCCAGTGTAGGGAAAGCAAGGAAAGGCGTCACAGTGCAGGGAAAGCAAGGAAAGGCGTCACAGTGCAGGGGAAAGCAAGGAAAGGCATCACAGTGCAGGGGAAAGCAAGAAAGGCATCACAGTGCAGGGGAAAGCAAGGAAAGGCATCACAGTGAGGGAAAGCAAGGAAAGGCGTCACAGTGCAGGAGAAAGCAAGGAAAGGCATCACAGTGCAGGGGAAAGCAAGGAAAGGCGTCAGGCAGGGAAAGCAAGGAAAGGCATCACAGTGCGGGAAAGCAAGGAAAGGCAGTGCGAGCAGAGTACAGCAGGGGAAAGCAAGGAAAGGCGTCACAGTGCAGGGAAAGCAAGGAAAGGCGTCACAGTGCGGGGAAAGCAAGGAAAGGCGTCACAGTGCAGGGGAAAGCAAGGAAAGGCGTCACAGTGCAGGGAAAGCAAGGAAAGGCGTCACAGTGCTGGGAAAGCAAGGAAAGGCATCACAGTGCACGGAAAGCAAGGAAAGGCATCACAGTGCACGGAAAGCAAGGAAAGGCGTCACAGTGCAGGGAAAGCAAGGAAAGGCGTCACAGTGCAGGGGAAAGCAAGGAAAGGCATCACAGTGCAGGGGAAAGCAAGGAAAGGCGTCACAGTGCAGGGGAAAGCAAGGAAAGGCGTCACAGTGCAGGGAAAGCAAGGAAAGGCATCACAGTGCACGGAAAGCAAGGAAAGGCATCACAGTGCGCGGAAAGCAAGGAAAGGCATCACAGTGCGCGGAAAGCAAGGAAAGGCGTCACAGTGCAGGGGAAAGCAAGGAAAGGCGTCACAGTGCAGGGAAAGCAAGGAAAGGCGTCACAGTGCAGGGAAAGCAAGGAAAGGCGTCACAGTGCGGGAAAGCAAGGAAAGGCGTCACAGTGCAGGGGAAAGCAAGGAAAGGCGTCAGCATGGGGAAAGCAAGGAAAGGCGTCACAGTGCAGGGAAAGCAAGAAAGGGTCACAGTGCAGGGGAAAGCAAGGAAAGGCGTCACAGTGCGGGGAAAGCAAGGAAAGGCGTCACAGTGCAGGGAAAGCAAGGAAAGGCATCACAGTGCAGGGGAAAGCAAGGAAAGGCGTCACAGTGCAGGGGAAAGCAAGGAAAGGCGTCACAGTGCAGGGGAAAGCAAGGAAAGGCACAAGTGCAGGGGAAAGCAAGGAAAGGCTCACAGTGCAGGGAAAGCAAGGAAAGGTCACAGTGCGGAAAGCAAGGAAAGGGTCACAGTGCAGGGGAAAGCAAGGAAAGGCGTCAGTGCAGGGGAAAGCAAGGAAAGGCGTCACAGTGCAGGGAAAGCAAGGAAAGGCGTCACAGTGCAGGGGAAAGCAAGGAAAGGCGTCACAGTGCAGGGAAAGCAAGGAAGGCGTCAGTGCAGGGGAAAGCAAGGAAAGGCGTCACAGTGCAGGGAAAGCAAGGAAAGGCGTCACAGTGCAGGGAAAGCAAGGAAAGGCGTCACAGCAGGGAAAGCAAGGAAAGGCATCACAGTGCAGGGGAAAGCAAGGAAAGGCGTCACAGTGCAGGGAAAGCAAGGAAAGGCGTCACAGTGCAGGGAAAGCAAGGAAAGGCGTCACAGTGCAGGGAAGCAAGGAAAGGCCACAGTGCAGGGGAAAGCAAGGAAAGGCATCACAGTGCAGGGGAAAGCAAGGAAAGGCGTCACAGTGCAGGGGAAAGCAAGGAAAGGCGTCACAGTGCACGGAAAGCAAGGAAAGGCGTCACAGTGCAGGAAAGCAAGGAAAGGCATCACAGTGCAGGGGAAAGCAAGGAAAGGCGTCACAGTGCAGGGAAAGCAAGGAAAGGCATCACAGTGCAGGGGAAAGCAAGGAAAGGCGTCACAGTGCAGGGGAAAGCAAGGAAAGGCATCACAGTGCAGGGGAAAGCAAGGAAAGGCGTCACAGTGCAGGGGAAAGCAAGGAAAGGCATCACAGTGCGCGGAAAGCAAGGAAAGGCATCACAGTGCGCGGAAAGCAAGGAAGCGCACAGTGCAGGGGAAAGCAAGGAAAGGCATCACAGTGCAGGGGAAAGCAAGGAAAGGCGTCACAGTGCAGGGGAAAGCAAGGAAAGGCATCACAGTGCAGGGAAAGCAAGGAAAGGCGTCACAGTGCAGGGGAAAGCAAGGAAAGGCGTCACAGTGCAGGAAAGCAAGGAAAGGCATCACAGTGCAGGGAAAGCAAGGAAAGGCGTCACAGTGCAGGGAAAGCAAGGAAAGGCGTCACAGTGCAGGGGAAAGCAAGGAAAGGCGTCACAGTGCAGGGAAAGCAAGGAAAGGCGTCACAGTGCAGGGGAAAGCAAGGAAAGGCGTCACAGTGCGCGGAAAGCAAGGAAAGGCGTCACAGTGCAGGGGAAAGCAAGGAAAGGCATCACAGTGCAGCGGAAAGCAGAAGGCGTCACAGTGCAGGGGAAAGCAAGGAAAGGCATCACAGTGCAGGGAAAGCAAGGAAAGGCTCACAGTGCAGGGCAAGGAAGGCGTCTGGTGCGGAAAGCAAGGAAAGGCGTCACAGTGCAGGGGAAAGCAAGGAAAGGCGTCACAGTGCAGGGGAAAGCAAGGAAAGGCATCACAGTGCGGAAAGCAAGGAAAGGCGTCACAGTGCAGGGAAAGCAAGGAAAGGCGTCACAGTGCAGGGAAAGCAAGGAAAGGCATCACAGTGCAGGGAAAGCAGGAAAGGCGTCACAGTGCAGGGGAAAGCAAGGAAAGGCATCACAGTGCAGGGGAAAGCAAGGAAAGGCGTCACAGTGCAGGGGAAAGCAAGGAAAGGGGTCACAGTGCAGGGGAAAGCAAGGAAAGGCATCACAGTGCAGGGGAAAGCAAGGAAAGGCGTCACAGTGCGGGGAAAGCAAGGAAAGGCGTCACAGTGCAGGGAAAGCAAGGAAAGGCATCACAGTGCAGGGAAAGCAAGGAAAGGCATCACAGTGCGCGGAAAGCAAGGAAAGGCATCACAGTGCAGGGAAAGCAAGGAAAGGCGTCACAGTGCAGGGGAAAGCAAGGAAAGGCGCTCACAGTGCAGGGGAAAGCAAGGAAAGGCATCACAGTGCGGAAAGCAAGAGAAAGGCGTCACAGTGCGGGAAACAGGAAAGGCGTCACAGTGCGGGGAAAGCAAGGAAAGGCGTCACAGTGCAGGGAAAGCAAGGAAAGGCGTCACAGTGCAGGGGAAAGCAAGGAAAGGCGTCACAGTGCAGGGGAAAGCAAGGAAAGGCGTCACAGTGCAGGGAAAGCAAGGAAGGCGTCACAGTGCAGGGGAAAGCAAGGAAAGGCATCACGTGCAGGGGAAAGCAAGGAAAGGCGTCACAGGCAGGGAAAGCAAGGAAAGGCGTCACAGTGCAGGGGAAAGCAAGAAAGGCGTCACAGTGCAGGGAAAGCAAGGAAAGGCATCACAGTGCAGGGAAAGCAGGAAAGGCGTCACAGTGCAGGGAAAGCAAGGAAAGGCGTCACAGTGCAGGGAAAGCAAGGAAAGGCACAGTGCAGGGGAAAGCAAGGAAAGGCGTCACAGTGCAGGGAAAGCAAGGAAAGGCAGTGCAGGGGAAAGCAAGGAAAGGCGTCACAGTGCAGGGGAAAGCAAGGAAAGGCGTCACAGTGCAGGGAAAGCAAGGAAAGGCATCACAGTGCGCGGAAAGCAAGGAAAGGCGTCACAGTGCAGGGAAAGCAAGGAAAGGCGTCACAGTGCAGGGAAAGCAAGGAAAGGCATCACAGTGCGGGGAAAGCAAGGAAAGGCGTCACAGTGCAGGGGAAAGCAAGGAAAGGCGTCACAGTGCAGGGGAAAGCAAGGAAAGGCGTCACAGTGCAGGGGAAAGCAAGGAAAGGCGTCACAGTGCAGGGGAAAGCAAGGAAAGGCGTCACAGTGCAGGGAAAGCAAGGAAAGGCGTCACAGTGCAGGGGAAAGCAAGGAAAGGCGTCACAGTGCAGGGAAAGCAAGGAAAGGCGTCACAGTGCAGGGGAAAGCAAGGAAAGGCGTCACAGTGCGGGGGAAAGCAAGGAAAGGCGTCACAGTGCAGGGGAAAGCAAGGAAAGGCGTCACAGTGCAGGGGAAAGCAAAGAAAGGCATCACAGTGCAGGGAAGCAAGGAAAGGCGTCACAGTCGGGAAAGCAAGGAAAGGCGTCACAGTGCAGGGGAAAGCAAGGAAAGGCGTCACAGTGCAGGGAAAGCAAGGAAAGGCGTCACAGTGCAGGGGAAAGCAAGGAAAGGCATCACAGTGCGGGGAAAGCAAGGAAAGGCGTCACAGTGCAGGGGAAAGCAAGGAAAGGCGTCACAGTGCAGGGGAAAGCAAGGAAAGGCATCACAGTGCAGGGAAAGCAAGGAAAGGCGTCACAGTGCAGGGGAAAGCAAGGAAAGGCGTCACAGTGCAGGGAAAGCAAGGAAAGGCGTCACAGTGCAGGGAAAGCAAGGAAAGGCATCACAGTGCACGGAAAGCAAGGAAAGGCGTCACAGTGCGCGGAAAGCAAGGAAAGGCATCACAGTGCAGGGAAAGCAAGGAAAGGCGTCACAGTGCAGGGAAAGCAAGGAAAGGCGTCACAGTGGGGGAAAGCAAGGAAAGGCGTCACAGTGCAGGGAAAGCAAGGAAAGGCGTCACAGTGCAGGGGAAAGCAAGGAAAGGCGTCACAGTGCAGGGGAAAGCAAGGAAAGGCGTCACAGTGCAGGGGAAAGCAAGGAAAGGCGTCACAGTGCAGGGGAAAGCAAGGAAAGGCGTCACAGTGCAGGGAAAGCAAGGAAAGGCATCACAGTGCGGGAAAGCAAGGAAAGGCATCACAGTGCAGGGGAAAGCAAGGAAAGGCGTCACAGTGCGGGGAAAGCAAGGAAAGGCGTCACAGTGCAGGGAAAGCAAGGAAAGGCATCACAGTGCAGGGGAAAGCAAGGAAAGGCGTCACAGTGCAGGGGAAAGCAAGGAAAGGCGTCACAGTGCAGGGAAAGCAAGGAAAGGCATCACAGTGCAGGGAAAGCAAGGAAAGGCGTCACAGTGCAGGAAAGCAGGAAAGCTCACAGTGCAGGGGAAAGCAAGGAAAGGCTCACAGTGCAGGGGAAAGCAAGAAAGGCATCACAGTGCAGGGAAAGCAAGGAAAGGCGTCACAGTGCAGGGAAAGCAAGGAAAGGCTCACAGTGCGGGAAAGCAAGGAAAGGCGTCACAGTGCAGGGAAAGCAAGGAAAGGCGTCACAGTGCAGGGGAAAGCAAGGAAAGGCGTCACAGTGCAGGGAAAGCAAGGAAAGGCGTCACAGTGCAGGGAAAGCAAGGAAAGGCGTCACAGTGCAGGGAAAGCAAGGAAAGGCGTCACAGTGCAGGGAAAGCAAGGAAAGGCGTCACAGTGCAGGGAAAGCAAGGAAAGGCGTCACAGTGCAGGGAAAGCAAGGAAAGGCATCACAGTGCGGGAAAGCAGGAAAGGCGTCACAGTGCAGGGAAAGCAAGGAAAGGCGTCACAGTGCAGGGGAAAGCAAGGAAAGGCATCACAGTGCAGGGGAAAGCAAGGAAAGGCGTCACAGTGCAGGGAAAGCAAGGAAAGGCGTCACAGTGCAGGGGAAAGCAAGGAAAGGCGTCACAGTGCGCGGAAAGCAAGGAAAGGCGTCACAGTGCAGGGGAAAGCAAGGAAAGGCGCCAGTGCAGGGGAAAGCAAGGAAAGGCACAGTGCAGGGAAAGCAAGGAAAGGCATCACAGTGCAGGGGAAAGCAAGGAAAGGCATCACAGTGCAGGGAAAGCAAGGAAAGGCGTCACAGTGCAGGAAAGCAAGGAAAGGCGTCACAGTGCAGGGGAAAGCAAGGAAAGGCATCACAGTGCACGGAAAGCAAGGAAAGGCGTCACAGTGCACGGAAAGCAAGGAAAGGCATCACAGTGCGCGGAAAGCAAGGAAAGGCGTCACAGTGCAGGGGAAAGCAAGGAAAGGCGTCACAGTGCGGGGAAAGCAAGGAAAGGCGTCACAGTGCGGGGAAAGCAAGGAAAGGCGCCACAGTGCAGGGAAAGCAAGGAAAGGCCACACAGTGGGAAAGCAAGGAAAGGCCACAGTGCAGGGAAAGCAGGAAAGGCGTCACAGTGCAGGGGAAAGCAAGGAAAGGCGCACAGTGCAGGGAAAGCAAGGAAAGGCGTCACAGTGCAGGGGAAAGCAAGGAAAGGAGTCACAGTGCAGGGGAAAGCAAGGAAAGGCGTCACAGTGCAGGGAAAGCAAGGAAAGGCGTCACAGTGCAGGGGAAAGCAAGGAAAGGCGTCACAGTGCAGGGGAAAGCAAGGAAAGGCGTCACAGTGCAGGGGAAAGCAAGGAAAGGCGTCACAGTGCAGGGGAAAGCAAGGAAAGGCATCACAGTGCAGGGAAAGCAAGGAAAGGCGTCACAGTGCAGGAAAGCAAGGAAAGGCGTCACAGTGCGGGGAAAGCAAGGAAAGGCGTCACAGTGCAGGGAAAGCAAGGAAAGGCGTCACAGTGCAGGGGAAAGCAAGGAAAGGCGTCACAGTGCAGGGGAAAGCAAGGAAAGGCGTCACAGTGCAGGGAAAGCAAGGAAAGGCGTCACAGTGCAGGGGAAAGCAAGGAAAGGCGTCACAGTGCAGGGGAAAGCAAGGAAAGGCGTCACAGTGCAGGGAAAGCAAGGAAAGGCGTCACAGTGCAGGGGAAAGCAAGGAAAGGCATCACAGTGCAGGGAAAGCAAGGAAAGGCGTCACAGTGCAGGGGAAAGCAAGGAAAGGCGTCACAGTGCAGGGAAAGCAAGGAAAGGCGTCACAGTGCAGGGAAAGCAAGGAAAGGCGTCACAGTGCAGGGGAAAGCAAGGAAAGGCGTCACAGTGCAGGGAAAGCAGGAAAGGCGTCACAGTGCAGGGGAAAGCAAGGAAAGGCGCACAGCATACAGTGCGGAAAGCAAGGAAAGGCCACAGTGCGGGAAAGCAAGGAAAGGCGTCACAGTGCAGGGAAAGCAAGGAAAGGCGTCACAGTGCAGGAAAGCAAGGAAAGCGTCCAGTGCGGGAAAGCAAGAAAGATCACAGTGCAGGGGAAAGCAAGGAAAGGCATCACAGTGCAGGGGAAAGCAAGGAAAGGCGTCACAGTGCGGGGAAAGCAAGGAAAGGCATCACAGTGCAGGGAAAGCAAGGAAAGGCGTCACAGTGCAGGGGAAAGCAAGGAAAGGCGTCACAGTGCAGGGAAAGCAAGGAAAGGCGTCACAGTGCAGGAAAGCAAGGAAAGGCGTCACAGTGCAGGGGAAAGCAAGGAAAGGCGTCACAGTGCAGGGAAAGCAAGGAAAGGCGTCACAGTGCAGGGAAAGCAAGGAAAGGCGTCACAGTGCAGGGGAAAGCAAGGAAAGGCTCGCTGCAGGGAGGAAAGCAAGGAAAGGCGTCACAGTGCAGGGGAAAGCAAGGAAAGGCGTCACAGTGCAGGGGAAAGCAAGGAAAGGCGTCACAGTGCAGGGGAAAGCAAGGAAAGGCGTCACAGTGCAGGGGAAAGCAAGGAAAGGCATCACAGTGCAGGGAAAGCAAGGAAAGGCGTCACAGTGCAGGGAAAGCAAGGAAAGGCACACGTGCACGGAAAGCAAGGAAAGGCATCACAGTGCAGGAGAAGCAGGAAAGGCTCACAGTGCAGGGGAAAGCAAGGAAAGGCATCACAGTGCAGGGAAAGCAAGGAAAGGCGTCCAGGGAAAGCAAGAAAGGCATCACAGTGCGGGAAAGCAAGGAAAGGCGTCACAGTGCAGGGGAAAGCAAGGAAAGGCGTCACAGTGCAGGGAAAGCAAGGAAAGGCATCACAGTGCGCGGAAAGCAAGGAAAGGCGTCACAGTGCAGGGAAAGCAAGGAAAGGCGTCACAGTGCGGGGAAAGCAAGGAAAGGCGTCACAGTGCGGGGAAAGCAAGGAAAGGCGTCACAGTGCAGGGAAAGCAAGGAAAGGCGTCACAGTGCAGGGGAAAGCAAGGAAAGGCATCACAGTGCAGGGAAAGCAAGGAAAGGCGTCACAGTGCGCGGAAAGCAAGGAAAGGCGTCACAGTGCAGGGGAAAGCAAGGAAAGGCGTCACAGTGCAGGGGAAAGCAAGGAAAGGCGTCACAGTGCGGAAAGCAAGGAAAGGCGCACAGTGCAGGAAAGCAAGGAAAGCGTCACAGTGCAGGGGAAAGCAAGGAAAGGAGTCACAGTGCAGGGAAAGCAAGGAAAGGCGTCACAGTGCGGGAAAGCAAGGAAAGGCGTCACAGTGCGGGAAAGCAAGGAAAGGCGTCACAGTGCAGGGGAAAGCAAGGAAAGGCGTCACAGTGCAGGGGAAAGCAAGGAAAGGCGTCACAGTGCAGGGGAAAGCAAGGAAAGGCGTCACAGTGCAGGGGAAAGCAAGGAAAGGCGTCACAGTGCAGGGGAAAGCAAGGAAAGGCGTCACAGTGCAGGGGAAAGCAAGGAAAGGCATCACAGTGCGGGAAAGCAAGGAAAGGCATCACAGTGCAGGGGAAAGCAAGGAAAGGCATCACAGTGCAGGGGAAAGCAAGGAAAGGCATCACAGTGCAGGGAAAGCAAGGAAAGGCGTCACAGTGCAGGGAAAGCAAGGAAAGGCGTCACAGTGCAGGGAAAGCAAGGAAGGCGTCACAGTGCAGGGAAAGCAAGGAAAGGCGATCACAGTGCAGGGGAAAGCAAGGAAAGGCGTCACAGTGCAGGGGAAAGCAAGGAAAGGCGTCACAGTGCAGGGGAAAGCAAGGAAAGGCGTCACAGTGCAGGGGAAAGCAAGGAAAGGCATCACAGTGCACGGAAAGCAAGGAAAGGCATCACAGTGCACGGAAAGCAAGGAAAGGCGTCACAGTGCGCGGAAAGCAAGGAAAGGCATCACAGTGCAGGGGAAAGCAAGGAAAGGCATCACAGTGCAGGGAAAGCAAGGAAAGGCGTCACAGTGCAGGGGAAAGCAAGGAAAGGCGTCACAGTGCAGGGGAAAGCAAGGAAAGGCGTCACAGTGTGCGGAAAGCAAGGAAAGGCGTCACAGTGCACGGAAAGCAAGGAAAGGCGTCACAGTGCAGGGAAAGCAAGGAAAGGCGTCACAGTGCAGGGGAAAGCAAGGAAAGGCGTCACAGTGCGGGAAAGCAAGGAAAGGCATCACAGTGCAGGGGAAGCAAGGAAAGGCATCACAGTGCAGGGAAAGCAAGGAAAGGCGTCACAGTGCAGGGAAAGCAAGGAAAGGCGTCACAGTGCAGGGAAAGCAAGGAAAGGCGTCACAGTGCACGGAAAGCAAGGAAAGGCGTCACAGTGCAGGGGAAAGCAAGGAAAGGCATCACAGTGCAGGGAAAGCAAGGAAAGGCATCACAGTGCAGGGAAAGCAAGGAAAGGCATCACAGTGCAGGAAAGCAAGGAAAGGCATCACAGTGCGCGGAAAGCAAGGAAAGGCGTCACAGTGCAGGGAAAGCAAGGAAAGGCGTCACAGTGCAGGGGAAAGCAAGGAAAGGCATCACAGTGCAGGGAAAGCAAGGAAAGGCATCACAGTGTGCAGGAAAGCAAGGAAAGGCATCACAGTGCAGGGGAAAGCAAGGAAAGGCGTCACAGTGCAGGGGAAAGCAAGGAAAGGCATCACAGTGCAGGGAAAGCAAGGAAAGGCATCACAGTGCAGGGAAAGCAAGGAAAGGCGTCACAGTGCGGGGAAAGCAAGGAAAGGCGTCACAGTGCAGGGGAAAGCAAGGAAAGGCTCACAGTGCAGGGAAAGCAAGGAAAGGCGTCACAGTGCAGGGGAAAGCAAGGAAAGGCGTCACAGTGCGCGGAAAGCAAGGAAAGGCGTCACAGTGCGGGGAAAGCAAGGAAAGGCGTCACAGTGCGCGGAAAGCAAGGAAAGGCATCACAGTGCAGGGAAAGCAAGGAAAGGCGTCACAGTGCAGGGGAAAGCAAGGAAAGGCGTCACAGTGCAGGGGAAAGCAAGGAAAGGCATCACAGTGTGCGGGAAAGCGAGGAATGGCGTCACAGTGCGCGGAAAGCAAGGAAAGGCGTCACAGTGCAGGGGAAAGCAAGGAAAGGCATCACAGTGCAGGGGAAAGCAAGGAACGGCATCACAGTGCAGGGGAAAGCAAGGAAAGGCATCACAGTGCAGGGGAAGCAGCAAAAAGTAGGTCTCCTTCTCATCCTGTTAAAATGATGGTGCTTATTAGAGCTGGGTGAGTTCCTTATTTTGACTAACTGGGCTGAATATTACATATTATACAATGACAAGAGAAAATCCTTGTCCCCGATTGGTCAGACTGGAACAGGAACCAGGATGTTATCCCAGCATAACATCCCGACTGTACCCCCAGTGCACTGACGACCGCATTCCAAGTGAACAAAGATCACTCCACTGTCGTCCCAAGCAGCAACTACAGCAGTTCCTGTTATGCGAGAATCGAAGTTTCCTGCTCTGCTTGACAACTGTGCTCCTGTCACATGCCACTGGTAACCACGCTGCCAAACCTTAACATTTCCAGCTCAGACACTTTAAAAATACATAAACAAATGCAAACCCCAAAGTCTGCTCACTCTGTAGGTACGATAGTGTGAGCACGTGCAATGTCGAAATATGCCGTGCTCGCTTGCTACCTCAAAAAGCACAATCCCCGACTCAGTAAATGGCAAACTCTCAAGAGTCACTGACTGACAGTTTTTCTTCAGCATTCCCTGACCCCAGCTCACCTCATAATCTCCAAAAGTAAAACACATTCCTCGTCGTCCTCCCTACATCCTGCCATCTACCGTCACAGACTTCCATTCACAGTGGTAACACCGGGAGTCTCGCAGAACAGTGACACGCTGGCAGCTCCGATCAAAATGTTATCCACAGTGATACTATCCCGGTACATTAAGCAAACTGTACCGAGAGAACTGCAAGCAAGATACAGTTGTTTGTGTGTGTGGGGGGGGGCAGCAGACAGATCCAAAAACACATCAATTTGTTTAGGAGCAGCACCACCTACTGGCTAAAACAGAACTACTTTTCTCTTCAGTACACCTCCACATTGAAAATCAAACACAAAATCTATTTAAAAATGCATTTTTTCCTCATCTTTGTCTTTTAAAATTAACGAGCCATTGTATAATAGGAATAATGCCCTCCAGGGTGGGTGTTATGCTGGGATAACATCCCTTCTCAGGTGTTGGACACCCTCGGCCGCTGGCCTCGGGCCCAACCACCTGAGGCGGGATGTTATCCCAGCATAACCTCACCCTGTGCATATTCCTAATATATTGCATGTTCAGTATTCATGTGATTGTTAACCAAACAGAAAAGGAACAGCTCCAGCACCCTTTTTCCTAGTCCAATCCTTTTTTTTTTTTCCTCCCCCCCGACAGCTCTCCTTCAGAAATGCACACCAGCCCAGTCACCCCAACATCTGCCGGGAATTACTTTATCCGTCCGTCTTCTGCAAGGTCATGCCCCCTGGCAGGGTTCCCCCAAGTCCTACCAAAGCACGGATCCTGTTTGAGCATCTGTGCTCAGCTGGTCAGGTCTGGGGTTGTGATCACTCCTCCTCTTCATCCTGCTGCCAGGGTTAGTTTGTTTCAGTTGTTGTATTGTGATTATGGAGAATCAGTAGCTGTGGTGGGAAGCGAACCTGAAAGTACATATTTTTATTTTGTTTTGATTCACACAGCCTGCTCCTAAATTTGGTCATGATGGGTGAAATCTGTAAAATATCAGGTTTGTGAAGGTATTAGTCGATGCATTGCAATGATCCAATTACTATAGCTGTGATGGGATTCAAACCTGAAAATAGAAAGATTTTGTTTAACTTACTGCTCCCATGGTTGGTCATGACTACTGGAATTGATAAATCATCAAGTCTGGAAGGTTTCAGTTGCTGCATTGCACATAGTGGAATTAAAACCTGAAGGTGCCTATTTTTATTTTTTGGCTTCAATTTTCACCGCCTGCTTCTACGCTTGATCATGACAAAATCCGTAAATTATCAGGTTTGTTTCAGTTGCTGCACTGAGAATATGCAGAATTAGTGTGTGTGGTGGGATTCAAACCCTGAAGGTACCCATTTTCTTTTTTTTTTTTTATTATTCACACAGCCTGCTCCTACATTTGGTCATGATGGGTGAAATCTGTAAAATATCAGGTTTGTGAAGGTATCAGTTGATGCATTGCACTAATTCAGTTGTTGGTGTCAGTGGCTGTGGTGGGATTAGAACCTGAAAATAGCTAGAGGTTTTTTTAATCCACCAGTCTGTGAAGGTTTTTTTCTTTAAACCACCTGCTCCCACAGTTGATCATAATGGTTGAAACTGGGAAATTATCAGGTTTGTGAGGCTTTTAGTTGCTGCATTGCTCGTATACAGAAGCTGTGGCTGTGGTGGGAGTCGAACCTGAAAGTCCCTATTTTTGTCTTGTTTTGATTCACAGTCTGCTCCTAAACTTGATCGTGATGGTTGAAATCAGTAAAATATCAGGTTTATGAAGGCATCAGTTGATGCATACCACTACTTCAGTTTCAGTGGTTGTGGTGGGACTCACACCTGAGAATAGGAAGATTTTGTTTAACCTCTTGTTCCCCTGGTTGGTCATGACTATTGGAATTGGTAAATGATCAGGTTTGTGAGGGTTTTAGTTGCTGCATTGCACATGTACAGGGTCCGTAGCTGTGGTGGCATTTGAACCAGAAGGTACCTTTTTTTTGCTTTATTCACACTGCCTGCTGCTACACTTGATCACGATTGGTGAAATCTGCTAAATATCAGGTTTATGAAGGTATCAGTTGATGTATTGCACTAATTCAGTAACTATGGCTGTGATGGCATTCATTCATGAAAACAGGCATTTGTTAGCCACCTGCTCCCGTGGTTGATAATGACAGCTGAAATCATTAAATTGTCAGGTTTGAGATGGCCAAGTGGTATAGAGGGTTGAGGCCACGTGCCTTACCTGGACCCACGCCAGTGATCCAGATTCGGGAACGGAAACTTGATGCCAGGGGCTGGCTGGGAAGGAAAAGGATTTAGTATCCATTGGGACTGCTCTCCTCTCTCGGGGGGGGGGGCTAGGGATGATGTCAGTTGGCCGTGGCCTCTGGTGGAGACCAGGAGTACTGCACAAAGGCGTAGGGACATTAACCATAAAAACGTGAAGATGCCCCACCCCATGCCGGATGACGTCTCCCTAACTCTCCGAGCCCATCAATGCCCCGGAAGCCTTCCACCTCAGCAGCACCCTCTGGGCCAAGAAGTTGCACAGGTCTGCAGGCCCCCTGGCTGGTGCCTTCCCTCTTGGAGGGGGGGACCTATGTAGTGAAGGGTTACCTGGGGGATAGGCTGCCATCTAAGAGCAGGGGACTCGGGGGGGGGGGGGACAGAATGGGTCAGACGCAACATTGGTTCACCCGAAGGAAAGGATGGCATAGCTGCAAAGACAGGGTGGAAAAAACATTTTACTAGGTTTGTGAAGGCTGTTGTTTTTGCTGCATTGTAGTTATACAGGTTCAGGGACCACCGCAGCCCTCCCCTCCAAAATGGGAATACCGCCATTAGTGAAAGATTAAATTTGTCAAAGACTTATATGAAGTATTGATAGGCAGAGAATTTCCATTAAAAGAAATATATCCTATCATAGGTCTATTGCCCCTTAACATAACATATATATCACTGCTTTCCAGGAAATCAGAGATGTATCTTATTATTTTATACAAACCAAATAAACAGTACCCTATAACACAGGTGCGTGGAATAAGATAAACTATCTGGGTAAAAACCTTCCCAGTCATAAACAGTAACAAACACAAAGGGCCAGATATTCAAATTGTGCCCAAAAAGTGTGCAACAGCAGGAGCAAGTGCAAGTCCACTGCAACCATGCGCAAGAAGTGTGATATTCAAAAACTGTACAGGCCAAGATGTGCCTACGGACGATAACTGAATATTGCACCACCTGTACCATAGCGCAACTAGGGTGGTGAATCTGAGCATATCTGATGTGCCATAGAGCAACAAGAGATGTTCAGCTGAGCAGTCCAGAGGTGCCATAGTGCAACCAGGGACACTCCCAGCAGCAGGGCAGCAATGCAACAGCACAACCAGGGATGCAGGAGCCCAGCACCCATGCCACAGATGGGCAGAGGAACACACAGCAGAACAGACATTGTCCCCCACACCCCATGCACTGCACAACCAAGGGAGAGCTGGAATAACCACCGGCCCATGGATACCAGCAACCAACCCACAGTCGGGCCATGGTGCCCCAGCACACCCCCTGGCAAGCTGTGACTGGCACACAAGGATGGCCGACCACCCCGTACCACACCATCCCACCAATGCAGAGCACACCCTGCACCATGATCCCCATACATCCTGCCCAGGAGTAGCGCCCAACAGTGCAGGACACCCCATGCATGCCACCACCCCCACTGTGACAATGCAACCCTGTGCACCATGGAGCCATGTAGGGCAGCCACACCAAGGGCACCCTGCAGTGGGTGGCAGCAGACAGCGATGCAACAGATGCATGCACAGTGCCACCCTGCATGTCCCCTCCAAGGTACAGCTGAGAGACCTACCATGTGTCAGTACACCAGGTACCTACATGCAACAGGACATGCCCCAGACCCCACCTCCAGCAGTACAGCACCGTGCATGCCCTCCCAAGGACACATCCTGTCCCAGCACTGGCCACAACAGCCAGCACAGACACGCACAGCATAGCATTGAGGCATGCACCACACAGGATGCAACACAGTGCATGGACAAACACCCACCCACCCAAGGGCACAGCAACACAGGGACACAGTAGCGAGTCAACCAAGCTACTGGCATGTGGCCATGGCTGCCATGTACACATGGCCAGCACCCCTACATTGCACAGGTGTGCCAGCTACCCTGCGCAGGCACCATGAAGCTGTATGAAACCAGCATGCTGCCAGAGCACAAGTGACAGACACTGGAGCACATCCGCTGCAACAGACACAAGCAACAGCATGGATGGGGGACAACAGCAGCAGAGGCCACAGTACCACCGGAGGCAAACGTGCACCACACTGGTGATGGCAGGCAACCTGACATTGTGCTGGGTACAGTTGTTATCCAGCATGAACAGCCACCAATGACACACCAGCAGAGACCATGCATATCACAGACATGCAAGGGTGTCTGCTGCACAGGCCATGCATGGTCTGACAGGGTGCCATGCACACAGTACAGGCCCCATGAACCACTGCACACAGGCATCCAGTGCACAGAGTACAACACACAAACCACAGACAGTGACTGATCCCCCTGCCCACACCAACCACAGACAGTGACTGACCCCCCTGCCCACACCAACCACAGACAGTGACTGATCCCTACCCACACCAACCACAGACAGTGACTGATCCCCTGCCCACACAAACCACAGACAGTGACTGATCCCCTGCCCACGCCAACCACAGGCAGTGACTGATCCCCTGCCACGCCAACCACAGGCAGTGTGACTGATCCCCTGCCCACACCAACCACAGACAGTGACTGATCCCCTGCCCACGCCAAAAACAGGCAGTGACTGATCCCCTGCCCACACCAACCACAGTGACTGATCCCCCTGCCCACGCCAACCACAGGCAGTGACTGATCCCCTGCCCACGCCAACCACAGGCAGTGACTGATCCCTGCCACGCCAACCACAGACAGTGACCGATCCCCCTGCCCACACCAACCACAGGCAGTGACTGATCCCCCTGCCCACGCCAACCACAGGCAGTGACTGATCCCCCTGCCCATGCCAACCACAGGCAGTGACTGATCTCCCTGCCCACACCAACCACAGACAGTGACTGATCCCCCTGCCCACACCAACCACAGACAGTGACTGATCCCCCTGCCCACACCATAGGTGGTTCACCACTGCACACACACACGCCCATGCATGCACCACCCCTGACACCATGCACACCACTGCAGTTGAGCACCTGCAGCCCGCTGCAAATCAGAGACCTCCACACTTGTTATAACAAAATGTATATATTGAAAAAATGTAAAGTAAAACTATCTACAACTACATACAAGAGTGGGGGAAGGGCCACATAACAGGTAGGGGTGGGTAAGGGTCAGGGGTGAACATATGGGAGAGGGAAGAAGGGGTGTGAGGGTGGATCAAAGGGGGAAGGTGGTAGTCGGGGTGTGGGGATGTCACTGGCCACCCTGGTCCTCTTCTGTCCTCTTCTTCCTGGTGCTGATGAGAGCTCCTCCTCCTCCTCCTCCTGATCCTGTGGCGGTGTATTCGGCGCAGGAGCCCTAATGTCTCCCTCACCACCTGCAGCAGCTCTTGAATGTCCTGCTGGATCTGTAAGAGTCTCCGGCCACCTAGGATGAGGGAGCAGAGTCAATAGGTGTGACTGTCCATCCCCCTGCAGCCCACCCATTGTGCATGGCATACAGCCATGTGCCATGCCCCTGTGATGGTGTGCAACCACCCACACTGACCGTGTCCACAAGACCTGCCCACTCAGTGCATGGCAGTGGTGTCAATGGATGCTGGCCATGCCCCACTGCCCATTGAGTTTTACAGCATGCAGCAGTAATCATGGATGTAAGGCACTCACCGCCAGCAGGCTTGTCCACGTGCCTCGGACCACCTTCATCTATCCTGTCCCTCTGCTCCAACATGTGGTACCTCCCCTCCCTGTTGTGCCACTGTTCTGCTGTTCCTAAGGTGCAAACATGGAGAGACAAACAGTACAATCCTGAAGCAAAGTCCCCCCACCCCATGTGTGTGCAATCCCACACAGCCAGAACCACCAACCCCACACCCCGATACCATCACCACGGCCAATACTGGATGGCCCCCTCATGTGCCGGACACATGCAACCATGATACCCGTATGGATGATAAAAGTGTATGGATGTTGCACCTACCTGGCCATGGCACCATGCCCTCCTGGCGCGTGCCCACAGACAGGCAAGCAGGTCCCGGTCCCAGCGCCTCAGGTCCATATAATGGTGGCAGCACTGCTCCACCATCTGCCTCATATCAGTGGCCTCCTCCAAGGCATCGGCCACCTCCTGCCATCCCACACTCCTGGCCCTGTCCAGGGGTGCCTCCCCAAACAAAGCCCCAACATGGGGCTCAACTATGGCCACAAGATTTGCGAGCTCTATCTGGCTCCACACCACAGTACGCCTCTGCGCCATCTCTGCTGCCCGGTTCAAGCAAAATGGCACTTAGCAGCACGGTCCTGCCATGTGCAGATGCTGCGTGGTACAGTGCTGCCATTTCCTATCGCACTGTCACCGAACAGCACGATAGTGGTACACCCATGTCTGATGCATGGCACCTAGGGGGCAAAGGTCAAGCACAGGGTCAAGGATCTCTGGTGCACGGACAGGCACAGCATGATTGGGTGCCTGTGTGCCACCTCCTGTAGCGGCCTACCGCGCTGTTGCCCCAGTGCACCTACGACGCCCCAGTGCCACAGCGCCATATAGGTGAACAGTGCCGTAGTGCCACTGACACAATGGTGGCTGTGCCCTGCATTGCTTTCCATGCAGAGCATGTTAGCAGCATGTCAGGCGCCTGCGTCATCAACCCAGGCATGCGCAGTTAGGTGTGTACTGCGCATGTCACAGAACTGCACCCTTGGCTCAGCACGTTCAACACAATTGCACAAAGTGCAACAGCGTGATATTCAGCCGGCATATGCAAATCATCTAGTCAGCCATTCAATGGCACAGTCACTGCATTTGCATCCACTTAAAGATGCTCATCTCATTTGCATGGGTTGCACTATAAAAGTGCGACATTGGGCTGCACTGACCATAGTCGGTTACTGCAGTCTATTGCGGTGAGTTGCATGCTGTTTGGGAGTGTGGACTGTGGTGTTTGGGACATGCATGGGACTGCACCGTCATAGGTAACACCTGTCATTCTCACAGGATGAATCATGACCGAGCGTGTGGTGGAGGAAGAGGAGGCCAGATTTTACAAAGGCCGAGACAGGTGCCCTGTTCGAGGCCTACCTTGACCAGGAGCCACTTCTCAGCGGATGTCAGGGAACACCACAGGCCCATGCTGTTGCATGGAAGGCTGTGGCGTGTGCTGTAAACCTGCATGGCAGCCACCAGCACTCCATGCAGGAGTGCAAAAAGATGGGCACGGACAGGTGGAGGATTAAAGAGAAGGTGGCTGCCATCGGGGCAGCATGGTCTGCGACCGGTGGGAGACAGCCGGAGGTGTTACGCTTGACCCCACAGGAAGAGCGGGTTGCTGGCAGCATGCAGTGTTGCATCATTGAGGGTGTTCTGGGTGGTGGATTCCAGATGGGTGGTAAGCCCTTCACTCCATGGTCGGTCATGGTCTGTCTACTGGGGGGGACAGGGTAGATCACATGCAGTAATGCTACTTTTTTTCCCTTACAGCTCCTGAGCATCTGCATGGGTCAGCAGTGGTGGGCTTCTCCACTGAGGCCAGTCAGATGGAGATGGAGGATGGCCAGTCCACCTCCAGAGGAAGACTGGGGTCAGGGCGACAGTGGGCCCGCCTGGAAATCTGGACTGATGTTGCTGGAGGACGTGCAGAGGAGGCCCTGCCTGTGTCCCAGCATGCCAGTGTCCATGGATGCCAGCTTGCTGAGATTCGGGCTGGTGCCGGATCTGTCACTGGTGCTGACATGGAGGCCTACATGTCATCACAGTCCTAGCCTGTGCCTGTCTGCACCAGTGGGGCAGCACTGGTGTGTGTCCAGGACAGTGGGACTGTTGTGGTCACTGTGGCAGCACGATTGAGCCCTGGGGAGCAGCAGCCGAAGGGGTAGCATCAGTAGTTGGCCAATGGACACGTGGGTACAGTGTCAGGGGGCGGTGTCAGTGCACTGCCTGTGGACATGCCCAGGCCTGGCCCTGGTGTGCAGCGCCCACCCTCAAGGGATGATGAGCGTCAGGGCCGCAAACACCCCGAGGGACAGCATGCCGATCAGGCAGATGACCTCTTGGATGAACACGGCTGCATACTGCAAGCATCAGTCAATCAGCAGATGTGGCTTTTGACGGCGGTGGATGCACTGAGTGCGGCTCTATGCCAGGTAGAGGAGTGGCGCAGCAGAGGCACTGCTCTGCTCCTGGCAGGGATGGACCAGTTGCGGGAGGATGTGACTGCTGCCATTGACGGGCAGACATAGGCATTCACAGCTGTCATGGCCACAATGGGCACACAGTTATTTGCCCATGCATCACAGACACCGCGCAGTGCAATGTCCACCCCCTGTTCCTGGCATCATGCAACACCATCCTTGCCGACACTGGGTTCTGCTGTGGGCATCCCGAGCATGCCTGGCACAGGCATGTTCGGTGTGCTGCAGAACCCTGCGTGAGCATGGTTGTGTTCACACAGTGGAACCCCTGGGGAACCATTGGTGCCACCCCATGAGGCCAGTGGTCAGCCTGTCACTGCTGGCAGGTCTCAGCGGGGCTGCCCATGCATGCATGGTGGCTGTGGCACTGTGGCGTGTGACTGATCTGTCTCCCAGCATGGCTATGTCTGATGCTGCCCTGTGTGCATTGTGTTGTTCAGTGGGCAATGCATGGGTAGGTACCCGGCCCTGCATGCACACACACACAGTCCATCTGCACACCCTTCTGGTGGCTGTCTGCTGTTGCATGTCCATGATGATGCCTGTGTTGCACTGTATGCCACTGTGCAATGGTGCTCAGCGTCTGACACACACACACTATGACAGGCAGTGGGCGTGGTGGTCTGTGGACATATGTGTGGCTATGGGTGGCAGTCTGGGTCGGCGTGACTCCTACCCTTTGTGCTTGTCTGGTGAGGTGTAGGTGTGTGTGTGTGTGTATGACTGCGTGCCATGTTAGACCTCGCCCATCCCTGATGGTGTGTGCTGTTCCATGCCCAGCCACTTCCTTTGATGGCATGCACCCCGGTGTGTGTTTGTGGGTTGTGCCTTTGCCACTGGTGGTTGCACATGGCCCCATGACTTACCTGGGTTGGCCGAAGTGCTCCTCAGTGATGGTGTCCCAGTGCAGCTGTGCCAGTCGGAGCAGTCGGGGGTCCCATCGCCCAAGGGAGGGCTGCCCATCACCATCATCACCAGCGTCCTCATTGTCCCCATCACTGTCCCTCTCTTTGACCTGTACAGCTATCCCACAGTCATTGGCCATGTTGTGCAGGATGCAACAGGCCAGGAATAGCCCACAGGCCTTTGAGGGGCTATATTGTAGGGCACCGCTGGAGGTGTCCAGGCAACAGAAATGTGCCTTCAGCATCTCGAACACTGCTCGATGACACTGCGTGTGGTGGCATGTGCCTCACTGTAGTGTTGCTGCGATGTGGTCATGGGTCACTGTTATGGTGTGAGCAGTCAGGGACAGACTGGGTATCCATTGTCACCTGTGTGTAGAAAGGTGGAGGTTAATTTGGTGATCAGCATCGCCCTGCCTCGTGCCATGTAGGCCACTATCCATGTCACCTCTGGCCATGCCCCTCCTAAGCTCTATGTTTGTCCATGTGGTTTGCATACTCACCCACTAGGTGTCCAGTGGGGATGTCCACACTCTCAAATCTGTGGCACAGTGCTGACTGGTGCCAGATGAAGGCATCATGTGCTCCCCCAGGGTGCGTGGCACAGACATTGATTATGCGCCCACTGGCATCACAAACTACCTGGCAGTTGATGCTAGCATAGCCCTTCTGATTGATATATGTGGCCCCCTTGGGGCCAGGTGGTGTGCAGATGGCCACATGGGTGCAGTCTAATACCCCTAGCATGCCAGGCATATGTGCTATCCTGTGGAACTCCTGTATGTTTGCTGTGCACTCTGCTGGTGTGCTGGGGAAATGGATGAACTCTGGAGCATGTGGCAGCAGTGCACTGAGGAACTGGATGACGTGGGGTGATGCGGCTGACTGGGTTATCCCTGTGGTGTCCTCTGTTGGTCTCTGGAATGTACCCGTCATGAGCAAGCACATGCAAGCTGTCACTTTAGTCTCCACTGACAGAGCATGGCTCTGTCATGTGGGTGCCTGCATCACATCACTGCACAGTTCACAGAGCCACCTCAGAATTGCCTGATTCAGGTGGTACTGACCCATGATCTCAGCATAGCTGTACAGCTCGAAGCTGGTGCGGGCTCGGTACTGCCTGTTGGGGGCATACTGCCGACGCGCCTTTCCATGGCCATGCCCCCCTACTGCCTGCCTTCTCACCCTCCTCATTACTGCCTCCATCTGGACGGTGGCACTGGCCATGTCCCTGGCTTGTGTTCACGCCTCCGGCAGCTGTTTCTGTGATCCCCCCGCTGTGCTGGCTGCTACTTCCTCTGCACCAGGAACACCTTCCTGTGGTGGCCTCTGTGCTGTGTGGCACTTCCCCCTTCTGCACTGGCTGTGGCTCCCCACACCTTCTGTGCTTGTGTGTTCTGGGTGCCCTTTCCCTGCCCTGCCCTGTGTGTCCCTCCTGTCCTGTTTGTGTGGCTAGAGTTCAGCCTCATGCACCTTCCCTGTAGCGTTCTTGCGCCTCACCCCTGTTCCTTTTTATTTTGACTCATTTCCGCTA
The DNA here is from genome assembly GCA_016271365.2 of Neoceratodus forsteri. Classification (NCBI taxonomy): domain Eukaryota; kingdom Metazoa; phylum Chordata; order Ceratodontiformes; family Ceratodontidae; genus Neoceratodus; species Neoceratodus forsteri. Next base: position 189,865,353 of record JADMNL010000029.1, on the reverse strand, counting down.
TCGCGCAACTTCTGCTTGCTCCCCTATTGAGCATGGCGCATGTTGTTGAATATCACACTGCGCCATTCATGCATGGTTCCTCCCCCTTCAGTTGCGCATACATTCATTATCATTGCGCTATTGCTCAGCGTGATTTGGGGAGCGCATCTGCTTCCCGCTGAATATCGCAGGATGGTGCATTTTCAGACTTGCGCTGGAGCAACCCTATTGCGCAACCCTTTAGAATATCTGGGCCAAAGTATTTATATAATCTTAGCTCTTGTATTAAAAGTTGACGTCTTCTAAAACTAAGAACTTCCAAATATGGGGAGAGAAACCAAAAACTTCCAGAACCCCAAAAGAACGTCGTTCTGGTATATCTTAATTGTCCCTAAAGATGAAGGGAATCCCTTAACAAACATGTCAGGGGCCTTCAAGAAATCAACATTCTGTTCCCCGTTAATTATGCGTAACTGAGTTAGGGGTAAAAATAAAGAAGAAAATTAGGGGGAAGCTCCCCATCAGCCAGAAACATTACTTCTCCCCTCCTCCCCAGTTACACTGATTTTACATTTTGACATATTATAAATCAGTAAGAAGAGGGAAACTGGATTAGAACCCTGGAGGTTATATCAATAATCATATTATCGGTAACTATGGCCAGACAGGTATCCTTTGGCCAGCATTTAATGTTCAGCTTTAATGTCAGTTGTGACCCAGTTCTTTTGCTGGGTGAGGATGTCACTCCACTCCACAATCAGTCTGACCACAGCTCGGAGTAGCTCATTTAAATACAGGACCCACCTCAGGCCTAGAGTCAGATCGTCATGGAGAGAGACTCATATCACTCCAATCAGAAGTGCACCCTCCCAACCTGAATAAATGTCCTCAACCTTCCAGAAAGATGCCTTCAGGTTTTCCCATTGTTCAAATCTCTCCGATACATTGCTAAGGCATTTTTAACTGCTCCTAGACCCCGTTGTTTCCCTCTCTGCCTGCTCACTGTAGTCTGCCAGCCTACTGGGCATTGCTCCAAGCTTAATGTACCAGAACTTCTCTCTGGGAAATGCAGGCCCAGTTTAGTAAGTTCCTCCTGAGCAGTGGAGAATTCCTGTTTTCCTGAAGGTAAATGCACAATCAATTGTGCCGGGTAAAGGGTTGTAAATTTATGTCCTGCGGCTTTAAGGACTGGGAACAGTGGAAGGTAAGCACGCCTCAGCCACATCATTTTAGGCACATAGTCATGATCGAAATATATTCGAGTTTGGCCATAGAAAACTTTTTGGCATTTCCAAGCAGTGAGCAAGATAAGTTCTTTAGTGGCATAACTGTTGAAGTGGAGGATTACTGCCATCGGAGGAATATTAGGGGAGGAAGGCTTTGGCGCCAAGGCGTGATGCACTCTCTCAAGCTGTATATTAAAATCCTGTGGTCATTCCAAAGCTGTGTGCAGTAACATAGAAACATAGAATTTAACGGCAGATAAGGACCACTTGGCCCACCCAGTCTGCCCATTTCCCTACCTATTGGATAAGCTGCAGATCCTAGTTAACCTGCAGCCTACTTCTTCTTACCCCAACCCCCCAGAATTGCCTTATGACTGTCCCATGCATGGTTGAATTCCACCACTGATTTTGACTCCACAACCTCCTCCAGAAGGCCATTCCATGCATCCACAACCCTCTCTGTGAAAAAAATACTTCCTTAAATTACCTCTGAGCTGCCCCCCATCTTCAAATTGTGCCCTCTTGTTCTTGCACACCTCTTTTTTTGAAAGATGCTACCCTCTTGGACTTTGTTGATTCCCTTGAGGTACTTGAAAGTTTCTATCATGTCCCCCTCTCCCTCGTTTCCTCGAGGCTCCTTAAGTCTCTCTTCATATGTCTTCTGGTTCAGACCCTGCACCATTTTAGTTGCCCTCGTCTGGACAGCTTCCATCCTGTCTATGTCTTTGCGGAGATTGGGTCTCCAGAACTGCACACAGTACTCCAGATGGGGTCTCACCAGCTGTCTGTACAGAGGGATAAAAACTTCCTGTTTTCTACTGGTGATGCCTCTCCTATGCATCCCAGTAACACCCCAGCCCTCCTTGCTGCCCTCTCACATTGCTTGCCCACCTTTAGGTCATCTGATATGACTACCCTCAGGTCCCTTTCCATTTTTGTTGTTGTTAGTATCTCACCCCCCGTTGTGTGCTCTTCCCCTGGGTTTTTGTTCCCCAGGTGCATTAGCTTGCACTTCTTAGCATTGAATCTAAGCTTCCATACATTTGACAATTCCTCTAACCTTGACAAGTCCTTTCTCATCCTTTCCACCCCACCCTGTGCATCAACTCTGTTGCAGATCTTAGTGTCATCTGCAAAGAGACATACTTTTCCTTCCAGTCCTTCTGCAATGTAGCTTATAAAGACATTGAAGAGGACGATCTAACACTGAACCCTCACGGTACCCCACTAGTAACCCTCCTTTCTTCTGAGTGGACTCCATTTCATTATTACTCTGTGTCCTATTCTCCAGCCAATTCTTTACCCAGGCTGCCATCTTGGGACCCACTCCCAGGCTGGCTAACATATATTAATCTTTGTGTGGGACTGTGTCAAATGCCTTGCTAAAGTCTAGGTAGGACATGTCACACCCCTCCCTGATCTACTACTTTGGTCACCCAGTCAAAGAAATCTATCAGATTTGTCTGGCATGACCTTCCGCTGTGAATCCATGCTGCCTAGGGTCCTGTGCCTCTGGCCTCTAGATACTCGACAATTCTTTCCTTCAGAAGTGATTCCATCATTTTCCCTATCACTGAGGTTAAACTAACAGGTCTGTAGTTTCCTGCTTCAGCCTTGCTCCCACTTTTGTGAAGGGGAATCACATCTGCCCTCCTCCAGTCTTCGGGTACCACCCCATCCTCCCATGATTTGTTAAAAAGGGTAGTCAGTGGTGTCACTAGTTCTACCCTTAGCTCTTTTAGAATTCTGGGATGAATCCCATCAAGCCCCATTGCTTTGTCCACTTTCAGTTTTAAGAGTTCTTTCAGAACCCTTTCTTCTGTAAATTAGACCCAAGGCCTTCATAAAGTACTTAATGTTAACCTCCACAGAATTTTCAGGTAGGCAATAAATCCTAATGTTCTTGTGGCGTGTTCGATTCTCAAAATCTTCTCGTCAATCTACTATTAGCTCTTATGCTTCTCTGAGCTGTTGTACGGCCTGTTGTAACTCATCGACCCTGTTCTCCGTGGCAGTCCCCAGTCTCTCTTGATCATCCATACATCGTTCAAGCTGCATAACATCTCTGCGTAATTCACTATACATCACTTTAATTTCGGCCCAAATGGTAAGAACCTCTTGGTAGATTAGGTCTAATCTGGCCTTCTTTGGTTTGGTTTTCGGTTGTTTGCACAAAGTTGTAGCAGGCCCACGCTTCGTATCAGAGGGATGGCAGTGGTCTGAAGTGACTGAGGCCTCCGATTCGGATCTTTAGGCTATCTCTTCCATCCTGTCCTTTCTCGCTGTCCAATATTAGATACTCTCTGCTGATTCCATGAAGCAAAATTTTATTTAAAAAGAGGAATACGTTGCAGGCGGAGAGGATTATCAAACTGGGGGAGGTGGGGGCTCTCTCTATGCTGCCATTACTCGGGAGGCAGAACTGGAAGTCCGTTTCATGTCATTTTTGACTGTCCTTGGTACAATATTCCCAGAAACAAATGGCTGATACCACTCTGGGAACCTATTCAAACAAAGGATCAGCACTTATTAAATATTTCATTCACAACAAATGAAGAATTTATTATTAAAAAAATGGCTGGGGTATTTATATGCTGTTTAAAGAATCGGCCCCAAAGATGTGAAGTAAGATCATTATTTTGGAAAAAGGTTTAATCGGTCAATTATAAGCTTCATTAACTCGTGTATACACAGGACCCATACAAAGGTGTTATTTTTTGTTTTTAACTAAGAACTATTTAACTACTGATTCACTTTTCAATGTTTGTTTCTATTTAACTGTTTATACATAGGCCCAGATATTCAAACTGCACCCAAAAGTACACAATAGCAAAGCATAGATCTGTTGTGCCCATGACAAGCAGCGATACTCAAAACAGAACAGGTCAAACTGTGCCCTGACCCGACGACTGAATATCGCACCACCTGCACCATAGTGCAACTAGGGAGGGGAAGCTGAGCAGATCTGATGTGCCATAGCACAACAAGGGATATTCAGCTGAGCAGTCCAGAGGTGCCAGAGCGCAACCAGGGATGCCCCCCAGCAGCAGAGCAATGTAACTGCACAACCAGCGAGGTAGGGGCCCACCACCCATGCCACAGATGGGCACAGGAACACACAGCAGAACAGAAATCGTCCCCCCACACCCCATGCACTGCACAACTGGGGGAGGGCTGGAATAACAACCGGCCCATGGAGACAAGCAAACAACCCACAGCCGGGCCATGGTGCCCCATCACACCTACCGGCAAGCTGTAATTGGCACACAAGGAGGGCTGACCACCCCGTGCCACACCATCCCCCCAATGCAAAACACACCCTGCACTGTGCAGTGACCACCACTGCAGGAAACCCCATGCATGCCACCACTCCCACTGTGACACTGGAACCCTGTGCACCACAGAGCTATGCAAGCCAGCCCCACCACGAGCACCCATCAGTGGGTGGCAGCACACAGCAATGCAACAATGGCAGATACAGTGCCACCACACACTGTCCCCCCAAGGTACTGCTGAGAGTCTAACCATGCATTGGCACATGAGGTACCCCACACGGGACAAGACATGCCCCGGACACCACCACCAGTGGTACAGCACCCTGCACAATAGACAAGTGACACATCCTGACCCACCACTGGCCACAACAGCCAGCACAGACTCCCACAGTGGTGCGTGGAAGCATACACCACACCGGATACCACACAGTGTATGGACAGACACACACCCATACCCAAGGGCACAACAACACAGGGATGCAGTGGTGGGGCAACCAAGCCCCCATTGTGGGCCCATGTAAACTGTGTACACACAACCTGCAGTCCTCCATGGCACTGGAGTGCCAGCCACCCTGCGCAGGCACTGTGGACCCGCACACCACTGTCATTCGTCTGAAGCACAAGTCACAGCCAGTGGGGCACATCTCCTGCGACACACATAAGGCACAGCATGGAGGTGGGAAAACAACTGTGGAGGCCACAGTGCCACCCAAGGCAGACATGCACCACACCAGTGACAGGAGGCAACCCAGCACTGTGATGGGTACAGTGGCTTCCCTGCAGGGACTGCCACCACTGACATGCCAGTGGACCGTGCAGGTCACAGACATGCATGTGTGTCAGCTGCACAGGCCATGGACGGGCCAATAGGTGTGCCATGGACACAGAGCATGTGCCATGGACCACTGCACACAGTCATCCAGTGCACAGGGAACAACACACACGACACAGACACTGACTGATATCTACCCCCACACCCACTGCACACAGTCATCCAGTGCACAGGGCACAACACACACACACCACAGACACTGACTGATATCTAACCCCTCACCATCCACACCTCCACACGGACACACACACATACCCATGACTGCACCACCCCTGACACCATGCACACCACTGCAGCTGAGCACCTATAGCCCGCTGCAAATCAGAGACCACCACACTATTCATATCAAAATGACTCTGTATTGAAAAAAAATATAAAACTCAACTATTTACAATATAATGTACAAACTATATACAAGGTTGGGGGGCACAAACAAGATGGGGTGGGTAGGGGCAAGGCGGACAAATGGGATGGGAAAGGAGGGTGTGAGGGTGGTTCGAGGAGTAGGGGAATACAGGGACTGATGGATCCTACAGGAGCACCTCTCCCGCTCTGGCTCCTCTGAGCTCTGTGCACTCCTGCAGACCTAGATATCTATCCTTCTGAGGATGTTCAGTGAAGCCCTCACCACCAGGAGTATCTCCCACAGTGCCTCCTTTATTTCCTGTAGATGGCGTGTACCTAGGACAAAGGAGCACAGCCAATAGGTGTGAATGCACATCCCCATACAGCCCGCCCACTGTGCATGGCATATGGCTGTGGGACATACCTCTGTGATGGTGTGTGACCACCCACAGTGATCACGTCCACATGACCTGCCAACCCAGGCGCATACAGCTATGCAGAATGCTGCACACACCTACTGGCCAAGTCACACACAGCACCACCGTGGTCGTTTACTGACATGGCTATGTGGTGCAAACACAGTGGCACAACCATATACTTGGTGCATGTATGGACCACCAGTAACGCATTTCCAGACATGCACTGCCACTGGACAGTGTTGACTGTAACAAGTCGCGTGCATGGCAGTGGTGTCGATGGATGGTGGCCATGCCTCGCTGCCCACACCGTTACACAGCATGCAATAGTAGTCATGGAGGTATGGCACTCACCTTCATCAGGCTGGTCCAGTGGGCAGTGAGGGCCCTCGCCGCACCTTGCTGCACCCTGCTCTTCCTACCGCCACTCTTCACGGGCACAGCGGTGTTCCTCTGGGCCTGTGGGGCAAACATGGAGAGAGGAACATCAGTACAATCCCATAGCAAAGTTCCCCTGCCCCGAGGTGTGTCCTCCCACCCAGCCAGACCCACCCACCCCACACCCTGTAAACACCACCACAGCTAACCCGGAAGGTCCCTCCCCCATGTGCTGGACACATACAACACTGCTACCCATATGGAAAATAAGAGTGTTGATGTAACCCCTACCTGGCCGTGGCACCATGCCCCTCCTGGCATGTGCCTGCAGGCGTGCTAGTAGCTCCGGCTTCCTATGCCACAGGTCCCCGTATCGGTGGCAGCACTGCTCAATGCTCCTCCCCAGTCCTGTGGCCTCCTCAAGTGCAGTGGCCATCTCTGCCCACACCTGGGTCCTGGACCTGTCCAGGGGCACCTCCACAAACAGTGGCCCATGGTGTGGCTCCACAATGGCCACTAGGTTGGCTAGCTCTATTGTAGACTACTGGGCTGCCCTCCTGCGTGCCATTCCCGCTGCTCAATATGGCAATATGGCACTCTGCAGCGTGGCTCCCCACGTGCAGATGCTGCACGGTACAGTGCTGCCATTCCCTATTATGCTGTCACCGAACAGTGCGATAGAGGTGGTGCACCCATGCCTGACGTATGGCGACTAGGGGGCAACGGTTGGGCACAGGGCCAAGGGTCTCTGGCACATGGGCATGCACAGCACCACTGGAACTCAATGTGTGTAGTGTGATTGGCTGCCTGTTTGCCACCGTCATTAGTGGCCTACTGCGCAGTTGGCCCAGTGCGCCTATGATGGCCTAGTACCACAGTGCCATGTAGTGACCATCGCTATAGCGCCACTGGTACAATGGTGGCAGTGCCCTGCATTGCCTACCGTGCACAGCACATCGTCAGCATGGCAGACGCCTGCATCAGCAACCCGGGCATGCGCAGTGAGGTGTATACTACGCATGTCACAGAACTGCGCCATTGGCTCAGCACATTCAAAACAATTGCACAAAGCACAACAGCGTGATATTCAGACATCATATGCAAATCATCTAATCAGCCATTCAATGGCGCAGCACTGCAATTTGCATCTACTTAAAGTTGCGCCTTGCCTCTTTTGCATGGGGTGCACTATAAAAGTGCGACAGTGGGCAGCAGTGGCCATAGATGGTTACTGCAGTCTATTGGTGAGTTGCATGCTGTTTGGGAGTGTGGACTGTGGATTTAGGGACATGCATGGGACTGCACAGTCACAGGTAACAACTGCCATTCTTACAGGCCACATAATGACCAAGCAAGTGGTGGGAGGAGGAGGAGGAGGCCTAACTTTCCCAAGGCTGAAACCGAAGCCCTGTTTGAGGCCTACCTGGATCAGGAGCCACTTCTCAGTGGATGGCAGGGAACACCTCAAGCCCATGCTGCTACATAGGAGGAGGTGACACGTGCTGTGAACCTGCATGGCAGCCACCAGCGCTCCATGCAGGAGTGTAAGAAAAAGATGGACACAGACAGGAGGAGGATAAAGGAGAAGGTGGCTGCCATCAGGGCAGCACGAGCTGCAGCAGATGGGGGAAAGCTGGAGGTGGTACAGTTGACCCCACAGGAGGAGAGGCTTGCTGGAAGCATGCAGTGCAGTGCCATTGAGGGTGTTCCGGGTGGTGGCTTCCAGATGGGTGGTGACCCATCACTGCATGGTAAGTCATGGTCTGCCTATGGGGGGGCGCAGGGTAGGTCACATGCAGTAATGGGACTTTGCTTTCCCTTACAGATGCTGAGCATCTGCATGGGTCAGCAGTAGTGGGCCTGTCCATTGAGGACAATCAGCTGGAGATGGAGGAGGGCCTATCCACCTCCACACGTTTACGCAGCTCAGTGTGACAGTGGGCCCGCCTGGCTGTCCACACTGATAATGTTGTAACAGGTGTGGAGGAAGCCCTGCTTGTGTCCCAGCATGCCGGCATCCACGGATGCCAGCATGCTGTGACTGGGGCCAGTGCAGAGTCCATCACTGATGATGATGATGATGCTAACGTCATGGGCAGTGACACGTGTGTGCCATGGGATGGCCACACAGCAGGGCATTTCGCACCCATAGCTGTGGGTGGTGCTGCTTTGGAGGCCTGCATGTCAGCCCAGTCCCAGCCTGTGCCTGTAAGCACCAGTGGGGCAGCACTGGTGTCTGTTCAGCACAGTGGTACTGTTGCGGACACTGTGGCAGCACCAATGAGCCCTGGGGAGCGGCAGCTGGAGGGACAGCATCAGCAGTCAGCCAATGGGCTTGGGAGTACAGGGTTCAGTGGTGGCGTCTGTGCACCACCTGTGAACATGCCCAGACCTGGTCCTGGAGCGCAGCATCCACCCTCAAGGGGTGCTGATCATCAGGGCCAGGCACACCCTGAGGGACAGGATGCTGAGGAGGCAGATGACCTCTTGGATAAGCACACCCACCTACTGCAAGCATCAGTCCAGCAGCAGTTGCGGCTTGCGACATCAGTGGATGCACTGCGTGTGGCTCTGGAGTGGACAGAGAAGCATCACAGCAGGGACACCACTGTTATGCTGGCAGGGATGGACCGTTTGCAGGAGAATGTGACCATTGCCATTGACAGGTATGCACAGGCATTCACTGCTGTCATGGCCACAATGGGCACACAGTCAGGTGCCCATGCATTGTGGACACCACGCAGTGCACTGTCCAACCCCTGTTTCCGGCGTCATGCGACTCCCACCCTGTCAACACTGGGTTCAGCTGTGGGCATCCCGAGCATTCCTGGAGCAGGTATGTTTGGTGTGCTGTAGACCCCTGTGCGAGCACAGTCGCATTCATGCAGTGGAACCACTGGGGGACCATCAGTGCCACCCCATGAGGCCAGTGGTCAGCCTGTCAGTGCTGGCGGGTCATGGCGGAGCCGTCCACGCATCCGTGGTGGCTGGGGCACTGTGTCACGTGACTGACCTCTCTCCCAGCGCAGCTGCTGTCTTGTGCTGCCCTGTGTGCATTGTGTGTTTCAGTGGGCAGTGCACGGGTGGGTTCCCGGCCCTGCATGTAGACACACAGTCCACCTGCACACCCTCCTGGCTACTGTCCACAGTTGAGTGTGCATGATGATGCCAGAATTGCGCTGTACACCAATGTGCAGTGGTGCTCAGCATCTGACACACGCACATGGACAGGCAGTGCACATGGTGGCCTGTGGACATGTGTGTTGCTAGGGCTGGCATTCTGGGTCGGTGTGCCTCCTGCCCTCTGTGCACGTTTGGTGCATTGTGTGTGTGTCTGTCCACGTGGCATGTTAATCCTCACCCATCCCTGGTTGTGTATGTGCTTCTGTGCCCTGCCAATTGCCTTAACAGCATGCACCCCTGGTGTGTGTCCATGCGTGTTTGTGGGTTGTGCCTTAGCCACTGGTGGTTGCACATGGCCCCATGACTTACCTGGGTTGGCTGAAGTGCTCCACTGTGATGCTGTCCTGCTGCAGCTGTGCCAGGCGGATCAGTCGGGGGTCCTGTTGGCCAATGGGGGGCATCACTGGCATCCTCATTGTCCCCATCGCTGTCCCCCTCTTCAACCTGTACGGCTATCCCGGGTCGCGGGCCACTGGTAGGGTGTGAGCAGTCAGGGATAGAGTGGGTATCCACTGTCACCTGTGTGTAGAGGGTGGAGGTTAGTTTGGTGAACAGCATCGCCCTGCCCCAGGCCATGTAGGCCACAACCCATGTCACCTCTGACCATGCCCCCCAGGCCCTATGATTGTCCATGTGGTTTGCATACTCACCCACTAGGTGTCCAGTGGGGATGTCCCCACTCTCGAATCTGTGGCACGGTGCTGACTTGTGCCAGATGAAGGTATCGTGTGCTCCTCTAGGGTGCGTGGCACAGACATTGATTATGCGCCCCCTGGCATCACACACCACCTGGCAGTTGACGCTGGCATAGCCCTTGTGATTGATGTATGCTGCCCCCTCGGGGCCACATGGGTGCAGTCTATTGCCCCCAGAATGCCAGGCATACGTGCTACCCTGTGGAACTCTTGTATGTTTACTGTGCACTCCTCCAGTGTGCTGGGGAAATGGATGTACTGTACAGCATGAGGCAGCAGTGTGCTGAGGATTTGGGTGAGGTGGCATGATGTGGCCGACTGGGTTATGCCTGTGGTGTCCCCAGTTGGTCTCTGAAAGGTACCCATGGTGAGCAAGCACATGCAGGCTGTTGTTTTAGTCTCCACTAACAGGGCATGGCTCCGTTGTGTGGGTGCCTGCATCCCATCATTGCACAGCTCACAGAGCCGCCTCAGAATCCTATTCAGGTGGTACCAGCCCACAATCTCAGTACCGCTGTACAGCCCAAAGCTGGTGTGGGCTCGGTACTGCCTGTTGGGGACATACTGCTGACGTGCCTTTCCACGGCCATGTCCCCCCTGCTGCCCGCCTTCTCGCCCCCCCTCATAACGGCCTCCATCTGGAAGGTGGCACTGGCCTTGTCCCTGGCTTGTGTTCACCCCCCCGGCAGCTGTTACTGTATTCCCCCCGCTGTCCTCCCTGCTACCTCCTCTGCACTGGGAACACCTGCCTGTGGTGGCCTCTGTGCTATGTGGCACTTCCCCCTTCTGCACTGGCTGTGGCTCCCCACACCTTCCCTGTGCCTGTGTGTTCAGGGTGCCATTTCCCTGGCCTGCTCTGTGTGTCCCTCCTGCCCTGTCTGTCTGGCTAGAGTTCTGCCTCATGTGGCTTCCCTGTAGCATTCTTGTGCCTCTCCCTTGTTCCTTTTTATTTTGACTCATTTCTGCTATGGCGCAACTTTCGCTTGCTCCCCTATTGCGCATGGTGCAAGTCGTTGAATATCGCACTGCGCCATTTATGCATGATTCCTCCCCCTTCAGTTGTGCATGCATTAATTATCATTGCACTTTTGCTCAGTGTGAAGGCTCAGGGGAAGTTCACAAGAAAGTCCTGCTTCAGGGCTGGTACCTGGGGTTTGTGTGTGAAATGGGCTATAACTCAAACTTTGGCTTACAGCTGAAGTCGTGTATCAGCAAGGAAAGGCATCACACTGCAGGGGAAAGCAGCAAAAAGTAGGTCTCCTTCTCATCCTGCTAAAATGATGGTGCTTATCAGAGCTGGGCGAGTTCCTTATTTTGACTAACTGGGCTGAATATTACATAATATATTTGCACGTTCAGTATTCATGTGATTGTTAACCAAACAGAAGAGGAACCGCTCCACCACCCTTTTTCCTAGTCCAATCCACCCCCCTGACAGCTCTCCTTCAGAAATGCACACCAGCCCAGTCACCCCACATCTGCCGGGAATTACCTTATCCATCCGTCTTCCGCAAGGTCATGCCCCCCAGCGGCTTCCCCCAAGTTCTACCAAAGCACGGATCCTGTTTGAGCATCTGTGCTCAGCTGGTCAGGTCTGGGGTTGTGATCAGTCCTCTTCATCCTGCTGCCAGGGTTAGTTTGTTTCAGTTGTTGTATTGCGAATGTGGAGAATGAGTAGCTGTGGTGGGAAGCAAACCTGAAGGTACATGTTTTTCTGAGCACATCTGATGTGCCATAAAGCAACAAGGGATGTTCAGCTGAGCAGTCCAGAGGTGCCATAGCGCAACCAGGGACACTCCCAGCAGCAGGGCAGCAATGCAACAGCACAACCAGGGATGCAGGAGCCCAGCACCCTTGCCACAGATGGGCAGAGGAACACACAGCAGAACAGACATCATCCCTCACACCCCATGCACTGCACAACCAAGGAAGAGCTGGAATAACCACCGGCCCATGGAGACCAGCAACCAACCCACAGCCGGGTCATGGTGCCCCAGCACACCCTCTGGCAAGCTGTGACTGGCACACAAGGATGGTCAACCACCCCGTACCACACCATCCCACCAATGCAGAGCACACCCTGCACCATGACCCCCATACATCCTGCCCAGGAGTAGCACCCAATAGTGCAGGACACCCCATGCATGCCACCACCCCCACTGTGACAATGCAACCCTGTGCACCATGGAGCCATGCAAGGCAGCCGCACCATGGGCACCCTGCAGCTGGCAGCAGCAGACAGCGATGCAACAGATGCATGCACAGTGCTGCCCTGCATGTCCCCCCTGAGGTACAGCTGAGAGACCTACATGCGTCGGCACACAAGGTACCCACATGCGACAGGTCATGCCCCAGACCCCACCTCCAGCGGTACAGCACTGTGCACGCCCTCCCAAGGACACATGCTGTCCCAGCACTGGCCACAACAGCCAGCACAGACACACACACTGTTGCATGGAGGCATGCACCACAGAGGATGCAACACAGTGCATGGACAAACACCCACCCAAGGGCACAGCAACACAGGGACACAGTAGCGGGTCAACCAAGCCACTGGCATGTGGCCACAGCTGATGTGTACACATGGCCAGCACCCCTACATTGCACAGGTGTGCCAGCCAACCTGTGCAGGCACCATGAAGCTGTATGCCACCAGCATGCTGCCGGAGCACAAGTGACAGACACTGGAGCACATCCCCTGCAACAGACACAAGCAACAGCATGGATGGGGGACAACAACAGCAGAGGCCACAGTGCCACTGGAGACAGACGTGCACCATACTGGTGATGGCAGGCAACCTGGCATTGTGCTGGATACAGTTGTTATCCAGCATGGACAGCCACCAATGACACCAGCAGAGACCATGCATATCACAGACATGCAAGGGTATCAGCTGCACAGGCCATGAATGGTCTGACAGGGGTGCCATGCACACAGTGCAGGCCCCATGAACCACTGCACACAGGCATCCAGTGCACAGAGTACAACACACCAACCACAGGCAGTGACTGATCCCCCTGCCCACACCAACCACAGACAGTGACTGATCCTCCTGCCCACACCAACCACAGACAGTGACTGATCCCCCTGCCCACGCCAACCACAGACAGTGACTGATCCCCTGCCCACACCAACCACAGACAGTGACCGATCCCCTGCCCACACCAACCACAGACAGTGACTGATCCCCTGCCCACACACAACCACAGACAGTGACTGATCCCCTGCCCACACCAAACCACAGACAGTGACCGATCCCCTGCCCACGCCAACCACAGACAGTGACCGATCCCCCTGCCCACACCAACCACAGACAGTGACTGATCCCCCTGCCCACGCCAACCACAGGCGTGACTGATCCCCTACCCACACCATGGGTGGTTCACCTCTGCACACACACACACGCACAGCCACAAACACTCACCCCAGCCGCATGCACACCACTGCAGTTGAGCACCTGCAGCCTGCTGCAAATCAGAGACCACCACACTTGTTATAACAAAATGTATATATTGAAAAACTGTAAACTAAAACTGTTTACAATGATATACAAGAGTAGGAGAAGGGCCACATAACAGGCAAGGGTGGGTAAGGGACAGGGGTGAACATATGGGAGAGAGAAGAAGGGGTGTGAGGGTGGGTCAAAGGGGGAAGGTGGTAATCAGGGTGTGGGGACTTCACTGGCCACCCTGGTCCTCTTCTTCCTGGTGCTGATGAGAGCTCCTCCTCCTCCTCCTGATCCCGTGGCGGTGTATTCAGTGCAGGAGCTCTAATGTCTCCCTCACCACCTACAGCAGCTCTTGAATGTACTGCTGGATCTGTAGGAGTCTCTGGCCAACTAGGATGAGGGAGCAGAGTCAATAGGTGTGACTGTCCATCCCCCTGCAGCCCACCCATTGTGCATGGCAACAGCCATGTGCCACGCCCCTGTGATGGTGTGCAACCACCCACATTGACCGTGTCCACAAGACCTGCCCACCCAGGCAGCCACTGCCATGTGGACCACTGCACACACCCACCATGGCTGTACAGTGACTTGGCTATGCGGTGTGAAGGCAGTGGCACAGCCATGTGCCCAGTGCATGCATGGACCACCATTGACACACTCCCAGACATGCAGTGCCACTGGACAGTGCTGACTGTAACAAGTTGCATGCATGGCAGTGGTGTCAATGGATGCTGGCCATGCCCCACTGTCTGCCCAGTTATACAGCATGCAACAGTAATCATGGATGTAAGGCACTCACAGTCAGCAGGCTGGTCCACGCGCCGTGGACCACCTTCATCCATCTTGTCCCTCTGCTCCAACATGCGGTACCTCCCCTCCCTGTTGTGCCACCGTTCTTCTGGCCCTAAGGTGCAAACATGGGAAGAGGAACATCAGTACAATCCCGTAGCAAAGTCCCCCCACCCCCATGTGTGTGCAGTCCCACACAGCCAGACCCACCACCCACACCCCGATACCACCACCATGGCCAACACTGGATGGCACCCCTCATGTGCTGAACACATGCAACCAGCGATACCCATATGGATGATAAAAAGTGTATGGATGTTGCACCTACCTGGCCGCAGCACTGTGCCCCTTCTGGCACGTGCCCACAGGTGGGCAAGCAGGTGCGGTTCCTTACGCCTCAGGTTCCCATAATGGTGGCAGCACTGCTCCACCATCTGCCTTATACCAGTGGCCTCCTCCAAGGCGTCACCCCCCCTCCTGCCATACCACACTCCTGGCCCTGTCCAGGGGTGCCTCCCCAAACAAAACCCCAACATGGGGCTCAACTATGGCCACAAGGTTTGCAAGCTCTATCTGGCTCCACACCACAGTACGCCCCTGCGCCATCTCTGCTGCCTGGTTCAAGCAAAATGGCACTTGGCAGCATGGTCCCGCCATGTGCAGATGCTGTGCAGTACAGCGCTGCCATTCCCTATCACACTGTCACCGAACAATGTGATAGTGGTGCACCCATGACTGATGCATGGTGCCTAGGGGGCAAAGGTCGAGCACAGGGTCAAGGGTCTCTGGCGCATGGACAAGTACAGCATGATTGGATCCCAATGCGTCTAGCATGATTGGGTGCCTGTGTGCCACCTCCTGTAGCGGCCTACTGCGCTGTTGCCCCAGTGCGCCTACGACGCCCCAGTGCCATATGGGTGAACAGTGCCGTAGCGCCACTGGTGGCTATGTCCTGCATTGCCTTCCATGCACAACACGTTAGCAGCATGGCAGGTGCCTGCGTCATCAACCCGGGCATGCACAGTTAGGTGTGTACTGCGCATGTGACAGAACTGCACCCATGACTCAGTACATTCAACACAATTGCTCAAAGTGCAACAGCGTGATATTCAGCCGGCATATGCAAATCATCTAATCAGCCATTCAATGGTGCAGTCACTGCATTTGCATCCTCTAAAAGATGCTCCTCACCTCATTTGCATGGGTTGCGCTATAAAAGTGAGACATTGGGCTGCACTGACTGTAGTCGGTTACTGCAGTCTATTGCGGTGAGTTGCATGCTGTTTGGGAGTGTGGACTGTGGTGTTTGGGACATGCATGGGACTGCACAGTCACAGGTAACACCTGTCATTCTCACAGGATGAATCATGACCGAGCGTGTGGTGGAGGAAGAGGCACAGAGTCGTGGAAGGAAGAGGAGGCCAGATTTAACAAAGGCCGAGACAGATGCCCTGTTTGAGGCCTGCCTCGACCAGGAGCTGCTTCTCAGCGGATGCCAGGGAACACCACAGGCCCATGCTGCTGCATGGAAGGAGGTGGCGTGTGCTGTAAACCTGCATGGCAGCCACCAGCACTCCGTGCAGGAGTGCAAAAAGATGGGCACAGACAGGTGGAGGATTAAAGAGAAGGTGGCTGCCATCAGGGCAGCACGGTCTGCGACCGGTGGGAGACAGCTGGAGGTGTTATGCCTGACCACACAGGGAGAGCGGATTGCTGGAAGCATGCAGCATTGTGTCATTGAGGGCATTCTAGGTGGTGACCCAACACTGCATGGTAAGTCATGGTCTGTCTATGGGGGGGGGCAGGGTAGGTCACATGCAGTAACGCGACTTTGTTTTCCCTTACAGATCCTGAGCATTTGCATGGGTCAGCGGTGGTGGGCCTGTCCACTGAGAATAGTCAGCTGAAGATGGAGGAGGACCCATCCACCTCCACAGGTATACATGGCACAGTGCGACAGTGGGCCCACCTGGCTGTCCACACTGATACTGTTGTAACAGGTGTGGAGGAAGCCCTGCCTGTGTCCCAGCATGCCGGCATCCACGGATGCCGGCATGCTGTGACTGGAGCCGGTGCAGAGTCTGTCACCGATGATGATGATGCTAACATCATGGGCAGTGACACGTGTGTGCCATGGGATGGCCACACAGCAGGGCATTTCGCGCCCATGGCTGTGGGTGGTGCTGCCTTGGAGGCCTGCATGTCAGCCCAGTCCCAGCCTGTGCCTGTCAGCACCAGTGGGGCAGCACTGGTGTCTGTTCAGCACAGTGGTACTGTTGCAGCCACTGTGGCAGCACCAATGAGCCCTGGGGAGTGGCAGCCAGAGGGGTAGCATCAGCAGTCGGCCAATGGGCTTGGGGGGTACAGGGTTCAACAGTGGCATCTGTGCACCACCTGTGGACATGCCCAGACCTGTTCCTGGTGTGCAACACCCACCCTCAAGGGGTTGCTGATCATCAGGGTTGTGCACACCCAGAGGGACAGGATGCCAAGGAGGCAGATGACCTCTTGGATGAGCACACCCACCTACTGCAAGCATCAGTCCAGCAGCAGATGCAGCTTGTGACGTCAGTGGATGCACTGCGTGTGGCTCTGGAGTGAGCAAAGGAGCATCGCAGCAGGGACACCACTCTTATCCTGGCAGGGATGGACCATTTGTGGGAGGATGTGATCGCTGCCATTGACAGGCATGCACTGCTGTCATGGCCACAATGGGCACACAGTCAGGTGCCCATGCATCACGGACGTCGTGCGACTCCCACCCTGTCGACACCGGGTTCAGCTGTGGGCATCCTGAGCACTCCTGGCGTAGGCATGTTCAGTGTGCTGCAGACCCTTGTGTGAGCACGGTCGTGTTCACACAGTGGAACCAGTGGGGGACTATCAGTGCCACCCCATGAGGCCAGTGGTCAGCCTGTCAGTGCTGGCAGGTCTTGGCGAGGCTGCTCACACATCCGTGGTGGCTGGGGCACTGTGGCACGTGACTGACCTGTCTCCCAGCATGGCTGCTGTCTGGTGCTGCCCTGTGTTCATTGTGTGTTTCAGTGAGCCGTGTACGGGTGGGTACCTGGCCCTGCACGTGGACACACAGTCCACCTGCACACCCTCCCGGCTGCTGTCCGCAGTTGTGTGTGCATGATGATGCCTGCATTGCGCTGTACACCAATGTGCAGTGGTGCTCAGCATCTGACACACGCACATGGACAGGCAGTGCACGTGGTGGCCTGTGGAAATGTGTGTTGCTCGGGCTGGCGTTTTGGGTCAGTGTGCCTCCTGCCCTCTGCACATTTGGTGTGTTGTGTGTGTGTCCATCTGCATGGCATGTTAATCCTCACCCATCCCTGGTTGTGTATGTGCTTCTGTGTCCTACCAATTCCCTTGACGGCATGCACCTCTGGTGCATGACCATGCATGTTTTTGGGTTGTGCCTTAGCCACTGGTGGTTGCACATGGCACCATGACTTACCTGGGTTGGCTGAAGTGCTTCTCTGTGATGGTGTCCTGGTGCAGCTGTGACAGCCGGATCAGTCGGGGGTCCTATCGGCCAAGGGGGGCCTGGCCATCACCATCGTCACCAGCATCCTCATCATCCCCATCGTTGGTCCCCTCTTCGACCTGTACGGCTATCCCACATTCGTTGGCCATGTTGTGCAAGATGCAACAGGCCAGGAATAGCCCGCAGGCCTTTGAGGGGCTGTACTGTAGGGTACCAGCGAAGGTGTCTAGGTAACAGAAACATGCCTTCAGCATCCCGAACACCCGCTCGATGACATTACATGTGGTGAAGTGTGCCTCATTGTAGCGATTGCTGCGATGGCATCGCGGGCCGCCGGTAGGGTGTGACCAGTCAGGGACAGAGTGGGTATCCACCGTCATCTGTGTGTAGGTTAGTTTGGTGATCAGCATCGCCCTGCCCCAGGCCATGTAGGTCACTACCCATGTCACCTCTAGCCATGCCCTCACGGGCCCTATGATTGTCCATGTGGTTTGCATACTCACCCACTAGGTGTCCAGTGGGGATCTCCCCACTCTCGAATCTGTGGCACAGTGCCGACTGGTGCCAGATAAAGGCATTGTGTGCTCCCCCAGGGTGCGTGGCACAGACATTGATTATGCGCCCCCTGGCGTCGCACACCACCTGGCAGTTGATGCTGGCATAGCCCTTGTGATTGTTGTATGTGGCCCCAAGCGCGTGGTGTGCGTATAGCCACATGGGTGCAGTCTATTGCCCCTAGCATGCCAGGCATACGTGCTACTCTGTGGAACTCCTGTAAGTTTACTGTGCACTCCTCCAGTGTGCTGGGGAAATGGATGTACTCTGCAGCATGTGGCAGCAGTTTGCTGAGGAATTGGGTGAGGTGGCATGACGTGGCCGACTAGGTTATGCTTGTGGTGTCCCAAGTTGGCCTCTGGAAGGTACCCATGGTGAGCAAGCACATGCAGGCTGTTACTTTAGTCTTCACTGACAGGGCATGGCTCCGTCATGTGGGTGCCTGCATCCCATCATTGCACAGCTCACAGAGCTGCCTCAGAATCCTATTCAGGCGGTACCAGCCCACAATCTCAGTACCGCTGTACAGCTCAAAGCTGGTGCGGGCTCGGTACTGCCTGTTGGGGGCATACTGCTGACGGGCCTTTCCATGGCCATGCCCCCCTGCTGCCCACCTTCTCACCCCCTCAGAATGGCCTCCATCTGGAAGGTGGCACTGGCCATGTCCCTGGCTTGTGTTCACCCCCCGGCAGCTGTTACTGTATTCCCCCCGCTGTCCTCCCTGCTACCTCCTCTGCACCGGGAACACCTGCCTGTGGTGGCCTCTGTGCTGTGTGGCACTTCCCCCTTCTGCACTGGCTGTGGCTCCCCACACCTTCCCTGTGCGTTCAGGGTGCCCTTTCCCTGGCCTGCCCTGTGTGTCCCTCCTACCCTGTCTGTCTGGCTAGAGTTCTGCCTCATGTGGCTTCCCTGTAGTGTTCTTGCACCTCTCCTTTGCTCCTTTTTATTTTGACTCATTTCCGCTATGGCGCAACGTCCACTTGCTCCCCTATTGCGCATGGCGCAAGTCGTTGAATATCATGCTGCGTCATTTATGTATGGTTCCTCCCCTTTCAGTTGCACATGCATTCATTATCATTGCACTTTTGCTCAGTGTGAAGGCTCAGGGGAAGGTGTGAGGAGCCACAGTGCAGAAAATCACACAGCCACACAAGCAACACATACACACTCTGCAGGACAGTGAAAGGGCACCTGGAACCCACAGGCTCAGGGGAAGGTGTGGGGAGCCACAGTGCAGAAGGGGGAAGTGTCACACAGCAGTGAGGCCAGCACAGTCAGGTGTTCCCAGTGTAGGGGAAGTAGCAGCCAGGACAGTGGGGGGAACACAGAAACAGCTGCCAGGGGGGTGAACACAAGCCAGAGACATGGCCAGTGCCACCATCCAGATGGAGGCAGTAATGAGGGGGGCGAGAAGGCAGGCAGCAGAGGGAGCGGCCGTGGAAGGGTATGCCCCCAACAGGCAGTACTGAGCCCGCACCAGCTTCGAGGTGTATAGTGATACGGAGATCATGGGCCAGTACTGCCTGAAATGGGCAATTCTTAGGTGGCTCTGTGAGCTGTGCAGTGAGGTGATCAGGCATCCACACGACACAGCCATGCTCTGTCAGTGGAGACAAAAGTGACAGCTTGCATGTGCTTGCTCACCACAGGTACCTTCCAGAGACCAACTGCAGGCAACCACAGGCATAACCCAGTTGGCTGCACACACCACCTCACCCAGTTGCTCAGTGTACTGCTGCCACATGCTGTGGAGTACATCCATTTCCCCAGCACATCGGTGGAGTGCACAGCAAACATACAGGAGTTCCACAGGGTAGCACATATGCCTGGCATGCTAGGGGCAATACACTGCACCCATGTGGCCATCCACACACCATCTGGCCCCGAGGGGACCGCATAAATGAATCGCAAGGGCTATGCTACCAACTGCCACCACATGTAATGTCATTGAGCCGGTGTTCGGGATGCTGAAGGCACATTTCCATTGCCTGGACACCTCGCAGTGCACTACAGTACAGCCCCTCAAAGGCCTGTGGCTATTCCTGGCCTGTTGGATCCTGCACAACATGGGCAACTGAATGTGGGATAGCCATACAGGTCAAAGAAGGGACAGCGATGGGGACGCCAGTGACAATGGTGATGGGCAGTCCCCCCTTGGTGCGGGACCCCCGACTGCTCCGGCTGGCACAGCTGGACACCATCATGGAGGAGCACTCCAGCCAGCCAGGCAAGTCATGGGGCCATATGCAACCACCAGTGGCTAAGGCACAACCCACAAACACACATGGACACACACCAGGGGTGCATGCCATCAAGGGAAGTGGCCGGGCATGGAACCACACACACCACCAGGGATGGGTGAGGTCTAACATGGCACGCAGACAGACACACACACAACGCACCAGACATGCACAAAGGGTAGGAGGCACACCGACCCAGAATGCCACCCCTAGCCACACACACATCTCCACAGACCACCACGCCCACTGCCTGTCATTGTGCATGTGTCAGATGCTGGGCACCATTGCACATTGGTGTACAGCGCAATGCAGGCATCATCATGCACATGCAACTGTGGGCAGCGGCCAGGATGGTGTGCAGATGGACTGTGTGTCTGCGTGGTGTGCAGAGCCAGGTATCCACCTGTGCATTGCCTGCTGAATATGACAATGCACACAGGGCAGCATCAGACAGTAGCTGCGTTGGGAGACAGGTCAGTCATGTGCACAGTGCCCAGCCACCACAGATGCATGAGTGGCCCTGCTGAGACCAGCCAGCACTGACCACTAGCTTCATGGGGTGGTACCAATGGTCCCTCAGGGATTCTACTGTGTGCATGTGACCATGCTCACGCAGGGGTCTGCAGCACACTGAACATGCCTGTGCCAGGCATGCTCGGGATGCCCACAGCTGAACCCAGTGTCAACAAAGAGGGTGTCGCACGATGCTGGGAACAGGGGGTGGACATTGCACTGTGTGGTGTCTGCACCACATGGGCAAATAACTGTGTGCCCCCTGTGGCCATGGCAGCTGTGCTTGTATGTGTCAGCCTGTCAATGGCAGCGGTCACATCCTCCTGCATCTGGTCCATCCCTGCCAGGAGCAGAGCAGTTTTTCTGCTGCAACGCTCCTCTGCCCACTCCAGAGCCACACTCAGTGCATCCACCGCCGTCACAAGCCGCATCTGCTGACTGACTGATGCTTGCAGTATGCGGGTGTGCTCATCCAAGAGATCATCTGCCTGATCGGCATGCTGTCCCTCAGGATGTGCGCGGCCCTGATGCTCATCACCCCTTGAGGGTGGGCACTGTACACCAGAACCAGGCCTGGGCAGGTCCACCGGCAGTGCACTGACACTGTACCCCAAGCCCATTGGCCAACTGCTGATGCTGCCGCCCCAGGGCTCACTAGTGCTGCTGAGGTGGCTGCAACCATCACACTGTCCTGTACACACACCAGTGCTGCCCAACCGGTGCTGACGGGCACAGGCTGGGACTGTGATGACACGCAGGCCTCCACAGTGGCACCACCTACAGCCATGGCCGCGATGTTACCTGCTGTGTGGTCATCCTGTAACATACACATGTCACTGCCCATGACGTTAGCAACATCATCATCAGTAACGGACCCGGCACTAGTCCGAGTCACAGCATGCTGGCATCCATGGACGCTGGGACACGGCTAGGCCTCCTCCGCCCCTGTTCCAACAACATCAGTCTGGACATCTGGGCAGGCCCACTGTCGCCCTGAGCTACGTATTCCTGTGGAGGTGGATGGGCCCTCCTCCATCTCCATCTGACTGGCCTCAGTGAGGAGGCCCACCACCGCTGACACATGCAGATGCTCAGGAGCTGTAAGGGAAAACAACGTCACATTGCATGTGACCTACCCTGTCTCCCCGCAATAGACAGACCATGACCTACCATGCAGTGATGGGCTACCACCCATCTGGAATCCACCACCCGGAACACCCTCAATGGAACAATGCTGCATGCTGCCAGCAATACTCTCCTCCTGTGGGGTCAGGCGTAGCACCTCCGGCTGTCCCCCCCTGTTGCAAATTGTGCTGCCCTGATGGCAGCTACCTTCTCCTTAATCCTCCTCCTGTCTGTGCCCATCTTCTTCTTGCACTCCTGCACAGAGCACTGGTGGCCGCCATGCAGGTTCACAGCACGTGCCACTTCCTCCCATGCAGCAGCACGGGCCTGTGGTGTTCCCTGGCGTCCACTGAGAAGCCTGCTCCTGGTCCATGTAGGCCTCAAATAGGGCATCCGTCTCAGCCTTTGTGAAATTTTGCCTCCCTCCTCCTCCCACAACTCTTTTCCTCTTCTCCCACAACTCGCTCGGTCATGATTCAGCCTGTGACAAAGACAGTTGTTACCTGTGACTGTGCAGTTCCATGCATGTCCCACAGTCCACACTCCCAAACAGCATACAACTCACCAATAGACTGCAGTAACCGACTATGGCCAGTGCAGCCCAATGTCACACTTTTATAGCATGAGGAGCAACTTTAAGTTGATGCAAATTGCAGTGACTGCGCCATTGAATGGCTGATTAGCTGATTTGCATATGATGGCTGAATATCGCACTTTTGCACTTTGCACAATTGTGTTGAATGTGCTGAGCCAAGGGTGCAGTTCTGTGACATGCACAGTACACACCTAACTGCACATGCCCGGGTTGATGGCCTTGCAGTGCCTGCTGTGCTGCTGCTGTGCTGCATGGGGAGGCAATGCAGGGCACGGCCACCATTGTGCCAGTGGTGCTACAGACTGTTCACCTATATGGCACTGTGGCATCGTAGGGTGCACTGAGGCAACGATGGTGAGGCCACTACTGGAGGTGGCACACAGGAACCCAATTGCACTCACATTGGGTTCCAACTGCATCAGGCAGTCCATGTTAGAGACCCTTGACCCTGTGCCCGACTTTAGCCCACTAGGTGCCATCGTCAGGCATGGGTGCACCACTATCAGCCGTTCAGTGACAGCACAATAGGGAATGGCAGCGCTGTACTTACAGCATCTACATGTGGCAGAACCACGCTGCAGAGCACCATTTGACCCTACCGAGCAATACATAGATACATAGACAGTGTCGGCAGATAAGGGCCTATGGCCCACCCAGTCTGCCATTTGAGCTTGTAAGTTCAGTTTGTTTTCCTACAAGTCTGTTGCACCTTACCCCTGACTTCCAGAATTCCTTTATGTCTATCCATGCATTCTTAAATCCCTTGATTGTTTCAGCCCCACCACTTCCTCTGGCAGGGTGTTCCACTTGTCCACCACCGTTCTGTGAAGAAATTCTTTCTCATGTTTCCTCTGAATCGTCCTCCCTCCAACTTCATCCCATGCCCTCTAGTCCTGGAACATCTTTTTCACTTAAAAATAGTGTTTTCCTGCACCCTGTTCCTCCCTGTAAGATACTTGTATGTCTCCCTCCTCTCCTCCAGGGAGTACATGTTCAGTTCCTTCAACCTGTCTTCATAGGACTTGTGATGCAATCCATGCACCATCTTTGTTGCCCTCCTCTGAACCTTCTCTACCCTGTCTATGTCCTTACGTAGGTATGGTCTCCAGAACTGCACAGTGTACTCCAGGTGGGGCCTCACTAGTGTCTTGTATAGCGGAATTATGACCTCCCTTTTCCTGCTGGTAATGCCCCTGCCTATACATCCCAGCATCCTATTTGCTTTACCTGCTGCCTTGTCACACTGTTTCCTACCTTGAGGTCATCAGAGATAATAACCCCAAGATCCCTTTCCTGCTTAGTGCATGCTATATCCTCACCCCCAACTGATATATTGTGCCAGGGTTTTTGTGCCCCATATGCATTATCTTGCACTTCTTTGCATTGAATTTCAACTGCCAAACCCCTGACCATTCTTCAAGTTTCTGCAGGTCGCTTCTCATTCTGTCTACACCTCTGGTGTGTCTACTCTGTTACAGAGCTTTGTGTCATCAGCGAACAGTGAAATTCTGCCTTCTAGGTCCTGTGCCATGTCACTGATGAAGATGTTGAATAGGACCGGTCCAGCACTGATCCCTGTGGTACCCTACTGGTCACTCTTCCCTCTGTGGAGTGACAGCCATTTACCACCACCCTCTGTGTCCTGCACCCAGCCAGTTACCTACCCACCACACTACTGTCCTGCCCACACCCATATTCCCCAGTTTGAGTAATAGTCTTCTATGTGGCACAGTGTCAAAGGCCTTATATAGAGATATAAATAGAGATGGCACGGAGGAGAGCTGCCCAATGGAGCCAGATAGAAATGGCAAACTTGGTTGCCATTGTGCAGCCACTTGTTGGCCCACTGTTTGGTGAGGCACCTCTGGACAGGTCCAGGAGTTGGGTGTGGCAGGAGGTGGCCGACACCCTGCAGGAGGCCACAGAAATGGGGCAGATGGTGGAGCAATGCCACCACAGATATGGGGACCTGAGGCAGAGGGACCCAGACCTGCTTGCCCACCTGTGGGCATACGCCAGGTGGGGCATGGTGCCATGTCCATACACTTTTATCTTCCATATGGGTATCACGGTTGTATGTGCCTGGAACATGGGGGGAGGACCATTTGGTGTTGGGTGTGGGGAGGGTGGGTCTGGCTGTGTGGGATTGCACACACATGGGGTGGGGGGGACTTTGCTACAGGATTGTACTGATGTTCCTCTCTCCATGTTTGCACCTTAGGCCCAGATGAGCGATGGCTGGCGAGGGAGAGGAGGCACCAGCAGGAAGACTGTCAC
Source organism: Neoceratodus forsteri (assembly GCA_016271365.2). Classification (NCBI taxonomy): domain Eukaryota; kingdom Metazoa; phylum Chordata; order Ceratodontiformes; family Ceratodontidae; genus Neoceratodus; species Neoceratodus forsteri. The sequence continues at coordinate 189,839,985 of JADMNL010000029.1, read as the reverse complement.
TCCAGGAGGGCTGAAGGTCCACAGAGGCAGATAGACCAGCCTGATGATGGTGAGTGCCTTACATCCATGATTACTATCGCATGCTGTGTAACAGGGCGGGCAGCGGGGCATGGCCACCATCTACTGACACCACTGCCATGCATGCAACTTGTTACAGTCAGCACTGTCCAGTGGCACTGCATGTCTGGGAGTGCATCAGTGGTAGTCCGTGCATGCACCGGGTACATGGCTGTGCCACTGCCTTCACACTACATAGCCATGTCACTTAACAGCCACAGTGGTGCTGTGTAGGACTTGGCTGGTGGGTGTGTACAGTAGTCCGCTTGGCTGTGTGCACCTGGGTGGTCACACACCATCACAGAGGCATGTCCCATGGCCGTATGCCATGCACAGTGGGGGGGATGTGCATTCACACCTATTGACTCTGCTCCCTTGTCCTAGGTGGACGGTAGCTGCAGGCGATCAGGGAGGCGCTGCAGGAGATACTAAATGTTGCCAGGGCATTGCTGGAAATCCTGCAAAGGATCGACAGGCTGGGTGTCGGGCAACGACATGGCAGGAGGAGCAGCCGGAGTGGGGAGCGGGGCTCCCACTGATCATCAAACTGCCCCTGATTTCCCCTCCCCCCTGGACCCACCCTCACACCCCTCCTTTCTGTACCATTTGTTCACCCCTGCCCCTTACCCACCCCCACCTTGTTTGTGGCCCTCCCATCAAACTTTTGTAAATACAGTATTTGTACATAGACTTGTTTGATGTTTTTAAATACATTTCTTTTGATATGACTACTGTGGTGGTCTCTGAGTTGCAGCCGGCTATAGGTGCTTAGCTGCAGTGGTGTGCATGGCATCGGGGTGGTACAGTCATGGGCATGTGTGTGTGGCCGTGGCGAAATGACTATGATGTGGGAGTAGCTATCAGTCACTGTCTGTGGTGTGTGTGTTGTTCCCTGTGCACTGGATGACTCTGTGCAGTGGTCCATGGTGCACCTGTCAGACTGTCCATAGCCTGTGCAGCTGACACCCTTGCATGTCTGTGACCTGCACGGTCTGCTGGCATGTCAGTGGTGGCTGGCCATGCAGGACAGCCACTGTACCTGGCACAATGCTGGGTTGCCTTCTGTCACTGGTGTGGTGCATGTCTGCCTCGGGTGACACTATGGCCTCCACTGCTGTTGTCTCACCTCCATGCTGTGGCTTGTGTCACAGGGAATGTGCACCACTGTCTGTCACTTGTGCTGTGGGCAGATACTGGTGGCGTACAGCTCCACAGTGCCTGCGCAGGGTGGCTAGCACTCCTGTGCCATGGAGGAGTGCTGGCCGTGGGTACATGGCTTCCATGACCACACGCTGGGGGCTTGGTTGCCCCACTACTGTGTCCCTGTGTTGGTGTGCCCTTGGGTATGGGTGGATGTTTGTCCATGCACTGTGTTGCATCCTGTGTGGTGCATGCTTCCATGCACCACTGTGGATGTCTGCGCTGGCTGTTGTGGCCAGTGCTGGGTCAGGGTGTGTCCTTGGGAGGGTGTGCAGGGTGCTGTACCACTGGTGGTGGGGTCCGGGGCATGCCCTGTCACGTGTGGGGTACCTTGTGTGCCAATGCATGGTCGGTCTCTCAGCTGTACCTGGGGATGTGCATGGTGACACTGTATATGCAGTCGTTGCATCGCTGTGTGCTGCCACCCACTGATGGGTGCTCATGGTGGGGCTGCCTTGCATGGTTCTGTGGTGCACAGGGTTGCATTGTCACAGTGGGGGTGGTGGCATGCATGGGGTATCCTGCACTGGTGGACGCTGCTCCTGGGCAGGGTGTCTGGGGGGCACAGTGCAGGGTCTGCTCTTCATTGGTGTGATGGTGTAGCACAGGAGTTCAGCCATCCTTGTGTGCCAGTCACAGCTTGCCAGGGGGTGTGATGGGGCACCATGGCCCAGCTGTGGTTTGGCTGCTGGTCTCCATGGGCCGGTGGTTATTCCAGCCCTCCCCCATTTGTGCAGTGAATGTGGAGACGATGTCTGTTCTGCTGTGTGTTACTCTGCCCATCTATGGCATGGTGGTGGGTCCCTGCATCCCTGGTTGTGCTGTTGCATTGTTGCCCTGCTGCTGGGGCCATCCCTGGTTGCGCTATGGCACATCTGGACTGCTCAGCTGAACATCCCTTGTTGCACTATGGCGCATCAGATATGCTCAGCTTTGACTCCCTAGTTCTTGGCTATGACACAGGTGCTGTGATATTTAGTCATCAGCTGTAGGCGCATCTTGTGTGTAGTTTTGAATATCACGCCTCTTGCACATGGGTGCAATGGACTTGCGCTTCTCCTGCTGTTGTGCACTTTTTGGGTGCAGTTTGAATATCTGGGTGATTGTCTGTTAGTTTGCTCCCTTCTGCCACGTGTACTGCAGTTACAGCTGAGGAGGGACAGTTATGAGAAAGTCCTACTTATGAGCTGGAACTTGGAGGGGGTGAAATGGGCTACTAACTTGGGTTTACAGCTGAACTCTTTTGTGTATAAGAGAAAAGATATCACAAAGCAGCATGTCTGCTTCTTGTTCAATGTGACAGTGCTCCTTAGGGCTAGGTGAATACCTTATTTTGAATATTTCGGCTGAAGGAAACAGTCCCCCACCCTCCTCCCCACCCCAATCCTTTGCTAGAATCCCAGTCACAACCTCCTTCCCCAGCATTCACCATTTGATATGTTGCATGAAAATACTCCCACGATGCATGGCTGGCCATCATCTTTTGTACCAGAAATATATACTCCCCAATTCTTTGTAAAATAAGAAGCCAGCTGTGATGAAGGTGGCACAACCCACCCTCCTTCATGGCCGGGCACCTGGTAGTGAATGAAAGTGCTCCTGATCACATGACCAGCTGGATGTACTTTGTGAGCAAGTGTGGGAGCGTGTGCATTCAGTAGAATGCAACGAGCCATGGGTAGAGCGGGTTTTGTCTGTTGCCATCTCTGTCGTGCTCAGATTCTTCTTTTAAGAAGAACTGGGTGTGGAAGGGGGACATATTTTGTTTGCAGAAAAAGAGCGCTAAAGACAGTGGATGGCCAGGGAGCAGGGTGTATTGTGGGAATATTTTTAAATCATGCAAATTGTTGGTGCTGGGGTGGAGGAGGATAGGATTAAGATTCCAGCATATTCACTGTTACCGGGGGGGGACTTTTAGGGACAACACTGCTTTTGACTAACATCACCCTTTAATCTTACAAAATTCTTAGGTCCTAACATGTATAATAGAATGTATGTACAATGCCACGCTATGTATAACAAAACGTATAGTATGTATGTGCAATAGTATTTAGAAATCTAGGATTACAAGGTGTAGTACATATGTAACCCCTCCGTTACCCAGGGTTACTAGAATCCCAGTAAGACCTAGTGGTAGGCAGGGATGGCAGCTTGTGAAACTTCAGTTAAATGGATTTCACACTGTCTCAGCAGAGACTGAGGGATGACATCACCATAAAACTATTGCAGCTGCACGAGCCACATTGGAATCTGCAGATGGGAGTTAGGTTAGAATGTTGGGAGTTTTTGAACAGTGGAAAGCAGTTGTGTGTGAGAAGCCTTGAAGAAAGGGGCACAGCAGTCTGTGCACAGGCTCTTGGAGCCTAAAGCTCTGATATAGAGCTACTTTTAGGGAAAGGTGTGTATTTCCGCCTAAAGAGGAACACAGTAAGCTGTTCTTGAAGTGGTGGAGACTGCTGATGCTGGTCTCTGTGCCCCATCCCTTGGGGATGGGGGGTAAAAGGTTTGTCTGTTATTCCAGGGCTACCTCCTGGTTCCGGCTAGGGAAGAAGCTGCCTTATTTTTCCAAGTGTGCTGTCAAGATTCGCCTATGGGGCACCTGCAACCAAAGGGTGAGTTCTGCTCTTGTCAAAGGGCCTATGTTTCACCTGAGCTGTTTTAAAGTGGGGAGGGGGGCCTAGAGGAACAGGCTTAGCCAAAGTAAAAGTATGTTCAAGTCCAGCACAAGGGGAAAGTCAAGACATGTAGAGGAAATGCTAAACATTTACCCTTTACTCTACACTGCCAGCTTTCAGGAAGAGATGTTTAAGTATGTTCGAGTTTAGTACAAGAGGGAAAGTCAAGACATGTAGAGGAGATGTGATATACATTTTCCTTTTAATCTACATTGCCAAGCTTTCAAAAAGAGTTGTTTAATGTCCAAAGAAATGGCCGGGTATGGATTGTGGAAGCTGGAGGTGGGAGACCCCCCCCCCGCCTTTAGTAACCAGGATTTGCTCTGTGGTCCTTTTCCTTTGCCTCAGGCACTTTGACAGTGCTGAGGGAAGTACCCAGATGTGGGATTGAAAGGAAATTTCCCTTAAGGAGTTGAAGACTCTAAGGTGGTTTGGGGAGCCACCAACGGAAAATGTATCCACTGTCATATGGACAGGGATTGGGTGGCTGGCAGGGGAGCTGGGCCAGGAAAAACCCAAATAGTGTACAAGTTGGGCAGTGTGCCTGGTGGGTTCAGAGCTTGAGGGCTGAAATGTTGAAGAAGTGCTCTGCATCTATAATCTGCATTACCAGGAATGTAGCCCCGTGGGGGTCTGTCTATGCTTTGTTTGTTCAGTCTGGATGTGAATAAAAGCCACACTTTGGAATCCTATTCCAGGTATTGGACATTACAGTTATTGCTTACTGTATTTGGATTTACTTGGGTGCCCCTGTGCAGAGTAGCCAAACCTAGCCCTTGTGCCAAGTAACCTAGTCCTCCCCGAACCCAGTCCCCATCTGGTACTGCTGTCAGCTTCAACAGCATGCCACCTGTCGTTTGCAAAAAAGGCAGGGGTTACGCGTACATACAATATGATGTAATATAGGTGGTACAACCTCTAGTGTGTATAATAACATGCAGTAGTCTAGGATTACAATATGTAGTACATATGTACAATATCTAGTATGTATAATAACATGCAGTAATCTAGGATTACAATATAAAGTATGTTTGTACAGTAGGATGCTGTGTGTACAACAGCAGGGTTTTAAATAATTGATTAGCAGTTTTTTCCTTAGGACAATGCTAACTGTACAGAAAGTATTTATGTAGCTTTTCGAAACACAGTGAGGCAGGTGCTATGCATTTTCACAATATTAACACTTTTATGAGCAAAACGCTAATCGATATTTGGAGTTAAATAAAACCTTGAACAGGATGTACAATAAGATGCAGTAATCAAGGATTACAATATGTAGTATGTGTGTACAACAGGATGTAGTAATCTAGACTATACAATATATAGTATGTATAATAATATGCAGTAATCTAGAATAGTGTGTAGTTATCTGGGAGGTGCAATGTTTTTTTAGTCTTTGGTAAGGCACACGCACGTGCCTGTTTTCAGGGGCGACCTGGGAGCACTGGGTGGTTAAGTGACTTGCTCAGAGTTGCACAGTATGCAAGAGGAGGTTGTGAGAATAAAACTCCAGTCTAGTGTGCTGGATGTACCAAGCTCATTCACACCTCTAGGCTATACTGCCAACCTATGATGTATGTATAATAGTGTTTAGGTATCTGGGAGGTGCAATATGTAGTATGTATGAACAATAGGATGTCATAATCTAGAATAGCCATTTTTATTGACTTGAACCAGCTTTTATTACTTCATTAAAGACTCAAGTATATGCAAACAAATTAATAACACATGGAGGATAAAGCTAAGGGTGTCTGAAATGTAATCAGTATGATGCCATTGTTTACTGAGGAACTTTGTACAGTATTTGGGTTGTGATGAATGGATATCTGTACTTGCTTCATAGCCTGGTGATTGTGAATTAAAGGTGGGTTGAATATGAGATCGCACAAGAACTGTCATGTACAAGGCAATGGGTGTGTGTAGCTGCTGATGGGAACTGTGTGGTGGAGACCAGTGACTATGTGCCTAGGAACACCTCTGCTCTGCGATGACTCCTCTCAGAGCTTTCCCCTTTAGGCATCCATGCAAGCCTTTTGTTGGGAACCCCTAATTCACATGGGCTGCAGTGCCTTCTGTAGGAGAAGTTCCCCAGTGCAGCCAGGCCCCCCCAACAGAGCCAGACATGCGACTATGACAGTCGGGCCCCCTCCAAACAGGATAAGGGAGACTATTTATGTACCTGCGAGATGCAACCTCACTCTGTTAGTTTAGTTGGATGTACTTAACTTTTACCATTTTTCTCTTGTGTTAACCTGTTGACTGCTACATCTCATGGGTTTATCCTGCTGGGAGTAATTAAATAACATCTCACTTTTAGGGGCCCCCTCTGCATTTTACACACTTTTCTGAATGCTTAAGTGACATATTTAGTCTTGCAGGCTCTGGTGGGAGTTTCTAGGTACAGTGTGCTCCATCAGGCGAGACCCACTGAACAGAACATACATCAGTCCTAGACAGTAACATTTGTGAACAGGACTACCATCCCAACTACTACTGGTACCTTCCACAATGTTAGTGTATCCCTTCAGCTGGTGTTTGCAGTACTGATGGTAGCCTTTTCCATTTTCAGTTTAAATGTCTGTGAAGCTGGGTTTACATTTCCACCCCAGTGCTTCAGCTTATAACACATTCATTCATCCACCTGTAACTTATGTTGAGCCTTTTTTTGTTCCTATGGCACCACTGACTCATCCACGCACCACCAAATGACTAGAGATTCAGCCGTCCATCATCCTAGTGATGACAGGTATTTTATACAAGGTTTTCACACCTCCCTGGTATCAGAACAAGCTACAGTCCTCACCAGCACACACTGGGCTTGTAACACCATTCCCAAGGGAGCTGAATCCTCTACCCACCAGAAAGATCCATTTAGGATGTGTTCCTGTCCATGGCTGCTCTAATCCTAACTTCTCTGGACCCACGCTGTTTGTTCCCAAGGCATAAGCATAGCCAACTGGGGGGGGGGGGTTCTGGAGGCCCAGAAACGCCCTCCCATCTTGCTTCCTTTATATTTTCATGCTGTGCTAAATCTTGGAATTTCTTCAGTGGAATCTACCTGTTCCAAATGCAGGGTGCTGCATCTAGGAAGCTAGCAGAACTCCTAGAGGTTGAATTGTTCTGATTATTTTGCAGGATTTAAGGAAGAGGAGTCGCTAAGACAGAAGAAAGCCTGATTTGGACAATTGCTTTACCCTGTATTCATCAGCTGTCATTTTATCTGCTAATTTGAAAACAATCTAAGCAAACTGTTCCTAAGAGTGCTATGTTAATGCAAGTCACAACATAGCTTATTTAAATCTGAATGTATGGATGAATTGCCCTTAACAAGATCACCTTTTTTTCTCATCTGGCTATCCATCAGAGCTCTACCTTGGTCATGGTACCGTGGCAAGTGATTGCAACTGGTGTCTAATAGAAGCCCAGGGGCAGGACATCATAGGAACGAGGAATATTTGTTTTGTCACTATAGGCTGGGGCAGAGATGTGCAACGATGCCTGCATCTGTCCCACCCCAGTGCCTCTTGACCGTGCATTGGTGCTCAACCTAGCTTCTGCTAGATGTCACTCCTGCAGTAAGCACAGAGACCCCCACCCCAGCTCACTGGCGTCGCAAGCGGAAATCCTACCACTGTGCCGGCCAAACAAGGTCACATTTAAAAAGAACATGTTAGATCATTGCTACTTGAGCCTCTTTAATGTTAAAAGATTTGGATTGATTCATTTATAGTACTTTTTTTGTGGAGCTAGTGGAATTTGCAGCATAAAGGTAAGTGCACACATTGCACCTCACACATGAAACAACATAGTAACTGTACAGGTCTAGGATTTCCTCACTGTAGGTAAGACCATATCGGGTTAAGTCCCTTGTGCAGAACCAGTGTGGTGGTGGCCTTGCCAAGGACCCTAGTGGGTTAAGTCCCTTGCATGGCAAGGCCACCTCCGTGCTGGTTCTGCGCAAGGGACTTAACCCACTAGGATCCTTGGAACCAGCATGGAGGTGGCCTTGCCAAGGACCCTAGTGGGTTAAGTCCCTTGTGCAGAACCAGTGTGGAACTAGTGGTGGTGGCCTTGCCAAGGACCCTAGCATGGAACCAGCCTTGTGCGGAACCAGTGTGGTGGTGGCCTTGCCAAGGACCCTAGCGGGTTAAGTCCCTTGCGCAGCACCAGTGTGGAACTAGTGGTGATGGCCTTGCCAAGGACCCTAGCGAGTTAAGTGCCATGTGCAGAACTAGTGCAGAGGCCTTGCAAAGGACCCTAGCGGGTTAAGTCCCTTGTGCAGAACCAGTGTGGAACTAGTGGTGGTGGCCTTGCCAAGGACCCTAGCATGTAACCAGCCTTGTGCAGCACCAGTGTGGAACTAGTGGTGATGGCCTTGCCAAGGACCCTAGCAGGTTAAGTGCCATGCGCAGAACCGGTGTGGAACTAGCACGGAGGTGGCCTTGCCAAGGACCCTAGCGGGTTAAGTGCCATGCGCAGAACCGGTGTGGAACTAGCACGGAGGTGGCCTTGCCAAGGACCCTAGCGGGTTAAGTGCCATGCACCCAGCCTTGTGCAGAACCAGCACGGAGGTGGCCTTGCCAAGGACCCTAGCGGGTTAAGTGCCTTGCACAGCACCAGTGTGGAACTAGTGCAGAGGCCCCTGTGCAGAACCGGTGTGGAACTAGCCCGGAGGTGGCCTTGCCAAGGACCCTAGCGGGTTAAGTGCCATGCGCAGAACTAGTGCAGAGGCCCCTAGCGGGTTGAGTACCCCGCATGGAACCAGCACGGAGGTGGCTTTGCCAAGGACCCTAGTGGGTTAAGTGCCTTGCGCAGAACCGGTGTGGAACTAGTGCAGAGGCCTTGCCAAGGACCCTAGCGGGTTAAGTCCCTTATGCGGAACCAGCACGGAGGTGGCCTTGCAAAGGACCCTAGCGCAGCACCAGTGTGGAACTAGTGGTGGTGGCCATGCGCAGAACTAGTGCAGAGGCCCTGCATGGAACCAGCACGTAGGAGGCCTTCCCAAGGACCATGCGCAGAACCAGTGCAGAGGCCTTGCAAAGGACCCTAGCGGGTTAAGTCCCTTGCGCAGCACCAGTGTGGAACTAGTGGTGATGGCCTTGCCAAGGTCCCTAGCGGGTTAAGTCCCTTGTGCAGCACCAGTGTGGAACTAGTGGTGGTGGCCTTGCCAAGGACCCTAGCGGGTTAAGTGCCATGCGCAGAACCGGTGTGGAACTAGTGCAGAGGCCTTGCAAAGGACCCTAGCGGGTTAAGTCCCTTGCGCAGAACCAGCACGGTGGTGGCCTTGCCAAGGACCCTACCGGGTTAAGTCCCTTGCGCAGCACTAGTGCAGAGGCCCTGCATGGAACCTAGCGGGTTAAGTGCCATGGAGGTGGCCTTGCCAAGGACCCTAGTGGGTTAAGTGCCATGCGCAGAACCGGTGTGGAACTAGTGCAGAGGCCTTGCCAAGGACCCTAGCGGGTTAAGTCCCTTATGCGGAACCAGCCTTGCAAAGGACCCTAGCGCAGCACCAGTGTGGAACTAGTGGTGGTGGCCATGCGCAGAACTAGTGCAGAGGCCCTGCATGGAACCAGCACGTAGGAGGCCTTGCCAAGGACCCTAGCGGGTTAAGTCCCCTGCGCAGCACCAGTGTGGAACTAGTGCAGAGGCCTTGCCAAGGACCCTAGCGGGTTAAGTGCCATGTGCAGAACCAGCACGGTGGTGGCCTTGCCAAGGACCCTAGCGGGTTAAGTCCCCTGCGCAGCACCAGTGTGGAACTAGTGGTGGTGGCCATGCATGGAACCAGCACGTGAGGAGGCCTTCCCAAGGACCCTAGCGGGTTGAGTGCCATGCGTAGAACCGGTGTGGAACTAGTGCAGAGGCCTTGCCAAGGACCCTAGCGGGTTAAGTGCCTTGCACAGCACCAGTGTGGTGGTGGCCTTGCCAAGGACCGTAGTGGGTTGAGTGCCATGCGCAGAACCGGTGTAGAGGCCTTGCCCCCAGCCTTGTGCAGCACCAGTGTGGTGGTGGCCATGCGCAGAACTAGTGCAGAGGCCCTGCCCCCAGCCTTGTGCAGCACCAGCACGGAGGTGGCCTTGACAAGGACCCTAGCGGGTTAAGTCCCTTGCGCAGCACCAGTGCGGAACTAGTGGCCTTGCCAAGGACCATGCGCAGAGGCCCCTAGTGGGTTAAGTCCCCTGCATGGAACCAGCCTTGCCAAGGACCCTAGCGGGTTAAGTGCCTTGCACAGCACCAGTGTGGAACTAGTGGTGATGGCCATGCATGGAACCAGCACGTAGGAGGCCTTGCCAAGGACCCTAGCGGGTTAAGTGCCTTGCACAGCACCAGTGTGGTGGTGGCCTTGCCAAGGACCCTAGCGGGTTAAGTGCCCTGCGCAGAACCGGTGTAGAGGCCTTGCCCCCAGCCTTGTGCAGCACCAGTGTGGTGGTGGCCATGCGCAGAACTAGTGCAGAGGCCCTGCCCCCAGCCTTGTGCAGCACCAGCACGGAGGTGGCCTTGCCAAGGACCCTAGCGGGTTAAGTCCCGTGCGCAGCACCAGTGCGGAACTAGTGGCCTTGCCAAGTACCATGCGCAGAGGCCCCTAGTGGGTTAAGTCCCCTGCATGGAACCAGCATGGAGGTGGCCTTGCCAAGGACCCTAGCGGGTTAAGTGCCTTGCACAGCACCAGTGTGGAACTAGTGGTGATGGCCATGCATGGAACCAGCACGTAGGAGGCCTTGCCAAGGACCCTAGCGGGTTAAGTGCCTTGCACAGCACCAGTGTGGTGGTGGCCTTGCCAAGGACCCTAGCGGGTTAAGTGCCATGCGCAGAACCGGTGTAGAGGCCTTGCCCCCAGCCTTGTGCAGCACCAGTGTGGTGGTGGCCTTGCCAAGGACCCTAGTGGCTTAAGTGCCATGCACCCAGCACGGAGGTGGCCTTTGCCAAGACCCTAGCGGAGTTAAGTGCCATGCGCAGAACGGTGTAGAGGCCTTGCCCCAGCCTTGTGCAGCACCAGTGGTGGTGGCCTGCCATAATCTTTAGCGGCTAAAGTGCCATGCACCCAGCCTTGTGCAGCACCAGCACGGAGGTGGCCTTGCCAAGGACCCTAGCGGCTTAAGTGCCATGCACCCAGCCTTGTGCAGCACCAGCACGGAGGTGGCCTTGCCAAGGACCCTAGCGGGTTAAGTCCCTTGTGCGGACCTAGTGGTGATGGCCATGCGCAGAGGCCGTGCATGGAACCAGCACGTAGGAGGCCTTGCCAAGGACCCTAGCGGGTTAAGTCCCCTGCGCAGCACCAGTGTGGAACTAGTGCAGAGGCCTTGCAAAGGACCCTAGCGGGTTAAGTCCCTTGTGCAGCACCAGTGTGGTGGTGGCCTTGCCAAGGACCGTAGTGGGTTAAGTGCCATGTGCAGAACCAGCACGGTGGTGGCCTTGCCAAGGACCCTAGCGCAGCACCAGTGGTGATGGACATGCAAAGGACCCTAGCGGGTTAAGTGCCATGCACCCAGCCTTGTGCAGAACCAGCACGGAGGTGGCCTTGCCAAGGACCCTAGTGGGTTAAGTGCCATGCGCAGAACCGGTGTAGAGGCCTTGCCCCCAGCCTTGTGCAGCACCAGTGTGGTGGTGGCCATGCGCAGAACTAGTGCAGAGGCCCTGCCAAGGACCCTAGCGGGTTAAGTGCCATGCACCCAGCCTTGTGCAGAACCAGCACACGGAGGTGGCTTTGCCAAGGACCCTAGCGGGTTAAGTGCCATGCACCCAGCCTTGTGCAGCACCAGCACGGAGGTGGCCTTGCCAAGGACCATGCGCAGAACCGGTGCAGAGGCCCCTAGTGGGTTAAGTCCCCTGCATGGAACCAGCATGGAGGTGGCCTTGCCAAGCACCCTAGCGGGTTAAGTGCCTTGCACAGCACCAGTGTGGAACTAGTGGTGATGGCCATGCATGGAACCAGCACGTAGGAGGCCTTGCCAAGGACCCTAGCGGGTTAAGTCCCTTGTGCGGAACTAGTGGTGATGGCCATGCGCAGAGGCCCTGCCAAGGACCCTAGCGGGTTAAGTGCCTTGCACAGCACCAGTGTGGTGGTGGCCTTGCCAAGGACCGTAGTGGGTTAAGTGCCATGCGCAGAACCAGCACGGAGGTGGCCTTGCCCCCAGCCTTGTGCAGCACTAGTGCAGAGGCCCTGCCAAGGACCCTAGCGGGTTAAGTGCCTTGCACAGCACCAGTGTGGAACTAGTGCAGAGGCCTTGCCAAGGAGCCTAGTGGGTTAAGTCCCTTGTGCAGAACTAGTGGTGATGGCCATGCATGGAACCAGCACGTAGGAGGCCTTGCCAAGGACCCTAGCGGCTTAAGTGCCATGCACCCAGCCTTGTGCAGCACCAGCATGGAGGTGGCCTTGCCAAGGACCCTAGCGGGTTAAGTGCCTTGCACAGCACCAGTGTGGAACTAGTGGTGATGGCCATGCATGGAACCAGCACGTAGGAGGCCTTGCCAAGGACCCTAGCGGGTTAAGTGCCTTGCACAGCACCGGTGTAGAGGCCTTGCCCCCAGCCTTGTGCAGCACCAGCACGGAGGTGGCCTTGCCAAGGACCCTAGTGGCTTAAGTGCCATGCACCCAGCACGGAGGTGGCCTTGCCAAGGACCCTAGCGGGTTAAGTGCCATGCGCAGAACCGGTGTAGAGGCCTTGCCCCCAGCCTTGTGCAGCACCAGTGTGGTGGTGGCCTTGCCAAGGACCCTAGCGGCTTAAGTGCCATGCACCCAGCCTTGTGCAGCACCAGCACGGAGGTGGCCTTGCCAAGGACCCTAGCGGCTTAAGTGCCATGCACCCAGCCTTGTGCAGCACCAGCACGGAGGTGGCCTTGCCAAGGACCCTAGCGGGTTAAGTCCCTTGTGCGGACCTAGTGGTGATGGCCATGCGCAGAGGCCGTGCATGGAACCAGCACGTAGGAGGCCTTGCCAAGGACCCTAGCGGGTTAAGTCCCCTGCGCAGCACCAGTGTGGAACTAGTGCAGAGGCCTTGCAAAGGACCCTAGCGGGTTAAGTCCCTTGTGCAGCACCAGTGTGGTGGTGGCCTTGCCAAGGACCGTAGTGGGGTAAGTGCCATGCGCAGAACCAGCACGGAGGTGGCCTTGCCCCCAGCATTGTGCAGCACTAGTGCAGAGGCCCTGCCAAGGACCCTAGCGGGTTAAGTGCCATGCACCCAGCCTTGTGCAGCACCAGCACAGAGGTGGTCTTGCCAAGGACCCTAGTGGGTTAAGTCCCTTGTGCGGAACTAGTGGTGATGGCCATGCATGGAACCAGCACGTAGGAGGCCTTGCCAAGGACCCTAGCGGGTTAAGTGCCATGCGCAGAACCGGTGCAGAGGCCTTGCCAAGGACCCTAGCGGCTTAAGTGCCATGCACCCAGCCTTGTGCAGCACCAGCACGGAGGTGGCCTTGCCAAGGACCCTAGCGGGTTAAGTCCCCTGCGCAGCACCAGTGTGGAACTAGTGGTGGTGGCCTTGCCAAGGACCCTAGCGGGTTAAGTGCCTTGCGCAGAACCGGTGTGGAACTAGTGCAGAGGCCTTGCAAAGGACCCTAGTGGGTTAAGTCCCTTGTGCAGAACCAGTGTGGAACTAGTGGTGGTGGCCTTGCCAAGGACCCTAGCATGGAACCAGCCTTGTGCAGCACCAGTGTGGAACTAGCACGGAGGTGGCCTTGCCAAGTACCCTAGTGGGTTAAGTCCCCTACGCAGCACCAGTGTGGAACTAGTGGTGATGGCCATGCATGGAACCAGCACGTAGGAGGCCTTGCCAAGGACCCTAGCGGGTTAAGTGCCATGCGCAGAACCAGCACGGAGGTGGCCTTGCCAAGGACCCTAGCGGGTTAAGTGCCATGCGCAGAACCGGTGTAGAGGCCTTGCCCCAGGCCTTGTGCAGCACCAGTGTGGTGGTGGCCATGCGCAGAACTAGTGCAGAGGCCCTGCCAAGGACCCTAGCGGGTTAAGTGCCATGCACCCAGCCTTGTGCAGAACCAGCACGGAGGTGGCCTTGCCAAGGACCCTAGCGGGTTAAGTGCCATGCACCCAGCCTTGTGCAGCACCAGCACGGAGGTGGCCTTGCCAAGGACCATGCGCAGAACCGGTGCAGAGGCCCCTAGTGGGTTAAGTCCCCTGCATGGAACCAGCATGGAGGTGGCCTTGCCAAGGACCCTAGCGGGTTAAGTGCCTTGCACAGCACCAGTGTGGAACTAGTGGTGATGGCCATGCATGGAACCAGCACGTGGGAGGCCTTGCCAAGGACCCTAGCGGGTTAAGTCCCTCAGCGGAACTAGTGGTGATGGCCATGCGCAGAGGCCCCTGCCAAGGACCCTAGCGGGTTAAGTCCCCTGCGCAGCACCAGTGTGGAACTAGTGGTGGTGGCCTTGCCAAGGACCCTAGCGGGTTAAGTGCCTTGCACAGCACCAGTGTGGTGGTGGCCTTGCCAAGGACCGTAGTGGGTTAAGTGCCATGCGCAGAACCAGCACGGAGGTGGCCTTGCCCCAGCCTTGTGCAGCACTAGTGCAGAGGCCCTGCCAAGGACCCTAGCGGGTTAAGTGCCATGCACCCAGCCTGGAGGTGGCCTTGCCAAGGACCCTAGTGGCTTAAGCGCATGCACCCAGCCTTGTGCAGAACCAGCACGGAGGTGGCTCTGCCAAGGACCCTACGGGTTAAGTGTCTTGCACAGCACCAGTGTGGAACTAGTGCAGAGGCCCTGCCAAGGAGCCTAGTGGGTTAAGTCCTCATGCGCAGCAACGTGTGGAACTAGTGGTGATGGCCATGCATGGAACCAGCACGTGGGAGGCCTGCGCGGACCCCAGCGGGTTAAGTGCCCGCGCAGAACCGTGTATAGGCCTTGCCCAGCACCAGTGTGGTGGTGGCCTTGCCAAGGACCCTAGCGGCTTAAATGCCATGCACCCAGCCTTGCGCAGCACCAGCACGGAGGTGGCCTTGCCAAGGACCCTAGCGACTTAAGTGCCATGCACCCAGCCTTGTGCAGCACCAGCACGGAGGTGGCCTTGCCAAGGACCCTAGCGGGTTAAGTCCCTTGTGCGGAACTAGTGGTGATGGCCATGCGCAGAGGCCCTGCCAAGGACCCTAGCGGGTTAAGTCCCCTGCGCAGCTAGTGGTGGTGGCCTTGCCAAGGACCCTAGCGGGTTAAGTGCCATGCACCCAGCCATGTGCAGAACCAGCACGGTGGTGGCCTTGCCAAGGACCCTAGCGGGTTAAGTCCCCTGCGCAGCACCAGTGTGGAACTAGTGGTGGTGGCTGCATGGAACCAGCAGCGGAGGCTTTCCCAGCGACCCCAGCGGGTTAAGTGCTGCGCGCAGAACCGGTGTGGAACTAGTGCAGAGGCCTTGCCAAGGACCCTAGCGGGTTAAGTGCCTTGCACAGCACCAGTGTGGTGGTGGCCTTGCCAAGGACCGTAGTGGGTTAAGTGCCATGCGCAGAACTAGTGCAGAGGCCCTGCCAAGGACCCTAGCGGGTTAAGTGCCATGCACCCAGCCTTGTGCAGCACCAGCACGGAGGTGGCCTTGCCAAGGACCCTAGCGGGTTAAGTCCCTTGTGCGGAACTAGTGGTGATGGCCATGCGTAGAGGCCCTGCCAAGGACCCTAGCGGGTTAAGTCCCCCGCAGCACTAGTGGTGGTGGCTTTGCCAAGGACCCTAGCGGGTTGGCGCTTGCACAGCACCGTGGCAGAGGCTCTGCCAAGGACCCTAGCGGCTTAAGTGCCATGCACCCAGCCTTGTGCAGAACCAGCACGGAGGTGGCCTTGCCAAGGACCCTAGCGGGTTAAGTCCCTTGCGCAGCACCAGTGTGGAACTAGTGGCCTTGCCAAGGACCATGCGCAGAGTCCCCTAGTGGGTTAAGTCCCCTGCATGGAACCAGCCTTGTGCAGCACCAGTGTGGAACTAGCACGGAGGTGGCCTTGCCAAGGACCCTAGCGGGTTAAGTCCCTTGCGCAGCACCAGTGTGGAACTAGTAGTGGTGGCCTTGCCAAGGACCCTAGCGGGTTAAGTGCCTTGCGCAGAACCGGTGTGGAACTAGTGCAGAGGCCTTGCAAAGGACCCTAGCGGGTTAAGTCCCTTGCGCAGCACCAGTGTGGAACTAGTGGTGGTGGCCTTGCCAAGGACCCTAGCGGGTTAAGTGCCTTGCGCAGAACCGGTGTGGAACTAGTGCAGAGGCCTTGCAAAGGACCCTAGCGGGTTAAGTCCCTTGCGCAGCACCAGTGTGGAACTAGTGGTGATGGCCATGCATGGAACCAGCACGTAGGAGGCCTTGCCAAGGACCCTAGCGGGTTAAGTGCCTTGCACAGCACCAGTGTGGTGGTGGCCTTGCCAAGGACCGTAGTGGGTTAAGTGCCATGCGCAGAACCAGCACGGAGGTGGCCTTGTGCAGAGACCCTAGCGGGTATGGCCATGCATGGAACCAGCACGTAGGAGGCCTTGCCAAGGACCCTAGCGGGTTAAGTGCCATGCACAGAACCGGTGTAGAGGCCTTGTGCAGCACCAGCACGGAGGTGGCCTTGCCAAGGACCCTAGCGGGTTAAGTCCCTTGTGCGGAACTAGTGGTGATGGCCATGCGCAGAGGCCCTGCCAAGGACCCTAGCGGGTTAAGTCCCCTGCGCAGCACTAGTGGTGGTGGCCTTGCCAAGGACCCTAGCGGGTTAAGTGCCTTGCACAGCACGGAGGTGGCCTTGCCAAGGACCCTAGCGGCTTAAGTGCCATGCACCCAGCCTTGTGCAGAACCAGCACGGAGGTGGCCTTGCCAAGGACCCTAGCGGGTTAAGTCCCTTGCACAGCACCAGTGTGGAACTAGTGGCCTTGCCAAGGACCATGCGCAGAGTCCCCTAGTGGGTTAAGTCCCCTGCATGGAACCAGCCTTGTGCAGCACCAGTGTGGAACTAGCACGGAGGTGGCCTTGCCTGGCACCCAGTGGGTTAAGTCCCTTGCGCAGCACCAGTGTGGAACTAGTGGTGGTGGCCTTGCCAAGGACCCTAGCGGGTTAAGTCCCTTGCGCAGCACCAGTGTGGAACTAGTGGTGATGGCCATGCATGGAACCAGCACGTAGGAGGCCTTGCCAAGGACCCTAGCGGGTTAAGTGCCTTGCACAGCACCAGTGTGGTGGTGGCCTTGCCAAGGACCGGCGAGGTTAAGTGCCATGCGCAGAACCAGCACGGAGGTGGCCTTGCCCCTCAGCTCCAGTAGAGACCCAGCGGGTATGGCCATGCATGGAACCAGCACGTAGGAGGCCTTGCCAAGGACCCTAGCGGGTTAAGTGCCATGCGCAGAACCGGTGTAGAGGCCTTGTGCAGCACCAGCACGGAGGTGGCCTTGCCAAGGACCCTAGCGGGTTAAGTCCCTTGTGCGGAACTAGTGGTGATGGCCAGGCGCAGAGGCCCTGCCAAGGACCCTAGCGGGTTAAGTGCCTTGCACAGCACCGGTGTAGAGGCCTTGCCAAGGACCCTAGCGGCTTAAGTGCCATGCACCCAGCCTTGTGCAGAACCAGCACGGAGGTGGCCTTGCCAAGGACCCTAGCGGGTTAAGTCCCCTGCGCAGCACCAGTGTGGAACTAGTGCAGAGGCCTTGCAAAGGACCCTAGTGGGTTAAGTCCCTTGTGCAGCACCAGTGTGGTGGTGGCCTTGCCAAGGACCCTAGCGGGTTAAGTCCCTTGTGTGGACGGCCATGGGCAGAGGCCCTGCATGGAACCAGCACGTAGGAGGCCTTGCCAAGGACCCTGCGCAGCACCAGTGTGGAACTAGTGCAGAGGCCTTGCAAAGGACCCTAGTGGGTTAAGTCCCTTGTGCAGAACCAGTGTGGAACTAGTGGTGGTGGCCTTGCCAAGGACCCTAGTGGGTTAAGTCCCATGCGCAGAACCGGTGTGGAACTAGTGCAGAGGCCTTGCAAAGGACCCTAGCGGGTTAAGTCCCTTGCGCAGCACCAGTGGGGTGGTGGCCTTGCCAAGGACCGTAGTGGGTTGAGTGCCATGCGCAGAACCGGTGTAGAGGCCCTGCACCCAGCCTTGTGCAGCACCAGCGTGGAACTAGTGCAGAGGTCTTGCCAAGGACCCTAGCGGGTTAAGTCCCCTGCGCAGCACCAGCGTGGAACTAGTGCAGAGGCCTTGCCAAGGACCCTAGCGGGTTAAGTCCCCTGCGCAGCACCAGTGTGGAACTAGTGCAGAGGCCTTGCAAAGGACCCTAGTGGGTTAAGTCCCTTGTGCAGCACCAGCACGGAGGTGGCCTTGCCAAGGACCCTAGCGGGTTAAGTCCCTTGTGCGGAACTAGTGGTGATGGCCTTGCCAAGGACCGTAGTGGGTTAAGTGCCTTGCACAGCACCAGTGTGGAACTAGTGGTGATGGCCATGCATGGAACCAGCACGTAGGAGGCCTTGCCAAGGACCCTAGCGGGTTAAGTGCCTTGCACAGCACCGGTGTAGAGGCCTTGCCCCGGACCCTAGCGGGTTGAGTGCCATGCGCAGAACCAGCACGGAGGTGGCCTTGCCAAGGACCCTAGCGGGTTAAGTGCCTTGCACAGCACCAGTGTGGAACTAGTGGTGGTGGCCTTGCCAAGGACCCTAGCGGGTTAAGTCCCCTGCGCAGCACCAGTGTGGAACTAGTGGTGGTGGCCTTGCCAAGGACCATGCGCAGCACTAGTGCAGAGGCCCTGCCAAGGACCCTAGCGGGTTAAGTGCCATGCACCCAGCCTTGTGCAGCACCAGCACGGAGGTGGCCTTGCCAAGGAGCCTAGTGGGTTAAGTGCCATGCGCAGAACCAGTGGTGGTGGCCTTAGTCCCTTGCGCAGCACCAGTGTGGAACTAGTGGCCTTGCCAAGGACCATGCGCAGAGGCCCTGTATGGAACCTAGCGGGTTAATGCCATGCCACCCAGCCTTGTGCAGCACCAGCACGGAGGTGGCTCTTGCCAAGGACCCTAGCGGTTAAGTCCCCAGCGGACCTAGTGGTGATGGCTACGCGCAGAGGCCGCGGTACGGAACCAGCACGTAGGAGGCCTTGCCAAGGACCCTAAGCGGTTAAGTCCTTGTGCAGCACCAGTGTGGTGGTGGCCTTGCCAGGACCGAGTGGGTTAAGTGCCATGTGCAGAACCAGCACGGTGGTGGCCTTGCCTGGGACCCTAGCGCAGCACCAGTGGTGATGGACATGCAAAGGACCCTAGCGGGTTAAGTGCCATGCACCCAGCCTTGTGCAGAACCAGCACGGAGGTGGCCTTGCCAAGGACCCTAGTGGGTTAAGTGCCATGCGCAGAACCGGTGTAGAGGCCTTGCCCCCAGCCTTGTGCAGCACCAGTGTGGTGGTGGCCATGCGTAGAACTAGTGCAGAGGCCCTGCCAAGGACCCTAGCGGGTTAAGTGCCATGCACCCAGCCTTGTGCAGAACCAGCACGGAGGTGGCCTTGCCAAGGACCCTAGCGGGTTAAGTGCCATGCACCCAGCCTTGTGCAGCACCAGCACGGAGGTGGCCTTGCCAAGGACCATGCGAGAACCGGTGCAGAGGCCCCTAGTGGGTTAAGTCCCCTGCATGGAACCAGCATGGAGGTGGCCTTGCCAAGGACCCTAGCGGGTTAAGTGCCTTGCACAGCACCAGTGTGGAACTAGTGGTGATGGCCATGCATGGAACCAGCACGTAGGAGGCCTTGCCAAGACCCTAGCGGGTTAAGTCCCTTGTGCGAACTAGTGGTGATGGCCATGCGCAGAGGCCCTGCCAAGGACCCTAGCGGGTTAAGTGCCTTGCACAGCACCAGTGTGGTGGTGGCCTTGCCAAGGACCGTGGTGGTTAAGTGCCATGCGCAGAACCAGCACCGTGGTGGCCTTGCCCCAGCCTTGTGCAGCACTGGTGCAGAGGCCCTGCCAGGACCCTAGCAGGTTAAGTGCCTTGCACAGCACCAGTGTGGAACTAGTGCAGAGGCTCCTGCCAAGGAGCCCAGTGGGTTAAGTCCTTGTGCAGAACTAGTGGTGATGGCCATGCATGGAACCAGCACGTAGGAGGCCTTGCCAAGGACCCTAGCGGCTTAAGTGCCATGCACCCAGCCTTGTGCAGCGCTTTCAAGCACGGAGGTGGCCCTTGCCAGGACCCTAGCGGGTTAAGTGCCTTGCACAGCACCAGTGTGGAACTAGTGGTGATGGCCATGCATGGAACCAGCACGTAGGAGGCCTTGCCAAGGACCCTAGCGGGTGAAGTGCCTTGCACAGCACCGGTGTAGAGGCCTTGCCCCCAGCCTTGTGCAGCACCAGCACGGAGGTGGCCTTGCCAAGGACCCTAGCGGGTTAAGTCCTCAGCGGAACTAGTGGTGATGGCTATGCGCAGAGGTTCCGCTACGACCCTAGCGGGTTAAGTCCCCGCGCAGCACCAGTGTGGAACTAGTGGTGGTGGCCTTGCCAAGGACCGTAGTGGGTTAAGTGCCATGCGCAGAACCAGCACGGAGGTGGCCTTGCCCCCAGCATTGTGCAGCACTAGTGCAGAGGCCCTGCCAAGGACCCTAGCGGGTTAAGTGCCATGCACCCAGCCTTGTGCAGCACCAGCACAGAGGTGGTCTTGCCAAGGACCCTAGTGGGTTAAGTGCCATGCGCAGAACCGGTGTAGAGGCCATGCATGGAACCAGCACGTAGGGAGGCCTTGCCAAGGACCTAGCGGCTTAGTGCCATGCACCCAGCCTTGTGCAGCACAGCACGAGGTGGCCAAGGACCCTAGCGGGAGGCGTCTTGCAGAACCGGGTGTGGAACTAGTGCAGAGGCCTTGCAAAGGACCCCAGTGGGTTAAGTCCCTTGTGCAGAACCAGTGTGGAACTAGTGGTGGTGGCTTGCCAAGGACCCTAGCATGGAACCAGCCTTGTGCAGCACCAGTGTGGAACTAGCACGGAGGTGGCCTTGCCAGGCACTTAGTGGGTTAAGTCCCCGCGCAGCACCAGTGTGGAACTAGTGGTGATGGCCATGCATGGAACCAGCACGGAGGTGGTTTGCTGGCGACCCAGCGGGTTAAGTGCCGCGCGCAGAACCGTGTAGAGGCCTTGCCCCAGCCTTGTGCAGCACCAGTGTGGTGGTGGCCATGCGCGAACTAGTGCAGAGGCTCTGCCAAGGACCCTAGCGGGTTAAGTGCCATGCACCCAGCCTTGTGCAGAACCAGCACGGAGGTGGCCTTGCTAGGGACCCTACGGGTTAAGTGCCATGCACCCAGCCTTGTGCAGCACCAGCATGGAGGTGGACTTTTGCCAAGGACCATGCGAGAACCGTGCAGAGGCCCCTAGTGGGTTAAGTCCCCTGCATGGAACCAGCATGGAGGTGCCTTTGCCAAGGACCTAGCGGGTTAAGTGCCTTGCACAGCACCAGTGTGGAACTAGTGGTGATGGCCATGCATGGAACCAGCACGTAGGAGGCCTTGCCAAGGACCCTAGCGGGTTAAGTCCCTTGTGCGGAACTAGTGGTGATGGCCATGCGCAGAGGCCCTGCCAAGGACCCTAGCGGGTTAAGTCCCCTGCGCAGCACCAGTGTGGAACTAGTGGTGGTGGCCTTGCCAAGGACCCTAGCGGGTTAAGTGCCTTGCACAGCACCAGTGTGGTGGTGGCCTTGCCAAGGACCGTAGTGGGTTAAGTGCCATGCGCAGAACCAGCACGGAGGTGGCCTTGCCCCCAGCCTTGTGCAGCACTAGTGCAGAGGCCCTGCCAAGGACCCTAGCGGGTTAAGTGCCATGCACCCAGCCTGGAGGTGGCCTTGCCAAGGACCCTAGTGGCTTAAGTGCCATGCACCCAGCCTTGTGCAGAACCAGCACGGAGGTGGCCTTGCCAAGGACCCTAGCGGGTTAAGTGCCTTGCACAGCACCAGTGCAGAGGCCTTGCCAAGGAGCCTAGTGGGTTAAGTCCCTTGCGCAGCACCGGTGTGGAACTAGTGGTGATGGCCATGCATGGAACCAGCACGTAGGAGGCCTTGCCAAGGACCCTAGCGGGTTAAGTGCCATGCGCAGAACCGGTGTATAGGCCTTGCCAAGGACCCTAGCGGCTTAAATGCCATGCACCCAGCCTTGTGCAGCACCAGCACGGAGGTGGCCTTGCCAAGGACCCTAGCGGGTTAAGTCCCTTATGCGGAACTAGTGGTGATGGCCATGCGCAGAGGCCCTGCCAAGGACCCTAGCGGGTTAAGTGCCATGCACCCAGCCATGTGCAGAACCAGCACGGTGGTGGCCTTGCCAAGGACCCTAGCGGTTAAGTCCCCCGCGAGCACCAGTGTGGAACTAGTGGTGGTGGCCATGCATGGAACCAGCACGTAGGAGGCCTTCCGGCGACCCTAGCGGGTTGGCGCTGCGCGCAGAACCGTGTGGAACTAGTGCAGAGGTTTTGCCAAGGACCCTAGCGGGTTGGTGCCTTGCACAGCACCAGTGTGGTGGTGGCCTTGCCAAGGACCCTAGCGGGTTAAGTGCCATGCACCCAGCCTTGTGCAGCACCAGCACGGAGGTGGCCTTGCCAAGGACCCTAGCGGGTTAAGTCCCCTGCGCAGCACTAGTGGTGGTGGCCTTGCCAAGGACCCTAGCGGGTTAAGTGCCTTGCACAGCACCGGTGTAGAGGCCTTGCCAAGGACCCTAGCTGCTTAAGTGCCATGCACCCAGCCTTGTGCAGAACCAGCACGGAGGTGGCCTTGCCAAGGACCCTAGCGGGTTAAGTCCCTTGCGCAGCACCAGTGTGGAACTAGTAGTGGTGGCCTTGCCAAGGACCCTAGCGGGTTAAGTCCCTTGCGCAGCACCAGTGTGGAACTAGTGGTGGTGGCCTTGCCAAGGACCCTAGCGGGTTAGCGCCTTGGCGAGAACCGTGTGGAACTAGTGCAGAGGCTTTGCAAAGGACCCTAGCGGGTTAAGTCCCTTGCGCAGCACCAGTGTGGAACTAGTGGTGATGGCCATGCATGGAACCAGCACGTGGAGGCCTTGCCAAGGACCCTAGCGGTTAAGTGCCTTGCACAGCACCAGTGTGGTGGTGGTCTTTGCGCAGACCCTAGCTGGCATGGCCATGCATGGAACCAGCACGTAGGAGGCCTTGCCATGACCCTAGCGGTTGAGCGCCACGCGAGCACCAGCACGGAGGTGGTTTTGCCAAGGGACCCAGCGGGTTAAGTCCCTAGCGGAACTAGTGGTGATGGCTGTGCGCGCAGAGGTTCTGCCAAGGACCCTAGCGGGTTAAGTGCCTTGCACAGCACCGGTGTAGAGGCCTTGCCAAGGACCCTAGCGGCTTAAGTGCCATGCACCCAGCCTTGTGCAGAACCAGCACGGAGGTGGTCTTGCCAAGGACCCTAGCGGGTTAAGTCCCTTGCACAGCACCAGTGTGGAACTAGTGGCCTTGCCAAGGACCATGCGCAGAGTCCCCTGCATGGAACCAGCCTTGTGCAGCACCAGTGTGGAACTAGCACGGAGGTGGCCTTGCCAAGTACCCTAGTGGGTTAAGTCCCTTGCGCAGCACCAGTGTGGAACTAGTGGTGGTGGCCTTGCCAAGGACCCTAGCGGGTTAAGTCCCTTGCGCAGCACCAGTGTGGAACTAGTGGTGATGGCCATGCATGGAACCAGCACGTAGGAGGCCTTGCCAAGGACCCTAGCGGGTTAAGTGCCTTGCACAGCACCAGTGTGGTGGTGGCCTTGCCAAGGACCGTAGTGGGTTAAGTGCCATGCGCAGAACCAGCACGGAGGTGGCCTTGGCCCCGAGCCCAGCGGGTATGGCCATGCATGGAACCAACACGTAGGAGGCCTTGCCAAGGACCCCAGCGGTTGGCGCGTGCGCAGAACCGTGTAGAGGCCTTGTGCAGCACCAGCACGGAGGTGGTCTTGCCAAGGACCCTAGCGGGTTAAGTCCCTTGTGCGGAACTAGTGGTGATGGCCATGCGCAGAGGCCCTGCCAAGGACCCTAGCGGGTTAAGTGCCTTGCACAGCACCGGTGTAGAGGCCTTGCCAAGGACCCTAGCGGCTTAAGTGCCATGCACCCAGCCTTGTGCAGAACCAGCACGGAGGTGGTCTTGCCAAGGACCCTAGCGGGTTAAGTCCCCTGCGCAGCACCAGTGTGGAACTAGTGCAGAGGCCTTGCAAAGGACCCTAGCGGGTTAAGTGCCTTGCACAGCACCAGTGTGGTGGTGGCCTTGCCAAGGACCGTAGTGGGTTAAGTGCCATGCGCAGAACCAGCACGGAGGTGGCCTTGCCCCCAGCCTTGTGCAGAGACCCTAGCGGGTATGGCCATGCATGGAACCAGCACGTAGGAGGCCTTGCCAAGGACCCTAGCGGGTTAAGTGCCATGCGCAGCACCAGCACGGAGGTGGCCTTGCCAAGGACCATGCGCAGAGTCCCCTAGTGGGTTAAGTCCCCTGCATGGAACCAGCACGGAGGTGGCCTTGCCAAGTACCCTAGTGGGTTAAGTCCCTTGCGCAGCACCAGTGTGGAACTAGTGGTGGTGGCCTTGCCGAGGACCCTAGCGGGTTAAGTCCCTTGCGCAGCACCAGTGTGGAACTAGTGGTGATGGCCATGCATGGAACCAGCACGTAGGAGGCCTTGCCAAGGACCCTAGCGGGTTAAGTGCCTTGCACAGCACCAGTGTGGTGGTGGCCTTGCCAAGGACCCTAGCGGGTTAAGTCCCTTGCGCAGCACCAGTGTGGAACTAGTGGTGATGGCCTTGCCAAGCACCGTAGTGGGTTAAGTGCCTTGCACAGAACCAGCACGGAGGTGGCCTTGCCCCCAGCCTTGTGCAGAGACCCTAGCGGGTATGGCCATGCATGGAACCAGCACGTAGGAGGCCTTGCCAAGGACCCTAGCGGGTTAAGTGCCATGCGCAGAACCGGTGTAGAGGCCTTGTGCAGCACCAGCACGGAGGTGGCCTTGCCAAGGACCCTAGCGGGTTAAGTCCCTTGTGCGGAACTAGTGGGATGGCCATGCGCAGCACCGGTGTAGAGGCCTTTCACAGACCCCAGCGGCTTAGTGCCATGCACCCAGCCTTGTGCAGCACCAGCACGGAGGTGGCCTTGCCAAGGACCCTAGCGGGTTAAGTCCCCTGCGCAGCACCAGTGTGGAACTAGTGGTGGTGGCCATGCGCAGAACTAGTGCAGAGGCCCTGCCAAGGACCCTAGCGGGTTAAGTGCCATGCACCCAGCCTTGTGCAGAACCAGCACGGAGGTGGCCTTGCCAAGGACCCTAGCGGGTTAAGTGCCATGCACCCAGCCTTGTGCAGCACCAGCACGGAGGTGGCCTTGCTAAGGACCATGCGCAGAACCGGTGCAGAGGCCCCTAGTGGGTTAAGTCCCCTGCATGGAACCAGCATGGAGGTGGTCTTGCCAAGCACCCTAGCGGGTTAAGTGCCTTGCACAGCACCAGTGTGGAACTAGTGGTGATGGCCATGCATGGAACCAGCACGTAGGAGGCCTTGCCAAGGACCCTAGCGGGTTAAGTCCCTTGTGCGGAACTAGTGGTGATGGCCATGCGCAGAGGCCCTGCCAAGGACCCTAGCGGGTTAAGTGCCTTGCACAGCACCAGTGTGGTGGTGGCCTTGCCAAGGACCGTAGTGGGTTAAGTGCCATGCGCAGAACCAGCACGGAGGTGGCCTTGCCCCCAGCCTTGTGCAGCACTAGTGCAGAGGCCCTGCCAAGGACCCTATCGGGTTAAGTGCCTTGCACAGCACCAGTGTGGAACTAGTGCAGAGGCCTTGCCAAGGAGCCTAGTGGGTTAAGTCCCTTGTGCAGAACTAGTGGTGATGGCCATGCATGGAACCAGCACGTAGGAGGCCTTGCCAAGGACCCTAGCGGCTTAAGTGCCATGCACCCAGCCTTGTGCAGCACCAGCACGGAGGTGGCCTTGCCAAGGACCCTAGCGGGTTAAGTGCCTTGCACAGCACCAGTGTGGAACTAGTGGTGATGGCCATGCATGGAACCAGCACGTAGGAGGCCTTGCCAAGGACCCTAGCGGGTTAAGTGCCTTGCACAGCACCGGTGTAGAGGCCTTGCCCCCAGCCTTGTGCAGCACCAGCACGGAGGTGGCCTTGCCAAGGACCCTAGCGGGTTAAGTCCCTTGTGCGGAACTAGTGGTGATGGCCATGCGCAGAGGCCCTGCCAAGGACCCTAGCGGGTTAAGTCCCCTGCGCAGCACCAGTGTGGAACTAGTGGTGGTGGCCTTGCCAAGGACCGTAGTGGGTTAAGTGCCATGCGCAGAACCAGCACGGAGGTGGCCTTGCCCCCAGCATTGTGCAGCACTAGTGCAGAGGCCCTGCCAAGGACCCTAGCGGGTTAAGTGCCATGCACCCAGCCTTGTGCAGCACCAGCACAGAGGTGGTCTTGCCAAGGACCCTAGTGGGTTAAGTCCCTTGTGCGGAACTAGTGGTGATGGCCATGCATGGAACCAGCACGTAGGGAGGCCTTGCAGGACCCTAGCGGCTTAAGTGCCATGCACCCAGCCTCAGTGCAGCACCAGCACGGTGGTTTTGCCAAGGACCCTAGCGGGTTAAGTGCCTTGCGCAGAACCGGTGTGGAACTAGTGCAGAGGCCTTGCAAAGGACCCTAGTGGGTTAAGTCCCTTGTGCAGAACCAGTGTGGAACTAGTGGTGGTGGCCTTGCCAAGGACCCTAGCATGGAACCAGCCTTGTGCAGCACCAGTGTGGAACTAGCACGGAGGTGGCCTTGCCAAGTACCCTAGTGGGTTAAGTCCCCTGCGCAGCACCAGTGTGGAACTAGTGGTGATGGCCATGCATGGAACCAGCACGGAGGTGGCCTTGCCAAGGACCCTAGCGGGTTAAGTGCCATGCGCAGAACCGGTGTAGAGGCCTTGCCCCCAGCCTTGTGCAGCACCAGTGTGGTGGTGGCCATGCGCAGAACTAGTGCAGAGGCCCTGCCAAGGACCCTAGCGGGTTAAGTGCCATGCACCCAGCCTTGTGCAGAACCAGCACGGAGGTGGCCTTGCTGAGCGACCCTAGGGTTAAGTGCCATGCACCCAGCCTTGTGCAGCACCAGCATGGAGGTGGACTTTTGCCAAGGACCATGCGAGAACCGTGCAGAGGCCCCTAGTGGGTTAAGTCCCCTGCATGGAACCAGCATGGAGGTGGCTTTGCCAAGGACCCTAGCGGGTTAAGTGCCTTGCACAGCACCAGTGTGGAACTAGTGGTGATGGCCATGCATGGAACCAGCACGTAGGAGGCCTTGCCAAGGACCCTAGGGTTAAGTCCCTAGTGCGGAACTAGTGGTGATGGCTGATGCGCAGAGGCTCCCTGCCAAGGACCCTAGCGGGTTAAGTCCCCGCGCAGCACCAGTGTGGAACTAGTGGTGGTGGCCTTGCCAAGGACCCTAGCGGGTTAAGTGCCTTGCACAGCACCAGTGTGGTGGTGGCCTTGCAAGGACCGTAGTGGGTTGGCGCCGCGCGCAGAACCAGCACGAGGTGGCCTTGCCCCCCAGCCTTGTGCAGCACTAGTGCAGAGGCCCTGCCAAGGACCCTAGCGGGTTAAGTGCCATGCACCCAGCCTGCAGGTGGCCTTGCCAAGGACCCTAGTGGCTTAAGTGCCATGCACCCAGCCTTGTGCAGAACCAGCACGGAGGTGGCCTTGCCAAGGACCCTAGCGGGTTAAGTGCCTTGCACAGCACCAGTGCAGAGGCCTTGCCAAGGAGCCTAGTGGGTTAAGTCCCTTGCGCAGCACCGGTGTGGAACTAGTGGTGATGGCCATGCATGGAACCAGCACGTAGGAGGTCTTGCTAAGGACCCTAGCGGGTTGGCGCCATGCGCAGAACCGGTGCATAGGCCTTGCTAAGGACCCTAGGCGGTTTAAATGCCATGCACCCAGCCCTGTGCAGCACCAGCACGGAGGTGGCTTTGCCAAGGACCCTAGCGGGTTAAGTCCCTTGTGCGGAACTAGTGGTGATGGCCATGCGCAGAGGCCCTGCCAAGGACCCTAGCGGGTTAAGTGCCATGCACCCAGCCATGTGCAGAACCAGCACGGTGGTGGCCTTGCCAAGGACCCTAGCGGGTTAAGTCCCCTGCGCAGCACCAGTGTGGAACTAGTGGTGGTGGCCATGCATGGAACCAGCACGTAGGAGGCCTTCCCAAGGACCCTAGCGGGTTAAGTGCCATGCGCAGAACCGGTGTGGAACTAGTGCAGAGGCCTTGCCAAGGACCCTAGCGGGTTAAGTGCCTTGCACAGCACCAGTGTGGTGGTGGCCTTGCCAAGGACCCTAGCGGGTTAAGTGCCATGCACCCAGCCTTGTGCAGCACCAGCACGGAGGTGGCCTTGCCAAGGACCCTAGCGGGTTAAGTCCCCTGCGCAGCACTAGTGGTGGTGGCCTTGCCAAGGACCCTAGCGGGTTAAGTGCCTTGCACAGCACCGGTGTAGAGGCCTTGCCAAGGACCCTAGCTGCTTAAGTGCCATGCACCCAGCCTTGTGCAGAACCAGCACGGAGGTGGCCTTGCCAAGGACCCTAGCGGGTTAAGTCCCTTGCGCAGCACCAGTGTGGAACTAGTAGTGGTGGCCTTGCCAAGGACCCTAGCGGGTTAAGTCCCTTGCGCAGCACCAGTGTGGAACTAGTGGTGGTGGCCTTGCCGAGGACCCTAGCGGGTTAAGTGCCTTGCGCAGAACCGGTGTGGAACTAGTGCAGAGGCCTTGCAAAGGACCCTAGCGGGTTAAGTCCCTTGCGCAGCACCAGTGTGGAACTAGTGGTGATGGCCATGCATGGAACCAGCACGTAGGAGGCCTTGCCAAGGACCCTAGCGGGTGAAGTGCCATGCGCAGCACCAGCACGGAGGTGGCCTTGCCAAGGACCCTAGCGGGTTAAGTCCCTTGTGCGGAACTAGTGGTGATGGCCATGCGCAGAGGCCCTGCCAAGGACCCTAGCGGGTTAAGTGCCTTGCACAGCACCGGTGTAGAGGCCTTGCCAAGGACCCTAGCGGCTTAAGTGCCATGCACCCAGCCTTGTGCAGAACCAGCACGGAGGTGGCCTTGCCAAGGACCCTAGCGGGTTAAGTGCCTTGCACAGCACCAGTGCAGAGGCCTTGCCAAGGAGCCTAGTGGGTTAAGTCCCTTGCGCAGCACCGGTGTGGAACTAGTGGTGATGGCCATGCATGGAACCAGCACGTAGGAGGCCTTGCCAAGGACCCTAGCGGGTTAAGTGCCATGCGCAGAACCGGTGTATAGGCCTTGCCAAGGACCCTAGCGGCTTAAATGCCATGCACCCAGCCTTGTGCAGCACCAGCACGGAGGTGGCCTTGCCAAGGACCCTAGCGGGTTAAGTCCCTTGTGCGGAACTAGTGGTGATGGCCATGCGCAGAGGCCCTGCCAAGGACCCTAGCGGGTTAAGTGCCATGCACCCAGCCATGTGCAGAACCAGCACGGTGGTGGCCTTGCCAAGGACCCTAGCGGGTTAAGTCCCCTGCGCAGCACCAGTGTGGAACTAGTGGTGGTGGCCATGCATGGAACCAGCACGTAGGAGGCCTTCCCAAGGACCCTAGCGGGTTAAGTGCCATGCGCAGAACCGGTGTGGAACTAGTGCAGAGGCCTTGCCAAGGACCCTAGCGGGTTAAGTGCCTTGCACAGCACCAGTGTGGTGGTGGCCTTGCCAAGGACCCTAGCGGGTTAAGTGCCATGCACCCAGCCTTGTGCAGCACCAGCACGGAGGTGGCCTTGCCAAGGACCCTAGCGGGTTAAGTCCCCTGCGCAGCACTAGTGGTGGTGGCCTTGCCAAGGACCCTAGCGGGTTAAGTGCCTTGCACAGCACCGGTGTAGAGGCCTTGCCAAGGACCCTAGCTGCTTATGCCATGCACCCAGCCTGTGCAGAACCAGCAACGAGGTGGCTCTCGCCAAGGACCCTCAGCGGGTTAAGTCCCCTGCGCAGCACCAGTGTGGAACTAGTAGTGGTGGCCTTGCCAAGGACCCTAGCGGGTTAAGTCCCCTGCGCAGCACCAGTGTGGAACTAGTGGTGGTGGCCTTGCCAAGGACCCTAGCGGGTTAAGTGCCTTGCGCAGAACCGGTGTGGAACTAGTGCAGAGGCCTTGCAAAGGACCCTAGCGGGTTAAGTCCCTTGCGCAGCACCAGTGTGGAACTAGTGGTGATGGCCATGCATGGAACCAGCACGTAGGAGGCCTTGCCAAGGACCCTAGCGGGTTGAGTGCCATGCGCAGCACCAGCACGGAGGTGGCCTTGCCAAGGACCCTAGCGGGTTAAGTCCCCAGCGGAACTAGTGGTGATGGCTACGCGCAGAGGTTCTGCCAAGGACCCTAGCGGTTGGCGCCTGCACAGCACCGTGTAGAGGCCTGCCAGGACCCTAGCGGCTGTGCTATGCACCCAGCCTTGTGCAGAACAGCACGGAGGTGGCCTTGCCAAGGACCCTAGCGGTTAAGTCCCTGCACAGCACCAGTGTGGAACTAGTGGCCTTGCCAAGGACCATGCCAGAGTCCCCTGCATGGAACCAGCCTTGTGCAGCACCAGTGTGGAACTAGCACGGAGGTGGCCTGCCAAGTACCCTAGTGGGTTAAGTCCCTGCGCAGCACCAGTGTGGAACTAGTGGTGGTGGCTTTGCAAGCGACCCCTAGCGGGTTAAGTCCCTGCGCAGCACCAGTGTGGAACTAGTGGTGATGGCCATGCATGGAACCAGCACGTAGGGAGGCCTTGCCAAGGACCCTAGCGGGTTAAGTGCCTTGCACAGCACCAGTGTGGTGGTGGCCTTGCCAAGGACCGTAGTGGGTTGGGCGCTGCGCGCAGAACCAGCACGGAGGTGGCCTTTGCCTCATCCCAGCGGTATGGCCATGCATGGGAACCAATGGGAGGCCTTGCCAAGGACCCCAGCGGGTTAAGTGCCCTGCGCAGAACCGGTGTAGAGGCCTTGTGCAGCACCAGCACGGAGGTGGCCTTGCCAAGGACCCTAGCGGGTTAAGTCCCTTATGCGGAACTAGTGGTGATGGCCATGCGCAGAGGCCCTGCCAAGGACCCTAGCGGGTTAAGTGCCTTGCACAGCACCGGTGTAGAGGCCTTGCCAAGGACCCTAGCTGCTTAAGTGCCATG
Organism: Neoceratodus forsteri; assembly: GCA_016271365.2. Lineage (NCBI taxonomy): Eukaryota > Metazoa > Chordata > Ceratodontiformes > Ceratodontidae > Neoceratodus > Neoceratodus forsteri. The sequence goes on along the minus strand of JADMNL010000029.1, from coordinate 189,809,073 downwards.
CACCCAGCCTTGTGCAGAACCAGCACGGAGGTGGCCTTGCCAAGGACCCTAGCGGGTTAAGTCCCCTGCGCAGCACCAGTGTGGAACTAGTGCAGAGGCCTTGCAAAGGACCCTAGCGGGTTAAGTGCCTTGCACAGCACCAGTGTGGTGGTGGCCTTGCCAAGGACCGTAGTGGGTTAAGTGCCATGCGCAGAACCAGCACGGAGGTGGCCTTGCCCCCAGCCTTGTGCAGAGACCCTAGCGGGTATGGCCATGCATGGAACCAGCACGTAGGAGGCCTTGCCAAGGACCCTAGCGGGTTAAGTGCCATGCGCAGCACCAGCACGGAGGTGGCCTTGCCAAGGACCATGCGCAGAGTCCCCTAGTGGGTTAAGTCCCCTGCATGGAACCAGCACGGAGGTGGCCTTGCTAAGTACCCTAGTGGGTTAAGTCCCTTGCGCAGCACCAGTGTGGAACTAGTGGTGGTGGCCTTGCCAAGGACCCTAGCGGGTTAAGTCCCTTGCGCAGCACCAGTGTGGAACTAGTGGTGATGGCCATGCATGGAACCAGCACGTAGGAGGCCTTGCCAAGGACCCTAGCGGGTTAAGTGCCTTGCACAGCACCAGTGTGGTGGTGGCCTTGCCAAGGACCCTAGCGGGTTAAGTCCCTTGCGCAGCACCAGTGTGGAACTAGTGGTGATGGCCTTGCCAAGCACCGTAGTGGGTTAAGTGCCTTGCACAGAACCAGCACGGAGGTGGCCTGGCCCCCAGCCTTGTGCAGAGACCCTAGCGGGTATGGCCATGCATGGAACCAGCACGTAGGAGGCCTTGCCAAGGACCCTAGCGGGTTAAGTGCCATGCGCAGAACCGGTGTAGAGGCCTTGTGCAGCACCAGCACGGAGGTGGCCTTGCCGAGGACCCTAGCGGGTTAAGTCCCTCGTGCGGAACTAGTGGTGATGGCCATGCGCAGCACCGGTGTAGAGGCCTTGCCAAGGACCCTAGCGGCTTAAGTGCCATGCACCCAGCCTTGTGCAGCACCAGCACGGAGGTGGCCTTGCCAAGGACCCTAGCGGGTTAAGTCCCCTGCGCAGCACCAGTGTGGAACTAGTGGTGGTGGCCTTGCCAAGGACCCTAGCGGGTTAAGTGCCTTGCGCAGAACCGGTGTGGAACTAGTGCAGAGGCCTTGCAAAGGACCCTAGTGGGTTAAGTCCCTTGTGCAGAACCAGTGTGGAACTAGTGGTGGTGGCCTTGCCAAGGACCCTAGCATGGAACCAGCCTTGTGCAGCACCAGTGTGGAACTAGCACGGAGGTGGCCTTGCCAAGTCCCCTGCGCAGCACCAGTGTGGAACTAGTGGTGATGGCCATGCATGGAACCAGCACGTAGGAGGCCTTGCCAAGGACCCTAGCGGGTTAAGTGCCATGCGCAGAACCGGTGTATAGGCCTTGCCCAGGACCCTAGCGGCTTAAATGCCATGCACCCAGCCTTGTGCAGCACCAGCACGGAGGTGGCCTTGCCAAGGACCCTAGCGGGTTAAGTGCCTTGCACAGCACGGTGTAGAGGCCTTGCCCCCAGCCTTGTGCAGCACCAGCACGGAGGTGGCCTTGCCAAGGACCCTAGCGGGTTAAGTCCCTTGCACAGCACCAGTGTGGAACTAGTGGCCTTGCCAAGGACCATGCGCAGAGTCCCCTGCATGGAACCAGCACGGAGGTGGCCTTGCCAAGTACCCTAGTGGGTTAAGTCCCTTGCGCAGCACCAGTGTGGAACTAGTGGTGGTGGCCTTGCCAAGGACCCTAGCGGGTTAAGTCCCTTGCGCAGCACCAGTGTGGAACTAGTGGTGATGGCCATGCATGGAACCAGCACGTAGGAGGCCTTGCCAAGGACCCTAGCGGGTTAAGTGCCTTGCACAGCACCAGTGTGGTGGTGGCCTTGCCAAGGACCCTAGCGGGTTAAGTGCCTTGCGCAGCACCAGTGTGGAACTAGTGGTGATGGCCATGCATGGAACCAGCACGTAGGAGGCCTTGCCAAGGACCCTAGCGGGTTAAGTGCCTTGCACAGCACCAGTGTGGTGGTGGCCTTGCCCCGGACCCTAGCGGGTTAAGTGCCATGCGCAGAACCAGCACGGAGGTGGCCTTGCCAAGGACCCTAGCGGGTTAAGTGCCTTGCACAGCACCAGTGTGGAACTAGTGGTGGTGGCCTTGCCAAGGACCCTAGCGGGTTAAGTGCCATGCACCCAGCCTTGTGCAGCACCAGCACGGAGGTGGCCTTGCCAAGGAGCCTAGTGGGTTAAGTGCCATGCGCAGAACCAGTGGTGGTGGCCTTAGTCCCTTGCGCAGCACCAGTGTGGAACTAGTGGCCTTGCCAAGGACCATGCGCAGAGGCCCTGCATGGAACCTAGCGGGTTAAGTGCCATGCACCCAGCCTTGTGCAGCACCAGCACGGAGGTGGCCTTGCCAAGGACCCTAGCGGGTTAAGTCCCTTGTGCGGACCTAGTGGTGATGGCTATGCGCAGAGGCCGTGCATGGAACCAGCACGTAGGAGGCCTTGCCAAGGACCCTAGCGGGTTAAGTCCCCTGCGCAGCACCAGTGTGGAACTAGTGCAGAGGCCTTGCAAAGGACCCTAGCGGGTTAAGTCCCTTGTGCAGCACCAGTGTGGTGGTGGCCTTGCCAAGGACCGTAGTGGGTTAAGTGCCATGTGCAGAACCAGCACGGTGGTGGCCATGCAAAGGACCCTAGCGGGTTAAGTGCCATGCGCAGAACCGGTGTAGAGGCCTTGCCCCCAGCCTTGTGCAGCACCAGTGTGGTGGTGGCCATGCGCAGAACTAGTGCAGAGGCCCTGCCAAGGACCCTAGCGGGTTAAGTGCCATGCACCCAGCCTTGTGCAGAACCAGCACGGAGGTGGCCTTGCCAAGGACCCTAGCGGGTTAAGTGCCATGCACCCAGCCTTGTGCAGCACCAGCACGGAGGTGGCCTTGCCAAGGACCATGCGCAGAACCGGTGCAGAGGCCCCTAGTGGGTTAAGTCCCCTGCATGGAACCAGCATGGAGGTGGCCTTGCCAAGGACCCTAGCGGGTTAAGTCCCTTGTGCAGAACCAGTGTGGAACTAGTGGTGGTGGCCTTGCCAAGGACCCTAGCATGGAACCAGCCTTGTGCAGCACCAGTGTGGAACTAGCACGGAGGTGGCCTTGCCAAGTCCCCTGCGCAGCACCAGTGTGGAACTAGTGGTGATGGCCATGCATGGAACCAGCACGTAGGAGGCCTTGCCAAGGACCCTAGCGGGTTAAGTGCCTTGCACAGCACCAGTGTGGTGGTGGCCTTGCCAAGGACCCTAGCGGGTTAAGTGCCTTGCGCAGCACCAGTGTGGAACTAGTGGTGATGGCCATGCATGGAACCAGCACGTAGGAGGCCTTGCCAAGGACCCTAGCGGGTTAAGTGCCTTGCACAGCACCAGTGTGGTGGTGGCCTTGCCAAGGACCCTAGCGGGTTAAGTGCCTTGCACAGCACCAGTGTGGAACTAGTGGTGGTGGCCTTGCCAAGGACCCTAGCGGGTTAAGTGCCATGCACCCAGCCTTGTGCAGCACCAGCACGGAGGTGGCCTTGCCAAGGAGCCTAGTGGGTTAAGTGCCATGCGCAGAACCAGTGGTGGTGGCCTTAGTCCCTTGCGCAGCACCAGTGTGGAACTAGTGGCCTTGCCAAGGACCATGCGCAGAGGCCCTGCATGGAACCTAGCGGGTTAAGTGCCATGCACCCAGCCTTGTGCAGCACCAGCACGGAGGTGGCCTTGCCAAGGACCCTAGCGGGTTAAGTCCCCTGCGCAGCACCAGTGTGGAACTAGTGGTGGTGGCCTTGCCAAGGACCCTAGCGGGTTAAGTGCCTTGCGCAGAACCGGTGTGGAACTAGTGCAGAGGCCTTGCAAAGGACCCTAGTGGGTTAAGTCCCTTGTGCAGAACCAGTGTGGAACTAGTGGCCTTGCCAAGGACCCTAGCATGGAACCAGCCTTGTGCAGCACCAGTGTGGAACTAGCACGGAGGTGGCCTTGCCAAGTCCCCTGCGCAGCACCAGTGTGGAACTAGTGGTGATGGCCATGCATGGAACCAGCACGTAGGAGGCCTTGCCAAGGACCCTAGCGGGTTGAGTGCCATGCGCAGAACCGGTGTATAGGCCTTGCCCAGGACCCTAGCGGCTTAAATGCCATGCACCCAGCCTTGTGCAGCACCAGCACGGAGGTGGCCTTGCCAAGGACCCTAGCGGGTTAAGTGCCTTGCACAGCACCGGTGTAGAGGCCTTGCCCCCAGCCTTGTGCAGCACCAGCACGGAGGTGGCCTTGCCAAGGACCCTAGCGGGTTAAGTCCCTTGCACAGCACCAGTGTGGAACTAGTGGCCTTGCCAAGGACCATGCGCAGAGTCCCCTGCATGGAACCAGCACGGAGGTGGCCTTGCCAAGTACCCTAGTGGGTTAAGTCCCTTGCGCAGCACCAGTGTGGAACTAGTGGTGGTGGCCTTGCCAAGGACCCTAGCGGGTTAAGTCCCTTGCGCAGCACCAGTGTGGAACTAGTGGTGATGGCCATGCATGGAACCAGCACGTAGGAGGCCTTGCCAAGGACCCTAGCGGGTTAAGTGCCTTGCACAGCACCAGTGTGGTGGTGGCCTTGCCAAGGACCCTAGCGGGTTAAGTGCCATGCGCAGAACCAGCACGGAGGTGGCCTTGCCAAGGACCCTAGCGGGTTAAGTGCCATGCGCAGAACCGGTGTAGAGGCCTTGCCCCCAGCCTTGTGCAGCACCAGTGTGGTGGTGGCCATGCGCAGAACTAGTGCAGAGGCCCTGCCAAGGACCCTAGCGGGTTAAGTGCCATGCACCCAGCCTTGTGCAGAACCAGCACGGAGGTGGCCTTGCCAAGGACCCTAGCGGGTTAAGTGCCATGCACCCAGCCTTGTGCAGCACCAGCACGGAGGTGGCCTTGCCAAGGACCATGCGCAGAACCGGTGCAGAGGCCCCTAGTGGGTTAAGTCCCCTGCATGGAACCAGCATGGAGGTGGCCTTGCCAAGGACCCTAGCGGGTTAAGTGCCTTGCACAGCACCAGTGTGGAACTAGTGGTGATGGCCATGCATGGAACCAGCACGTAGGAGGCCTTGCCAAGGACCCTAGCGGGTTAAGTCCCTTGTGCGGAACTAGTGGTGATGGCCATGCGCAGAGGCCCTGCCAAGGACCCTAGCGGGTTAAGTCCCCTGCGCAGCACCAGTGTGGAACTAGTGGTGGTGGCCTTGCCAAGGACCCTAGCGGGTTAAGTGCCTTGCACAGCACCAGTGTGGTGGTGGCCTTGCCAAGGACCGTAGTGGGTTAAGTGCCCTGCGCAGAACCAGCACGGAGGTGGCCTTGCCCCCAGCCTTGTGCAGCACTAGTGCAGAGGCCCTGCCAAGGACCCTAGCGGGTTAAGTGCCATGCACCCAGCCTGGAGGTGGCCTTGCCAAGGACCCTAGTGGCTTAAGTGCCATGCACCCAGCCTTGTGCAGAACCAGCACGGAGGTGGCCTTGCCAAGGACCCTAGCGGGTTAAGTGCCTTGCACAGCACCAGTGTGGAACTAGTGCAGAGGCCTTGCCAAGGAGCCTAGTGGGTTAAGTCCCTTGCGCAGCACCGGTGTGGAACTAGTGGTGATGGCCATGCATGGAACCAGCACGTAGGAGGCCTTGCCAAGGACCCTAGCGGTTAAGTGCCATGCGCAGAACCGGTGTATAGGCCTTGCCCAGCACCAGTGTGGTGGTGGCCTTGCCAAGGACCCTAGCGGCTTAAATGCCATGCACCCAGCCTTGCGCAGCACCAGCACGGAGGTGGCCTTGCCAAGGACCCTAGCGACTTAAGTGCCATGCACCCAGCCTTGTGCAGCACCAGCACGGAGGTGGCCTTGCCAAGGACCCTAGCGGGTTAAGTCCCTTGTGCGGAACTAGTGGTGATGGCCATGCGCAGAGGCCCTGCCAAGGACCCTAGCGGGTTAAGTCCCCTGCGCAGCTAGTGGTGGTGGCCTTGCCAAGGACCCTAGCGGGTTAAGTGCCATGCACCCAGCCATGTGCAGAACCAGCACGGTGGTGGCCTTGCCAAGGACCCTAGCGGGTTAAGTCCCCTGCGCAGCACCAGTGTGGAACTAGTGGTGGTGGCCATGCATGGAACCAGCACGTAGGAGGCCTTCCCAAGGACCCTAGCGGGTTAAGTGCCATGCGCAGAACCGGTGTGGAACTAGTGCAGAGGCCTTGCCAAGGACCCTAGCGGGTTAAGTCCCTTGCGCAGCACCAGTGTGGAACTAGTGGTGATGGCCATGCATGGAACCAGCACGTAGGAGGCCTTGCCAAGGACCCTAGCGGGTTAAGTGCCTTGCACAGCACCAGTGTGGTGGTGGCCTTGCCAAGGACCCTAGCGGGTTAAGTGCCATGCGCAGAACCAGCACGGAGGTGGCCTTGCCAAGGACCCTAGCGGGTTAAGTGCCATGCGCAGAACCGGTGTAGAGGCCTTGCCCCCAGCCTTGTGCAGCACCAGTGTGGTGGTGGCCATGCGCAGAACTAGTGCAGAGGCCCTGCCAAGGACCCTAGCGGGTTAAGTGCCATGCACCCAGCCTTGTGCAGAACCAGCACGGAGGTGGCCTTGCCAAGGACCCTAGCGGGTTAAGTGCCATGCACCCAGCCTTGTGCAGCACCAGCACGGAGGTGGCCTTGCCAAGGACCATGCGCAGAACCGGTGCAGAGGCCCCTAGTGGGTTAAGTCCCTGCATGGAACCAGCATGGAGAGGTGGCCTTGCCAAGGACCCTAGCGGGTTAAGTGCCTTGCACAGCACCAGTGTGGAACTAGTGGTGATGGCCATGCATGGAACCAGCACGTGAGGAGGCCTTGCCAAGGACCCTAGCGGGTTAAGATCCCTTCTTGAGAACTAGTGGTGATGGCCATGCGCAGAGGCCCTGCCAAGGACCCTAGCGGGTTAAGTCCCCTGCGCAGCACCAGTGTGGAACTAGTGGTGGTGGCCTTGCCAAGGACCCTAGCGGGTTAAGTGCCTTGCACAGCACCAGTGTGGTGGTGGCCTTGCCAAGGACCGTAGTGGGTTAAGTGCCATGCGCAGAACCAGCACGGAGGTGGCCTTGCCCCCAGCCTTGTGCAGCACTAGTGCAGAGGCCCTGCCAAGGACCCTAGCGGGTTAAGTGCCATGCACCCAGCCTGGAGGTGGCCTTGCCAAGGACCCTAGTGGCTTAAGTGCCATGCACCCAGCCTTGTGCAGAACCAGCACGGAGGTGGCCTTGCCAAGGACCCTAGCGGGTTAAGTGCCTTGCACAGCACCAGTGCAGAGGCCTTGCCAAGGAGCCTAGTGGGTTAAGTCCCTTGCGCAGCACCGGTGTGGAACTAGTGGTGATGGCCATGCATGGAACCAGCACGTAGGAGGCCTTGCCAAGGACCCTAGCGGGTTAAGTGCCATGCGCAGAACCGGTGTATAGGCCTTGCCAAGGACCCTAGCGGCTTAAATGCCATGCACCCAGCCTTGTGCAGCACCAGCACGGAGGTGGCCTTGCCAAGGACCCTAGCGGGTTAAGTGCCTTGCACAGCACCAGTGTGGAACTAGTGCAGAGGCCTTGCCAAGGAGCCTAGTGGGTTAAGTCCCTTGCGCAGCACCGGTGTGGAACTAGTGGTGATGGCCATGCATGGAACCAGCACGTAGGAGGCCTTGCCAAGGACCCTAGCGGGTTAAGTGCCATGCGCAGAACCGGTGTATAGGCCTTGCCCAGCACCAGTGTGGTGGTGGCCTTGCCAAGGACCCTAGCGGCTTAAATGCCATGCACCCAGCCTTGCGCAGCACCAGCACGGAGGTGGCCTTGCCAAGGACCCTAGCGACTTAAGTGCCATGCACCCAGCCTTGTGCAGCACCAGCACGGAGGTGGCCTTGCCAAGGACCCTAGCGGGTTAAGTCCCTTGTGCGGAACTAGTGGTGATGGCCATGCGCAGCACCGGTGTAGAGGCCTTGCCAAGGACCCTAGCGGCTTAAGTGCCATGCACCCAGCCTTGTGCAGCACCAGCACGGAGGTGGCCTTGCCAAGGACCCTAGCGGGTTAAGTCCCCTGCGCAGCACCAGTGTGGAACTAGTGGTGGTGGCCTTGCCAAGGACCCTAGCATGGAACCAGCCTTGTGCAGCACCAGTGTGGAACTAGCACGGAGGTGGCCTTGCCAAGTCCCCTGCGCAGCACCAGTGTGGAACTAGTGGTGATGGCCATGCATGGAACCAGCACGTAGGAGGCCTTGCCCAGGACCCTAGCGGCTTAAATGCCATGCACCCAGCCTTGTGCAGCACCAGCACGGAGGTGGCCTTGCCAAGGACCCTAGCGGGTTAAGTGCCTTGCACAGCACCGGTGTAGAGGCCTTGCCCCCAGCCTTGTGCAGCACCAGCACGGAGGTGGCCTTGCCAAGGACCCTAGCGGGTTAAGTCCCTTGCACAGCACCAGTGTGGAACTAGTGGCCTTGCCAGGGACCATGCGAGTCCCCTGCATGGAACCAGCACGGAGGTGGCCTTGCTAAGTACCCTAATTAGGTTAAGTCCCTTGCGCAGCACCAGTGTGGAACTAGTGGTGGTGGCCTTGCCAAGGACCCTAGCGGGTTAAGTCCCTTGCGCAGCACCAGTGTGGAACTAGTGGTGATGGCCATGCATGGAACCAGCACGTAGGAGGCCTTGCCAAGGACCCTAGCGGGTTAAGTGCCTTGCACAGCACCAGTGTGGTGGTGGCCTTGCCAAGGACCCTAGCGGGTTAAGTGCCTTGCGCAGCACCAGTGTGGAACTAGTGGTGATGGCCATGCATGGAACCAGCACGTAGGAGGCCTTGCCAAGGACCCTAGCGGGTTAAGTGCCTTGCACAGCACCAGTGTGGAACTAGTGGTGGTGGCCTTGCCAAGGACCCTAGCGGGTTAAGTGCCATGCACCCAGCCTTGTGCAGCACCAGCACGGAGGTGGCCTTGCCAAGGAGCCTAGTGGGTTGGCGCTACGCGCAGAACCAGTGGTGGTGGCCTTAGTCCTTGCGCAGCACCAGTGTGGAACTAGTGGCCTTGCAAGAGACCATCGCGCAGAGCCCTGCATGGAACCTAGCGGGTTAAGTGCCATGCACCCAGCCTTGTGCAGCACCAGACACGGAGGTGGCCTTGCCAAGGACCCAGGGGTTAAGTCCTTGCTGGGGACCTAGTGGTGATGGCCATGCGCAGAGGGCGTGCATGGAACCAGCACGTGGGAGGCCTTGCCAAGGACCCAGGCGGGTTAAGTCCCCTGCGCCAGCACCAGTGTGGAACTAGTGCAGAGGCCTTGCAAAGGACCCTAGCCAGTTAAGTCCCTTGTGCAGCACCAGTGTGGTGGTAGCTTGCCAAGGACCGTAGTGGGTTAAGTGCCATGTGCAGAACCAGCGCGGTGGTGGCCATGCAAAGGACCCTAGCGGGTTAAGTGCCATCGCGAACGGTGTAGAGGCCTTGCCCCCAGCCTTGTGCAGCACCAGTGTGGTGGTGGCCATGCATGAGAACTCAGTGCAGAGGCCTGCCAAGGACCCCAGCCAGGTTAAGTGCCATGCACCCAGCCTTGTGCAGAACCAGCACGGAGGTGGCCTGCCGAGACCCTAGCGGGTTAAGTGCCATGCACCCAGCCTTGTGCAGCACCAGCACGAGTGGCCTTGCCAAGGACCATGCGCAGAACCGGTGCAGAGGCCCTGGTGGGTTAAGTCCCCTGCATGGAACCAGCATGGAGGTGGCCTTGCCAGGACCCTAGCGGGTTAAGTGCCTTGCACAGCACCAGTGTGGAACTAGTGGTGATGGCCATGCATGGAACCAGCACGTAGGAGGCCTTTGCCAAGACCCTAGCGAGTTAAGTCCCTTGTGCAGAACCAGTGTGGAACTAGTGGTGGTGGCCTTGCCAAGAACCCTAGCGGGTTAAGTGCCCTGCATGAACCAGCACGGAAGTGGCCTAGTGCCAAGGACCCTGAGTGGGTTAAGTCCTTGTGCAGAACCAGTGTGGAACTAGGTGGTGGTGGCCTTGCCAAGTCCCTGCGCAGCACCAGTGTGGAACTAGTGGTGATGGCCATGCATGGAACCAGCACGGAGGCCTTGCCAAGGACCCTAGCCAGGTTAAGTGCCTTGCACAGCACCAGTGTGGTGGTGGCCTTGCCAGAGACCTAGCGGGTTAAGTGCCCTCGCAGCACCAGTGTATGGAACGAGTGGTGATGGCCATGCATGGAACCAGCACGTAGGAGGCCTTGCAAGGACCCTAGCGAGTTAAGTGCCACACCCAGCCTTGTGCAGCACCAGCACGGAGGTGGCCTTGCCAAGGGCCTAGTGGGTTAAGTGCCATGCGCAGAACCAGTGGTGGTGGCCTTAGTCCATGCGCAGCACCAGTGTGAACTAGTGGCCTTGCCAGGACCATGCCCAGAGGCCCTGCATGGAACCCAGCGGGTTAGTGCCATGCACCCAGCCTTGTGCAGCACCAGCACTGGAGGTGGCCTTGCCAAGGACCCTAGCGGGTTAAGTCCCTTGTCGCGGACCTAGTGGTGATGGCCATGCGCAGAGGCCGTTGCATGGAACCAGCAATAGGAGGCCTGCCAAGGACCCCAGCGGGTTAAGTCCCCTGCGCAGCACCAGTGTGGAACTAGTGCAGAGGCCTTGCAAAGGACCCTAGCGGGTTAAGTCCCTTGTGCAGCACCAGTGTGGTGGTGGCCTTGCCAAGGACCGTAGTGGGTTAAGTGCCATGTGCAGAACCAGCACGGTGGTGGCCATGCAAGGACCCTAGCGGGTTAAGTGCCATCATGCAGAACCGAGTTAGAGGCCTGCCCCCAGCCTTGTGCAGCACCAGTGTGGTGGTGGCCATGCGCAGAACAGGCAGAGGCCCTGCCAAGGACCCTAGCGGGTTAAGTGCCATGCACCCAGCCTTGTGCAGAACCAGCACGGAGGTGGCCTTGCCAAGGACCCTAGCGGGTTAAGTGCCATGCACCCAGCCTTGTGCAGCACCAGCACGGAGGTGGCCTTGCCAAGGACCATGCGCAGAACCGGTGCAGAGGCCCCTAGTGGGTTAAGTCCCCTGCATGGAACCAGCATGGAGGTGGCCTTGCCAAGGACCCTAGCGGGTTAAGTCCCTTGTGCAGAACCAGTGTGGAACTAGTGGTGGTGGCCTTGCCAAGGACCCTAGCATGGAACCAGCCTTGTGCAGCACCAGTGTGGAACTAGCACGGAGGTGGCCTTGCCAAGTCCCCTGCGCAGCACCAGTGTGGAACTAGTGGTGATGGCCATGCATGGAACCAGCACGTAGGAGGCCTTGCCAAGGACCCTAGCGGGTTAAGTGCCTTGCACAGCACCAGTGTGGTGGTGGCCTTGCCAAGGACCCTAGCGGGTTAAGTGCCTTGCGCAGCACCAGTGTGGAACTAGTGGTGATGGCCATGCATGGAACCAGCACGTAGGAGGCCTTGCCAAGGACCCTAGCAGGTTAAGTGCCTTGCACAGCACACCAGTGTGGTGGTGGCTTGCCAGAGACCCTAGCGGGTTAAGTGCCTTGCACAGCACCAGTGTGGAACTAGTGGTGGTGGCCTTGCCAAGGACCCTAGCGGGTTAAGTGCCATGCACCCAGCCTTGTGCAGCACCAGCACGGAGGTGGCCTTGCCAAGGACCCTAGCGGGTTAAGTCCCTTGCGCGGAACTAGTGGTGATGGCCATGCGCAGAGGCCCTGCATGGAGCCAGCACGTAGGAGGCCTTGCCAAGGACCCTAGCGGGTTAAGTCCCTTGTGCGGAACTAGTGGTGATGGCCATGCGCAGAGGCCTTGCCAAGGACCCTAGCGGGTTAAGTGCCTTGCACAGCACCGGTGTAGAGGCCTTGCCCCGGACCCTAGCGGGTTAAGTGCCATGCGCAGAACCAGCACGGAGGTGGCCTTGCCAAGGACCCTAGCGGGTTAAGTGCCTTGCACAGCACCAGTGTGGAACTAGTGGTGGTGGCCTTGCCAAGAACCCTAGCGGGTTAAGTCCCCTGCGCAGCACCAGTGTGGAACTAGTGGTGGTGGCCTTGCCAAGGACCATGCGCAGCACTAGTGCAGAGGCCCTGCCAAGGACCCTAGCGGGTTAAGTGCCATGCACCCAGCCTTGTGCAGCACCAGCACGGAGGTGGCCTTGCCAAGGAGCCTAGTGGGTTAAGTGCCATGCGCAGAACCAGTGGTGGTGGCCTTAGTCCCTTGCGCAGCACCAGTGTGGAACTAGTGGTGGTGGCCTTGCCAAGGACCCTAGCGGGTTAAGTCCCTTGCGCAGCACCAGTGTGGAACTAGTGGTGATGGCCATGCATGGAACCAGCACGTAGGAGGCCTTGCCAAGGACCCTAGCGGGTTAAGTGCCTTGCACAGCACCAGTGTGGTGGTGGCCTTGCCAAGGACCCTAGCGGGTTAAGTGCCTTGCGCAGCACTAGTGTGGAACTAGTGGTGATGGCCATGCATGGAACCAGCACGTAGGAGGCCTTGCCAAGGACCCTAGCGGGTTAAGTGCCTTGCACAGCACCAGTGTGGTGGTGGCCTTGCCCCGGACCCTAGCGGGTTAAGTGCCATGCGCAGAACCAGCACGGAGGTGGCCTTGCCAAGGACCCTAGCGGGTTAAGTGCCTTGCACAGCACCAGTGTGGAACTAGTGGTGGTGGCCTTGCCAAGGACCCTAGCGGGTTAAGTGCCATGCACCCAGCCTTGTGCAGCACCAGCACGGAGGTGGCCTGCAAAGGAGCCCTAGTGGGTTAAGTGCCATGCGCCAGAACCAGTGGTGGTGGCCTTAGTCCATTGCGCCAGCACCAGTGTGGAAACTAGTGGCCAATGCCAGACCATGCGAGAGGCCCTGCATGGAACCTGGCGGGTTAGCGCCATGCACCCAGCCTTGTGCAGCACCAGCACGGAGGAGCCTTTGCCAAGGACCCTAGCGGTTAAGTCCCTTGTCGCGGACCCTAGTGGTGATGGCTATGCGCAGAGGCCGTGCATGGAACCAGCTACGTGGGAGGCCTTGCTAGCGACCCTAGCGGTTAAGTGCCTTGCGCAGAACCGGTGTGGAACTAGTGCAGAGGCCTTTGCAAGGACCCTAGCGGTTAAGTCCTGTGCAGCACCGTGTGGTGGTGGCCTTGCCAAGGACCGTAGTGGGTTAAGTGCTATGCCAGAACCAGCCACGGTGGTGGCCATGCAAAGGACCTAAGCGGGTTAAGTGCCAGCGCGCAGAACGTGTAGAGGCCTTGCCCCCACCTTATGCAGCACCAGTGTGGTGGTGGTCGCACAGAACTAGTGCAGAGGCCTGCCAGAGACCCTAGCGGTTAAGTGCCATGCACCCAGCCTTGTGCAGAACCAGCACGGAGGTGGCCTTCGCCAAGCGACCCTCGTGGTTATGCCATGCACCCAGCCTTGTGCAGCACCAGCACGGAGGTGGCCTTGCCAAGGACCATGCAGAGCGATCGCAGAGGCCCCTAGTGGGTTAAGTCCCTGCATGGAACCAGCATGAGGTGGCCTGCCAAGGACCCTAGGGTTAAGTCCCTTGTGCAGAACCAGTGTTGGTGGCCTCGCCAAGACCCTAGCATGGAACCAGCCTTGTACAGCACCAGTGTGGAACTAGCACGAGGTGGCCTTGCCAAGTCCCTGCGCAGCACCAGTGTGGAACTAGTGGTGATGGCCATGCATGGAACCGGCGCACGTAGGGAGGCCTTGCCAAGGACCCGGAGCGGGTTAAGTGCCCTGCACAGCACCAGTGTGGTGGTGGTCGCCAAGAGACCCAGCGGGTTAGTGCCTTGGCGCAGCACCAGTGTGGAACTAGTGGTGATGGCCATGCATGGAACCAGCACGTAGGAGGCCTTGCCAAGGACCCTAGCGGGTTAAGTGCCTTGCACAGCACCAGTGTGGTGGTGGCCTTGCCAAGGACCCTAGCGGGTTAAGTGCCTTGCACAGCACCAGTGTGGAACTAGTGGTGGTGGCCTTGCCAAGGACCCTAGCGGGTTAAGTGCCATGCACCCAGCCTTGTGCAGCACCAGCACGGAGGTGGCCTTGCCAAGGAGCCTAGTGGGTTAAGTGCCATGCGCAGAACCAGTGGTGGTGGCCTGAGTCCCTTGCGCAGCACCAGTGTGGAACTAGTGGCCTTGCCAAGGACCATGCGCAGAGGCCCTGCATGGAACCTAGCGGGTTAAGTGCCATGCACCCAGCCTTGGTGCAGCACCAGCACGGAGGTGGCCTTGCCAAGCGACCCTAGCGGGTTAAGTCCCTGCGCAGCACCAGTGTGGAACTAGTGGTGGTGGCTTGCAAGACCCTAGCCAGGGTTAAGTGCCTTTGGCGAGAACGGTGTGGAACTAGTGCAGAGGCCTTGCAAAGGACCCTAGTGGGTTAAGTCCCCAGCAGAACCAGTGGAACTAGTGGCTCTTGCCAAGGACCCTAGCATGGAACCAGCCTTTGTGCAGCACCAGTGTGGAACTAACACGAGGTGGCTCGCCAAGTCCCCCGCCAGCACCAGTGGTGGAACTAGTGGTGATGGCCATGCATGGAACCAGCACGTGAGGAGGCCTTGCCAAGGACCCTAGCGGGTTAAGTGCGCATCGCCAGAACCAGTGTATAGGCCTTTGCCCAGGACCTAGCGGCTTAAATGCCATGCACCCAGCCTTGTGCAGCACTCAGCACGCAGTGGCCTTGCCAAGGACCCTAGCAGAGGTTAAGTGCCTTGCACACACCGTAGTAGAGGCCTTTGCCCCAGCCTTGTGCAGCACCAGCACAGGAGGTGGCCTTGCCAAGGACCCTAGCGGGTTAAGTCCCTTGCACAGCACCAGTGTGGAACTAGTGGCCTTGCCAAGAGACCATGCGCGAGTCCTGCATGGAACCAGCACGAGGTGGCCTTGCCAAGTACCCTGAGTGGGTTAAGTTCGCTGCACAGCACCTGGTGTGGAACTAGTGGTGGTGGCCTTGCCAAGGACCCTAGCGAGTTAAGTCCCTTGCGCCAGCACCAGTGTGGAACTAGTGGTGATGGCCATGCATGGAACCAGCACGTAGGAGGCCTTTGCCAAGACCCCATGGGTTAAGTGCCTTGCACAGCACCAGTGTGGTGGTGGCCTCCAAGGACCCTAGCGGGTTAAGTGCCAGCGCCAGAACCAGCACGGAGGTGGCCTTGCTAGCGACCCAAGCGGTTAAGTGCCAGCCAGAACCGTGTAGAGGCCTTGCCCCAGCCCTTGTGCAGCACCAGTGTGGTGGTGGCCAGGCGCAGAACTAGTGCAGAGGCCCTGCCAAGGACCCTAGCGGTTAAGTGCCATGCACCCAGCCTTGTGCAGAACCAGCACGGAGGTGGCCTTGCCAAGGACCTGCCAGCGGTTAAGTGCCATGCACCCAGCCAGTGCAGCACCAGCACGGAGGTGGTCTTGCCAAGGACCATGCGCAGAACCGTGCAGAGGCCCTAGTGGTTAAGTCCCTGCATGGAACCAGCATGGAGGTGGCCTTGCCAAGGACCCTAAGCGGGTTAAGTGCCTTGCACAGCACCAGTGTGGAACTAGTGGTGATGGCCATGCATGGAACCAGCACGTGGGAGGCCTTGCCAAGGACCCTAGCGGGTTAAGTCCCTTGTCGCGGAACTAGTGGTGATGGCCATGTAGAGAGGCCCTGCCAAGGACCCTAGCGGGTTAAGTCCCCTGCGCAGCACCAGTGTGGAACTAGTGGTGGTGGCCTCGCAAGGACCCTAGCGGTTAAGTGCCTTGCACAGCACCAGTGTGGTGGTGGCCTTGCCAAGGACCGTAGTGGGTTAAGTGCCACTGCGCCAGAACCAGCACGGAGGTGGCCTTGCCCCCAGCCTTGTGCAGCACTAGTGCAGAGGCCCTGCCAAGGACCCTAGCGGGTTAAGTGCCATGCACCCAGCCTGGAGGTGGCCTTGCCAAGGACCCTAGTGGCTTGAGTGCCATGCACCCAGCCTTGTGCAGAACCAGCACGGAGGTGGCCTTGCCAAGGACCCTAGCGGGTTAAGTGCCTTGCACAGCACCAGTGTGGAACTAGTGCAGAGGCCTTGCCAAGGAGCCTAGTGGGTTAAGTCCCTAGCGCAGCACCGGTGTGGAACTAGTGGTGATGGCCATGCATGGAACCAGCACGAGGAGCCTTGCTGGAGACCCTAGCGGGTTAAGTGCCATGCGTGAGAACCGGTGTATAGGCCTTGCCCAGCACCAGTGTGGTGGTGGCCTTGCCAAGGACCTAGCGCTTAAATGCCATGCACCAGCCTTGCGCACCAGCACGGAGGTGGCTTGCCAAGCGACCCTAGCGACTTAAGTGCCATGCACCCAGCCTTGTGCAGCACCAGCACGGGGTGGCCTGCCAAGGACCCCAGCGGGTTAAGTCCCCAGCGGAACTAGTGGTGATGGCTACGCGCAGAGGCCCTGCCAAGGACCCTAGCGGGTTAAGTCCCCCGCGCAGCTAGTGGTGGTGGTTTGCCAAGACCCCAGCAGGTTGGCGCCATGCACCCAGCCATGTGCAGAACCAGCACGGTGGTGGCCTTGCCAAGGACCCTAGCGGGTTAAGTCCCGCGCAGCACCAGTGTGGAACTAGTGGTGGTGGCCATGCATGGAACCAGCACGTGAGGAGGCCTTCCAAGACCCCTAGCGGGTTAAGTGCCATGCGCAGAACCGTGTGGAACTGAGTGCAGAGCTTTTGCCAAGGACCCCTAGCGGGTTAAGTCCCTGCGCAGCACCAGTGTGGAACTAGTGGTGATGGCCATGCAGAACCAGCACGTAGGAGGCTCTGCCAAGGACCCTAGCGGGTTAGTGCCCTGCAGCACCAGTGTGGTGGCAGCCTTGCCAAGGACCCTAGCGGGTTAAGTGCCATGCGCGAGAACCAGCACGGAGGTGGCCTTGCCAAGGACCCTAGCGGTTAAGCGCCATGCACCAGAACCGGTGTAGAGGCCTTGCCCCAGCCTTGTGCAGCACCAGTGTGGTGGTGGCCATCGCAGAACTAGTGCAGAGGCCCTGCCAAGAACCCTAGCGGGTTAAGTGCCATGCACCCAGCCTTGTGCAGAACCAGCACGGAGGTGGCCATGCAAGGACCCTAGCGGGTTAAGTGCCAGCACCCAGCCTTGTGCAGCACCAGCACGGAGGTGGCCTTGCCAAGGACCATCGCCAGGAACCGTGCAGAGGCCCCTAGTGGGTTAAGTCCCTGCATGGAACCAGCATGGAGGTGGCCTTGCCAAGGACCTAGCGGGTTAAGTGCCTTGCACAGCACCAGTGTGGAACTAGTGGTGATGGCCATGCATGGAACCAGCACGTAGAGAGGCCTTGCCAAGGACCCTAGCGGGTTAAGTCCCTTGTGCGGAACTAGTGGTGATGGCCATGCGCAGAGGCCCTGCCAAGGACCCTAGCGGGTTAAGTCCCCTGCGCAGCACCAGTGTGGAACTAGTGGTGGTGGCCTTGCCAAGGACCCTAGCGGGTTAAGTGCCTTGCACAGCACCAGTGTGGTGGTGGCCTTGCCAAGGACCGTAGTGGGTTAAGTGCCATGCGCAGAACCAGCACGGAGGTGGCCTTGCCCCCAGCCTTGTGCAGCACTAGTGCAGAGGCCCTGCCAAGGACCCTAGCGGGTTAAGTGCCATGCACCCAGCCTGGAGGTGGCCTTGCCAAGGACCCTAGTGGCTTAAGTGCCATGCACCCAGCCTTGTGCAGAACCAGCACGGAGGTGGCCTTGCCAAGGACCCTAGCGGGTTAAGTGCCTTGCACAGCACCAGTGCAGAGGCCTTGCCAAGGAGCCTAGTGGGTTAAGTCCCTTGCGCAGCACCGGTGTGGAACTAGTGGTGATGGCCATGCATGGAACCAGCACGTAGGAGGCCTTGCCAAGGACCCTAGCGGGTTAGTGCCATGCGCAGAACCGGTGTATAGGCCTTGCCAAGGACCCTAGCGGCTTAAATGCCATGCACCCAGCCTTGTGCAGCACCAGCACGGAGGTGGCCTTGCCAAGGACCCTAGCGGGTTAAGTGCCTTGCACAGCACCAGTGTGGAACTAGTGCAGAGGCCGTGCCAAGAGCCTAGTGGGTTAAGTCCCTTGCGCAGCACGGTGTGGAACTAGTGGTGATGGCCATGCATGGAACCAGCACGTAGGAGGCCTTGCCAAGGACCCTAGCGGTTAAGTGCCATCGCAAGAACCGGTGTATAGGCCTTGCCCAGCACCAGTGTGGTGGTGGCCTTGCCAAGGACCCTAGCGGCTTAAATGCCATGCACCCAGCCTTGCGCAGCACCAGCACGGAGGTGGCCTTGCCAAGGACCCTAGCGACTTAAGTGCCATGCACCCAGCCTTGTGCAGCACCAGCACGGAGGTGGCCTTGCCAAGGACCCTAGCGGGTTAAGTCCCTTGTGCGGAACTAGTGGTGATGGCCATGCGCAGCACCGGTGTAGAGGCCTTGCCAAGGACCCTAGCGGCTTAAGTGCCATGCACCCAGCCTTGTGCAGCACCAGCACGGAGGTGGCCTTGCCAAGGACCCTAGCGGGTTAAGTCCCCTGCGCAGCACCAGTGTGGAACTAGTGGTGGTGGCCTTGCCAAGAGACCCTAGCATGGAACCAGCCTTGTGCAGCACCAGTGTGGAACTAGCACGGAGGTGGCTCTTGCCAAGTCCCCCGCGCAGCACCAGTGTGGAACTAGTGGTGATGGCCATGCATGGAACCAGCACGAGAGGCCTTGCCCAGGACCCTAAGCGGCCTGTGCCATGCACCCAGCCTTGTGCAGCACCAGCACGGAGGTGGCCTTGCCAAGGACCCTAGCGGGTTAAGTGCCTTGCACAGCACCGTGTAGAGGCCTTGCCCCAGCCTTGTGCAGCACCAGCACGGAGGTGGCCTTGCCAAGGACCCTAGCCGGTTAAGTCCCTTGCACAGCACCAGTGTGGAACTAGTGGCCTTGCCAGGACCATGCGCAGAGTCCCTAGCATGGAACCAGCACGGAGGTGGCCTTGCCAAGCCCCTAGTGGGTTAAGTCCCTGCGCAGCACCAGTGTGGAACTAGTGGTGGTGGCCTTGCCAAGGACCCTAAGCGGTTAAGTCCCTGCGCAGCACCAGTGTGGAACTAGTGGTGATGGCCATGCATGGAACCAGCACGTAGGAGGCCTTGCCAAGGACCCTAGCGGTTAAGTGCCTTGCACAGCACCAGTGTGGTGGTGGCTCGCTGGCGACCCTAGCGGGTTAAGTGCCTTGGCGAGCACCAGTGTGGAACTAGTGATGGCCATGCATGGAACCAGCACGTAGGAGGCCTTGCCAAGGACCCTAGCGGGTTAAGTGCCTTGCACAGCACCAGTGTGGAACTAGTGGTGGTGGCCTTGCCAAGGACCCTAGCGGGTTAAGTGCCATGCACCCAGCCTTGTGCAGCACCAGCACGGAGGTGGCCTTGCCAAGGAGCCTAGTGGGTTAAGTGCCATGCGCAGAACCAGTGGTGGTGGCCTTAGTCCCCTGCGCAGCACCAGTGTGGAACTAGTGGCCTTGCCAAGGACCATCGCGCAGAGGCCCTCCATGGAACCTAAGCGGGTTAAGTGCCATGCACCCAGCCTTGTGCAGCACCAGCACGGAGGTGGCCTTGCCAAGGACCCTAGCGGGTTAAGTCCCTTGCGCGGACCTAGTGGTGATGGCCATGCGCAGAGGCCGTGCATGGAACCAGCACGTAGGAGGCCTTGCCAAGCGACCCTAGCGGGTTAAGTCCCCTGCGCAGCACCAGTGTGGAACTAGTGCAGAGGCCTTGCAAAGGACCCTAGCGGTTAAGTCCCTTGTGCAGCACCAGTGTGGTGGTGGCCTTGCCAAGGACCGTAGTGGGTTAAGTGCCATGTGCAGAACCAGCACGGTGGTGGCCATGCAAAGGACCTAAGCGGGTTAAGTGCCATCGCCCAGAAGCGTTGAGGCCTTGCCCCCAGCCTTGTGCAGCACCAGTGTGGTGGTGGCCATGCATGCAGAACTAGTGCAGAGGCCTGCCAAGGACCCTAGCCAGGTTAGTGCCATGCACCCAGCCTTGTGCAGAACCAGCACGGGTGGCCTTGCCAAGACCCTAGCGGGTTAAGTGCCATGCACCCAGCCTCGTGCAGCACCAGCACGGAGGTGGCCTTGCCACCCAGCCTTGTGCAGGACCATGCGCAGAACCGGTGCAGAGGCCCCTAGTGGGTTAAGTCCCCTGCATGGAACCAGCATGGAGGTGGCCTTGCCAAGGACCCTAGCGGGTTAAGTGCCTTGCACAGCACCAGTGTGGAACTAGTGGTGATGGCCATGCATGGAACCAGCACGTAGGAGGCCTTGCCAAGGACCCTAGCGGGTTAAGTCCCTTGTGCAGAACCAGTGTGGAACTAGTGGTGGTGGCCTTGCCAAGGACCCTAGCGGGTTAAGTGCCTTGCGCAGAACCGGTGTGGAACTAGTGCAGAGGCCTTGCAAAGGACCCTAGTGGGTTAAGTCCCTTGTGCAGAACCAGTGTGGAACTAGTGGTGGTGGCCTTGCCAAGTCCCCTGCGCAGCACCAGTGTGGAACTAGTGGTGATGGCCATGCATGGAACCAGCACGTAGGAGGCCTTGCCAAGGACCCTAGCGGGTTAAGTGCCTTGCACAGCACCAGTGTGGTGGTGGCCTTGCCAAGGACCCTAGCGGGTTAAGTGCCTTGCGCAGCACCAGTGTGGAACTAGTGGTGATGGCCATGCATGGAACCAGCACGTAGGAGGCCTTGCCAAGGACCCTAGCGGGTTAAGTGCCATGCACCCAGCCTTGTGCAGCACCAGCACGGAGGTGGCCTTGCCAAGGAGCCCTAGTGGGTTAAGTGCCATCGCCAGAACCAGTGGTGGTGGCGCCAGTCCCTTGCGCGGCACCAATTGTGGAACTAGTGGCCTTGCCAAGGACCATGCGCGAGAGGCCCTGCATGGAACCTAGCGGGTTAAGTGCCATGCACCCAGCCTTTGCAGCACCAGCATGGAGGTGGCCTTGCCAAGGACCCTAGCGGGTTAAGTCCCTTGTCGCGGACCTAGTGGTGATGGCCATGCGCAGAGGCCGTGCATGGAACCAGCACGTGGAGGCCTTGCCAAGGACCCTAGCGGTTAAGTCCCTGCGCAGCACCAGTGTGGAACTAGTGCAGAGGCCTTGCAAAGGACCCTAGCGGGTTAAGTCCCTTGTGCAGCACCAGTGTGGTGGTGGCCTTGCCAGGACGTAGTGGGTTAAGTGCCATGTGCAGAACCAGCACGGTGGTGGCCATGCAAAGGACCTAGCGGGTTAAGTGCCATGCGCAGAACCGGTGTAGAGGCCTTGCCCCCAGCCTTGTGCAGCACCAGTGTGGTGGTGGCCATGCGCAGAACTAGTGCAGAGGCCCTGCCAAGGACCCTAGCGGGTTAAGTGCCATGCACCCAGCCTTGTGCAGAACCAGCACGGAGGTGGCCTTGCCAAGGACCCTAGCGGGTTAAGTGCCATGCACCCAGCCTTGTGCAGCACCAGCACGGAGGTGGCCTTGCCAAGGACCATGCGCAGAACCGGTGCAGAGGCCCCTAGTGGGTTAAGTCCCCTGCATGGAACCAGCATGGAGGTGGCCTTGCCAAGGACCCTAGCGGGTTAAGTCCCTTGTGCAGAACCAGTGTGGAACTAGTGGTGGTGGCCTTGCAAGACCCTAGCATGGAACCAGCCTTGTGCAGCACCAGTGTGGAACTAGCACGGAGGTGGCCTTGCCAAGTCCCCGCGCAGCACCAGTGTGGAACTAGTGGTGATGGCCATGCATGGAACCAGCACGTAGGAGGCCTTGCCAAGGACCCTAGCGGGTTAAGTGCCTTGCACAGCACCAGTGTGGTGGTGGCCTTGCCAAGGACCCTAGCGGGTTAAGTGCCTTGCGCAGCACCAGTGTGGAACTAGTGGTGATGGCCATGCATGGAACCAGCACGTAGGAGGCCTTGCCAAGGACCCTAGCGGGTTAAGTGCCTTGCACAGCACCAGTGTGGTGGTGGCCTTGCCAAGGACCCTAGCTGGTTAAGTGCCTTGCACAGCACCAGTGTGGAACTAGTGGTGGTGGCCTTGCCAAGGACCCTAGCGGGTTAAGTGCCATGCACCCAGCCTTGTGCAGCACCAGCACGGAGGTGGCCTTGCCAAGGACCCTAGCGGGTTAAGTCCCTTGCGCGGAACTAGTGGTGATGGCCATGCGCAGAGGCCCTGCATGGAGCCAGCACGTAGGAGGCCTTGCCAAGGACCCTAGCGGGTTAAGTCCCTTGTGCGGAACTAGTGGTGATGGCCATGCGCAGAGGCCTTGCCAAGGACCCTAGCGGGTTAAGTGCCTTGCACAGCACCGGTGTAGAGGCCTTGCCCCGGACCCTAGCGGGTTAAGTGCCATGCGCAGAACCAGCACGGAGGTGGCCTTGCCAAGGACCCTAGCGGGTTAAGTGCCTTGCACAGCACCAGTGTGGAACTAGTGGTGGTGGCCTTGCCAAGGACCCTAGCGGGTTAAGTCCCCTGCGCAGCACCAGTGTGGAACTAGTGGTGGTGGCCTTGCCAAGGACCATGCGCAGCACTAGTGCAGAGGCCCTGCCAAGGACCCTAGCGGGTTAAGTGCCATGCACCCAGCCTTGTGCAGCACCAGCACGGAGGTGGCCTTGCCAAGGAGCCTAGTGGGTTAAGTGCCATGCGCAGAACCAGTGGTGGTGGCCTTAGTCCCTTGCGCAGCACCAGTGTGGAACTAGTGGCCTTGCCAAGGACCATGCGCAGAGGCCCTGCATGGAACCTAGCGGGTTAAGTGCCATGCACCCAGCCTTGTGCAGCACCAGCACGGAGGTGGCCTTGCCAAGGACCCTAGCGGGTTAAGTCCCTTGTGCGGACCTAGTGGTGATGGCCATGCGCAGAGGCCGTGCATGGAACCAGCACGTAGGAGGCCTTGCCAAGGACCCTAGCGGGTTAAGTCCCTTGTGCAGCACCAGTGTGGTGGTGGCCTTGCCAAGGACCGTAGTGGGTTAAGTGCCATGTGCAGAACCAGCACGGTGGTGGCCATGCAAAGGACCCTAGCGGGTTAAGTGCCATGCGCAGAACCGGTGTAGAGGCCTTGCCCCCAGCCTTGTGCAGCACCAGTGTGGTGGTGGCCATGCGCAGAACTAGTGCAGAGGCCCTGCCAAGGACCCTAGCGGGTTAAGTGCCATGCACCCAGCCTTGTGCAGAACCAGCACGGAGGTGGCCTTGCCAAGGACCCTAGCGGGTTAAGTGCCATGCACCCAGCCTTGTGCAGCACCGGTGCAGAGGCCCCTAGTGGGTTAAGTCCCCTGCGCAGCACCAGTGTGGAACTAGTGGTGGTGGCCTTGCCAAGGACCCTAGTGGGTTAAGTGCCATGCGCAGAACCGGTGTGGAACTAGTGCAGAGGCCTTGCAAAGGACCCTAGCGGGTTAAGTCCCTTGCGCAGCACCAGTGGTGATGGCCATGCATGGAACCAGCACGTAGGAGGCCTTGCCAAGGACCGTAGTGGGTTAAGTGCCATGCGCAGAACCAGCACGGAGGTGGCCTTGCCCCCAGCCTTGTGCAGAGGCCCTGCCAAGGACCCTAGCGGGTTAAGTGCCATGCACCCAGCCTTGTGCAGCACCAGCGCGGAGGTGGCCTTGCCAAGGACCCTAGCGGGTTAAGTCCCTTGTGCGGAACTAGTGGTGATGGCCATGCGCAGAGGCCCTGCCAAGGACCCTAGCGGGTTAAGTCCCCTGCGCAGCACTAGTGGTGGTGGCCTTGCCAAGGACCGTAGTGGGTTAAGTGCCATGCGCAGAACCAGCACGGAGGTGGCCTTGCCCCGAGACCCTAGCGGGTATGGCCATGCATGGAACCAGCACGTAGGAGGCCTTGCCAAGGACCCTAGCGGGTTAAGTCCCTTGCGCAGCACCAGTGGTGATGGCCATGCATGGAACCAGCACGTAGGAGGCCTTGCCAAGGACCGTAGTGGGTTAAGTGCCATGCGCAGAACCAGCACGGAGGTGGCCTTGCCCCCAGCCTTGTGCAGAGGCCCTGCCAAGGACCCTAGCGGGTTAAGTGCCATGCACCCAGCCTTGTGCAGCACCAGCACGGAGGTGGCCTTGCCAAGGACCCTAGCGGGTTAAGTCCCTTGTGCGGAACTAGTGGTGATGGCCATGCGCAGAGGCCCTGCCAAGGACCCTAGCGGGTTAAGTCCCCTGCGCAGCACTAGTGGTGGTGGCCTTGCCAAGGACCGTAGTGGGTTAAGTGCCATGCGCAGAACCAGCACGGAGGTGGCCTTGCCCCGAGACCCTAGCGGGTATGGCCATGCATGGAACCAGCACGTAGGAGGCCTTGCCAAGGACCCTAGCGGGTTAAGTGCCATGCGCAGAACCGGTGTAGAGGCCTTGTGCAGCACCAGCACGGAGGTGGCCTTGCCAAGGACCCTAGCGGGTTAAGTCCCTTGTGCAGAGGCCCTGCCAAGGACCCTAGCGGGTTAAGTGCCTTGCACAGCACCGGTGTAGAGGCCTTGCCAAGGACCCTAGCGGGTTAAGTCCCTTGCGCAGCACCAGTGTGGAACTAGTAGTGGTGGCCTTGCCAAGGACCCTAGCGGGTTAAGTCCCTTGCGCAGCACCAGTGTGGAACTAGTGGTGGTGGCCTTGCCAAGGACCCTAGCGGGTTAAGTGCCTTGCACAGAACCGGTGTGGAACTAGTGCAGAGGCCTTGCAAAGGACCCTAGCGGGTTAAGTCCCTTGCGCAGCACCAGTGTGGAACTAGTGGTGATGGCCATGCATGGAACCAGCACGTAGGAGGCCTTGCCAAGGACCCTAGCGGGTTAAGTGCCATGCGCAGCACCAGCACGGAGGTGGCCTTGCCAAGGACCCTAGCGGGTTAAGTCCCTTGTGCGGAACTAGTGGTGATGGCCATGCGCAGAGGCCCTGCCAAGGACCCTAGCGGGTTAAGTGCCTTGCACAGCACCGGTGTAGAGGCCTTGCCAAGGACCCTAGCGGCTTAAGTGCCATGCACCCAGCCTTGTGCAGAACCAGCACGGAGGTGGCCTTGCCAAGGACCCTAGCGGGTTAAGTCCCCTGCGCAGCACCAGTGTGGAACTAGTGCAGAGGCCTTGCAAAGGACCCTAGCGGGTTAAGTGCCTTGCACAGCACCAGTGTGGTGGTGGCCTTGCCAAGGACCGTAGTGGGTTAAGTGCCATGCGCAGAACCAGCACGGAGGTGGCCTGGCCCCCAGCCTTGTGCAGAGACCCTAGCGGGTATGGCCATGCATGGAACCAGCACGTAGGAGGCCTTGCCAAGGACCCTAGCGGGTTAAGTGCCATGCGCAGCACCAGCACGGAGGTGGCCTTGCCAAGGACCATGCGCAGAGTCCCCTAGTGGGTTAAGTCCCCTGCATGGAACCAGCACGGAGGTGGCCTTGCCAAGTACCCTAGTGGGTTAAGTCCCTTGCGCAGCACCAGTGTGGAACTAGTGGTGGTGGCCTTGCCAAGGACCCTAGCGGGTTAAGTCCCTTGCGCAGCACCAGTGTGGAACTAGTGGTGATGGCCATGCATGGAACCAGCACGTAGGAGGCCTTGCCAAGGACCCTAGCGGGTTAAGTGCCATGCACCCAGCCAAGGACCCTAGTGGCTTAAGTGCCATGCACCCAGCCTTGTGCAGAACCAGCACGGAGGTGGCCTTGCCAAGGACCCTAGCGGGTTAAGTGCCTTGCACAGCACCAGTGCAGAGGCCTTGCCAAGGAGCCTAGTGGGTTAAGTCCCTTGCGCAGCACCGGTGTGGAACTAGTGGTGATGGCCATGCATGGAACCAGCACGTAGGAGGCCTTGCCAAGGACCCTAGCGGGTTAAGTGCCATGCGCAGAACCGGTGTATAGGCCTTGCCAAGGACCCTAGCGGCTTAAATGCCATGCACCCAGCCTTGTGCAGCACCAGCACGGAGGTGGCCTTGCCAAGGACCCTAGCGGGTTAAGTGCCTTGCACAGCACCAGTGTGGAACTAGTGCAGAGGCCTTGCCAAGGAGCCTAGTGGGTTAAGTCCCTTGCGCAGCACCGGTGTGGAACTAGTGGTGATGGCCATGCATGGAACCAGCACGTAGGAGGCCTTGCCAAGGACCCTAGCGGGTTAAGTGCCATCGCCAGAACGATGTATAGGCCTTGCCCAGCACCAGTGTGGTGGTGGCCTTGCCAAGGACCCTAGCGGCTTAAATGCCATGCACCCAGCCTTGCGCCTACAACGCACGGAGGTGGCCTTGCCAGGACCTAGCGGACTTAGTGCCATGCACCCAGCCTTGTGCAGCACCAGCACGGAGGTGGCCTTGCCAAGGACCCTAGCGGGTTAAGTCCCTTGTGCGGAACTAGTGGTGATGGCCATGCGCAGCACCGGTGTAGAGGCCTTGCCAAGGACCCTAGCGGCTTAAGTGCCATGCACCCAGCCTTGTGCAGCACCAGCACGGAGGTGGCCTTGCCAAGGACCCTAGCGGGTTAAGTCCCCTGCGCAGCACCAGTGTGGAACTAGTGGTGGTGGCCTTGCCAAGGACCCTAGCATGGAACCAGCCTTGTGCAGCACCAGTGTGGAACTAGCACGGAGGTGGCCTTGCCAAGTCCCCTGCGCAGCACCAGTGTGGAACTAGTGGTGATGGCCATGCATGGAACCAGCACGTAGGAGGCCTTGCCCAGGACCCTAGCGGCTTAAATGCCATGCACCCAGCCTTGTGCAGCACCAGCACGGAGGTGGCCTTGCCAAGGACCCTAGCGGGTTAAGTGCCTTGCACAGCACCGGTGTAGAGGCCTTGCCCCCAGCCTTGTGCAGCACCAGCACGGAGGTGGCCTTGCCAAGGACCCTAGCGGGTTAAGTCCCTTGCACAGCACCAGTGTGGAACTAGTGGCCTTGCCAAGGACCATGCGCAGAGTCCCCTGCATGGAACCAGCACGGAGGTGGCCTTGCCAAGTACCCTAGTGGGTTAAGTCCCTTGCGCAGCACCAGTGTGGAACTAGTGGTGGTGGCCTTGCCAAGGACCCTAGCGGGTTAAGTCCCTTGCGCAGCACCAGTGTGGAACTAGTGGTGATGGCCATGCATGGAACCAGCACGTAGGAGGCCTTGCCAAGGACCCTAGCGGGTTAAGTGCCTTGCACAGCACCAGTGTGGTGGTGGCCTTGCCAAGGACCCTAGCGGGTTAAGTGCCTTGCGCAGCACCAGTGTGGAACTAGTGGTGATGGCCATGCATGGAACCAGCACGTAGGAGGCCTTGCCAAGGACCCTAGCGGGTTAAGTGCCATGCACCCAGCCTTGTGCAGCACCAGCACGGAGGTGGCCTTGCCAAGGAGCCTAGTGGGTTAAGTGCCATGCGCAGAACCAGTGGTGGTGGCCTTAGTCCCTTGCGCAGCACCAGTGTGGAACTAGTGGCCTTGCCAAGGACCATGCGCAGAGGCCCTGCATGGAACCTAGCGGGTTAAGTGCCATGCACCCAGCCTTGTGCAGCACCAGCACGGAGGTGGCCTTGCCAAGGACCCTAGCGGGTTAAGTCCCTTGTGCGGACCTAGTGGTGATGGCCATGCGCAGAGGCCGTGCATGGAACCAGCACGTAGGAGGCCTTGCCAAGGACCCTAGCGGGTTAAGTCCCCTGCGCAGCACCAGTGTGGAACTAGTGCAGAGGCCTTGCAAAGGACCCTAGCGGGTTAAGTCCCTTGTGCAGCACCAGTGTGGTGGTGGCCTTGCCAAGGACCGTAGTGGGTTAAGTGCCATGTGCAGAACCAGCACGGTGGTGGCCATGCAAAGGACCCTAGCGGGTTAAGTGCCATGCGCAGAACCGGTGTAGAGGCCTTGCCCCCAGCCTTGTGCAGCACCAGTGTGTGGTGGTGGCCAGCAGAACTAGTGCAGAGGCCCTGCCAAGGACCCTAGCGGGTTAAGTGCCATGCACCCAGCCTTGTGCAGAACCAGCACGGAGGTGGCCTTGCCAAGGACCCTAGCGGGTTAAGTGCCATGCACCCAGCCTTGTGCAGCACCAGCACGGAGGTGGCCTTGCCAAGGACCATGCGCAGAACCGGTGCAGAGGCCCCTAGTGGGTTAAGTCCCCTGCATGGAACCAGCATGGAGGTGGCCTTGCCAAGGACCCTAGCGGGTTAAGTCCCTTGTGCAGAACCAGTGTGGAACTAGTGGTGGTGGCCTTGCCAAGGACCCTAGCATGGAACCAGCCTTGTGCAGCACCAGTGTGGAACTAGCCGGAGGTGGCCTTGCCAAGTCCCCTGCGCAGCACCAGTGTGGAACTAGTGGTGATGGCCATGCATGGAACCAGCACGTAGGAGGCCTTGCCAAGGACCCTAGCGGGTTAAGTGCCTTGCACAGCACCAGTGTGGTGGTGGCCTTGCCAAGGACCCTAGCGGGTTAAGTGCCTTGCGCAGCACCAGTGTGGAACTAGTGGTGATGGCCATGCATGGAACCAGCACGTAGGAGGCCTTGCCAAGGACCCTAGCGGGTTAAGTGCCTTGCACAGCACCAGTGTGGTGGTGGCCTTGCCAAGGACCCTAGCTGGTTAAGTGCCTTGCACAGCACCAGTGTGGAACTAGTGGTGGTGGCCTTGCCAAGGACCCTAGCGGGTTAAGTGCCATGCACCCAGCCTTGTGCAGCACCAGCACGGAGGTGGCCTTGCCAAGGACCCTAGCGGGTTAAGTCCCTTGCGCGGAACTAGTGGTGATGGCCATGCGCAGAGGCCCTGCATGGAGCCAGCACGTAGGAGGCCTTGCCAAGGACCCTAGCGGGTTAAGTCCCTTGTGCGGAACTAGTGGTGATGGCCATGCGCAGAGGCCTTGCCAAGGACCCTAGCGGGTTAAGTGCCTTGCACAGCACCGGTGTAGAGGCCTTGCCCCGGACCCTAGCGGGTTAAGTGCCATGCGCAGAACCAGCACGGAGGTGGCCTTGCCAAGGACCCTAGCGGGTTAAGTGCCTTGCACAGCACCAGTGTGGAACTAGTGGTGGTGGCCTTGCCAAGGACCCTAGCGGGTTAAGTCCCCTGCGCAGCACCAGTGTGGAACTAGTGGTGGTGGCCCTGCGCAGCAGCCAGGCACCTATTAAACACATCAGCAGCACCAGCCAGACACCTATTAAACACATCAGAGCATCCAGCCAGGCACCTATAAAAGACTTCCGCAGCACTCAGCCAGGCACCTATTAAAACATCAGCAGCATCAGCCAGGCATCTAATAAACACATCGGCAGCACTCAGCTAGGTACCGTATTAAACACATCGCAGCACCAGCCAGGCACCTATTAAAGACATTAGCAGTAATTAGCCAGGCAAATTTATTAAACACATCAGCAGCATCCGCCAGTATTGTTCTTACGGTTATCAGCAGCACTCAGCTGTGTTAATCTATTAAACACATCGGCAGCACCAGCCATGCACCTATTAAACACATCAGCTGCATCCAGCCAGGCACCTATTAAAGACATCAGCAGCACTCAGCCAGGCACCTATTAAACACCTCGGCACCCAGCAGGCAATTCCTATACACATCAGCAGCATCCAGCCAGGCACCTATTAAAGACATCAGCAGCACTCAGCTATGCATCTATTAAACACATCTGTACCCAGCCAGTACTTATTAAACACATCATCAGCTCCCAGCCAGGCACCTATTGAACACAATGGCAATTCCAGCCAGCAACCTATTAAATATATCATCAGCACCCACAAGCACCTATTAAATGATCATCAGCACCCAGCCAGGCACCTATTAAACACATCAGCAGCACCCAGCCAGGCAACTACGACATCAGCAGGATCCAGCCAGACACCGTATTGTAGGCATCAGCACCAGCCAGGCACCTATAAACATAGGTAGGCACCCAGCCAGGCACCTATTGAACACATCAGCAGCACCCAGCCAGGCACCCATTAAACACATCAGCAGCATCCAGCCAGGCAATCATTTTAAACACATCAGCAGCACCCAGCCAGGCACCTATTAAACACATCAGCAGCATCAGCCAGGAAGTTATTAAAACATATCGGCAGCAACCGTTCAGGCGGTTCTATTAAACACATCGGCAGTACCCAGCCAGGCACCTATAAACACATCAGCACCCAGCCAGGCCTCTATTAAACACATCAGCAGCATCCAGCCAGGCACCTATTAAAGATATCAGCAGTACTCAAGAAGGTATATTAAACACATTGGCAGCAGCCATTGGCACCTATTAACACATCAGCAGCATCCAGCTACACCGTCTACAAAGACATCAGCAGGACCGCCAGGCAGCTAGTTAAACATCGCAACACCCAGCCAGGCACCTATTAAACACATCAGCAGCACCCAGCCAGGCACCTATTAAACACATCAGCAGCACCCAGCCAAGCAGCTATTAAACACATCAGCAGCATCCAGCCAGGCACCTATTAAAGACATCAGAGGCACTGAGAGACACCTATTAAACACATCAGCAGCACCCAGCCAGGCACCTATTAAACGCATCAGCAGCACCCAGCCAGGCACCTATTGAACACATCGGCAGCACCCAGCCAGTCACCTATTAAATACATCAGCAGCACTCAGCCTGGCACCTATTAAACACATCAGCAGCACCCAGTCAGGCACCTACTAAACAATTCAGCAGCACCCAGCCAGGCACCTATTAAACACATTAGCAGCACCCAGTCAGGCACCTATTAAACACATCAGCAGCACCCAGAGAGGCACCTATTAAAGACATCGGCATCGCTCAGCCTGGCACCTATTAAACACATCGGCAGCACTCAGCCAGGCACCTATTAAACGCATCAGTAGCATCCAGCCAGGCACCTATTAAAGACATCGCACTCAGCCAGGCCTATTAAAGACATCGCGCACCCAGCCAGGCACCTATTAAACACATCAGCAGCACCCAGCCAGGCACCTATTAAAGACATCAGCACCAGCCAAGCACCTATTAAAACACATAAGCATCCAGCCAAGTACCATTAAAGACATCAGCACATGCCAGGCATTTATTAAACACATCGGCAGCACTCCAGCCAGGCACCTATTAAACCAATCTGCACCCAACAGGCACCTATTAACACATCAGCAGCACTAGCCAGGCAGCCATTAAACACATCGGCAGCACCAGCCAGGCACCTATTAACACATCGGCAGCACCTGGGCCAGGCACTTATTAAACACATCAGCAGCACTCCAGCCAGGCACCTATTAAAGACATCAGCAGCACTCAGCCAGGCACCTATTAAACACATCGGCACGCAGCAGCACCCCACACATTAATATCAGCAGCATCCACAGGCACCTATTAAAGACATCAGAGGCACTCAGCCAGGCACCTACTAAACACATCAGCAGCACTCAGCCAGGCACCTATTAAACACATCATCAACACTCAGCCAGGCACCTATTGAACACATTGGCAGCACCCAGCCAGGCACCTATTAAACACATCAGCAGCATCCAGCCAGGCACTTATTAAACACATCATTAGCACCCAGCCAGGCACCTATTGAACACATCGGCAGCACCCAGCCAGGCACCTATTAAACACATCAGCAGCACCCAGTCAGGCACCTATTAAACACATCACCAGCACTCCCCCAGGCACCTACTAAACACATCAGCAGCTTCCTGCCAGGCACCTATTAAACACATCCACAGCACCCAGCCATGCACCTATTAAACACATCATCAGCACCCAGCCAAGCACCTACTGAACACATTGGTAGCACCCAGCCAGGCACCTATTAAACACATCAGCAGTACTCAGCCAGGCACCTATTAAACACATCAGAAGCATCCAGGCAGGCACCTTTTAAAGATATCAACAACATTCAGCCACACATCTATTAAACACATCAGCAGCACCCAGCCAGACACCTATTAAACACATCAGCAGCATCCAGCCAGGCACCTACCAAAGACATCAGCAGCACTCAGCCAGGCACCTATTAAACACATCAGCAGCACTCAGCCAGGCATCTATTAAACACATCGGCAGCACCCAGCCAGGCACCTATTAAACACAACAGCTGCATCCAGCCAGGCACCTATTAAAGACATCAGCAGCACTCAGTCAGGCACCTATTAAACATATCTGCAGCCCCAGCCAGGCACTTATTAAACACATCATCAGCCCCAGCCAGGCACCTATTGAACACATTGGCAGCACCCAGCCAGGCACCTATTAAACACATCATCAGCACCCAGCCAAGCACCTATTAAACGCATCATCAGCACCCAGCCAGGCACCTATTAAACACATCAGCAGCACCCAGCCAGGCAACTATTAAACACATCAGCAGCAACCAGCGAGACACCAATTAAAGACATCAGCAGCACTCAGCCAGGCACCTATAAAACACATCAGCAGCACCCAGCCAGGCACCTATTAAACACATCAGCAGCATCCAGCCAGGCACCTATTAAACACATAAGCAGCACCCAGCCAGGTACTTATTAAACACAACATCAGTCACCAGCCAGGCACCTATTTAAAACATTGGCAGCACCCAGCCAGGCACCTACTAAACAGATCAGCAGCACCCAGCCAAGCACCTATTAAACGCATCAGCAGCACCCAGCCAGGCACCTATTAAACACATCAGCAGCACCCAGCCAGGCACCTATTAAACACATCAGCAGCATCCAGGCAGGAACCTATTAAACACATTAGCAGCACTCAGCCAGGCATCTATTAAACACATCGGCAACACCCAGCCAGGAACCTATTAAACACATCAGCAGCACCCAGCCAGACACCTATTAAACACATCACGTGCATCCAGCCAGGCACCTATTAATGACTTCATCAGCAGCACTCAGCCAGGCACCTATTAAAGACATCAGCAGCACTCAGCCAGGCATCTATTAAATGACATCGGCACCCAGCCAGGCACCTATTAAACACATCAGCAGCATCCAGCCAGGCACCTATTAAAGACTTCAGCAGCACTCAGCCAGGCACCTATTAAACACAGCAGCATCCAGCCAGACACCTATTAAAGTTATCAGCAGCCCTCAGCCAGGCATCTATTAAACACATCAGCAGCACCCAGCCAGTCACCTATTAAACACATCAGCTGCATCCAGCCAGGCACCTATTAAAGACATCAGCAGCACTCAGCCAGGCACCTATTAAACACATCGGCAGCACCCAGCAGGCACCTATTACACACATCAGCAGCATCCAGCCAGGCACCTATTAAAGACATCAGCAGCACTCAGCCATGCATCTATTAAACACATCTGCGGCACCCAGCCAGGCACTTATTAAACACATCATCAGCCCCCAGCCAGGCACCTATTGAACACAATGGCAGCACCCAGCCAGGCACCTATTAAATATATCATCAGCACCCAGCCAAGCACCTATTAAACGCATCATCAGCACCCAGCCAGGCACCTATTAAACACATCAACAGCACCCAGACAGGCAACTATTAAACACATCAGCAGGATCCAGCCGGACACCTATTAAAGACATCAGCAGCACTCAGCCAGGCACCTATAAAACACATAGGCAGCACCCAGCCAGGCACCTATTGAACACATCAGCAACACCCAGCCAGGCACCTATTAAACACATCAGCAGCATCCAGCCAGGCACCTATTAAAGACATCAGCAGCACTCAGCCAGACACCTATTAAACACATCACCAGCATTCAGCCAGGCACCTATTAAACACATCAGCAGCACCCAGCCAGGCACCTATTAAACACATCATCAGCACTCAGCCAGGCACCTATTGGACACATTGGCAGCACCCAGCCAGGCACCTATTAAACACATCAGCAGCATCCAGCCAGGCACCTATTAAATGCATCATCAGCACCCAGCCAGGCACCTATTGAACACATCGGTAGCACCCAGCCAGTCACCTATTAAACACATCAGCAGCACTCAGCCTGGCACCTATTAAACACATCAGCAGCACCCAGCCAGGCACCTACTAAACACATCAGCAGCACCCAGCCAGGCACCTATTAAACACATCAGCAGCACCCAGTCAGAAACCTATTAAACACATCAGCAGCACCCAGCCAGGCACCTATTAAAGACATCGGCATCACTCAGCCTGGCACCTATTAAACACATCGGCAGCACTCAGCCAGGCACCTATTAAACGCATCAGTAGCATCCAGCCAGGCACCTATTAAAGACATCGGCAGCACTCAGCCAGGCACCTATTAAAGACATCAGCAGCACCCAGCCAGGCACCTATTAAAGACATCAGCAGCACCCAGCCAAGCACCTATTAAACACATCAGCAGCATCATCCAGCCAGCACCTATTAAAGACATCAGCAGCACACAGCCAGGCATTTATTAACACATCGGCAGCACCCAGCCAGGCACCTATTAAAACCACAATCTGCAGCACCCAGCCAGGCACTATTAAACACATCATCAGCACTCCAGCCAGGCACCTATTCAACACATTGGCAGCACCTGCACAGGCACCTATTAAACACATCAGCAGCATCCAGCCAGGCACTTATTAAACACATGGCAGCACTCAGCCAGGCACTTATTAAACACATCATCAAGTCACCAGTTGTAATTTATTTAAAACATTGGCACCCAACGTGGCACCTATTAAACACATTAGCAGCACCCAGCCAAGCACCTATTAAACGCATCAGCAGCACCCAGCCAGGCACCTATTAAACACATCAGCAGCACTCAGCCAGGCACCTATTAAACACATCAGCAGCATCCAGGCAGGCACCTATTAAACACATCAGCAGCACTCAGCCAGGCATCTATTAAACACATCGGCAACACCCAGCCAGGCACCTATTAAATACATC
This sequence comes from Neoceratodus forsteri, assembly GCA_016271365.2. Taxonomy (NCBI): domain Eukaryota; kingdom Metazoa; phylum Chordata; order Ceratodontiformes; family Ceratodontidae; genus Neoceratodus; species Neoceratodus forsteri. The sequence goes on along the minus strand of JADMNL010000029.1, from coordinate 189,774,412 downwards.
AGCAGCACCCAGCCAGACACCTATTAAACACATCAGCAGCATCCAGCCAGGCACCTATAAAGACTTCAGCAGCACTCAGCCAGGCACCTATTAAAGACATCAGCAACACTCAGCCAAGCATCTATTAAACCACACCGCAGCCAGCAGGCACCTATTAAACACATCAGCAGCATCCAGCCAGGCACCTATTAAAGACATTAGCAGCACTCAGCCAGGCACCTATTAAACACATCAGCAGCATCCAGCCAGACACCTATTAAAGTTATCAGCAGCACTCAGCCAGGCATATATTAAACACATTGGCAGCACCCAGCCAGGCACCTATTAAACACATCAGCTGCATCCAGCCAGGCACCTATTAAAGACATCAGCAGCACTCAGCCAGGCAACTATTAAACAAATCGGCAGCACCCAGCAAGGCACCTATTAAACCAATCTGCAGCACCCAGGCAGGCACCTATTAAACACATCATCAGCACCCAGCCAGGCACCTATTCAACACATTGGCAGCACCTAGCCAGGCACCTATTAAACACATCAGCAGCACCAAGCCAGGCACCTATTATTAAACACATCAGCAGCACCCAGCCAGGCATCTATTAAACACATCACAGCAGCCAGCCACACCTATTAAATGCATCATCTGCACCCAGCCAAGCACCTATTCAATTCAATCAGCACCCAGCCAGACACCTATTAAACACATCAGCACCACCCAGCCAGGCACCTATTAAACGTGATCAGCACATCCAGCCAGGCACCTATTAAACACATCAGCAGCACTCATTGGCACCTATTAAACACATCTGCAGCACCCAGCCAGGCACCTATTAAACACATTGGCAGCACCTAGTCAGTCACCTTATTAAACACATCATCAGCACCAGCCAGGCAATTATTAAATGCATCATCAGCAACCAGCCAGGCACCTATTAAACACATCAGCAGCACAAGCCAGGCACCTATTAAACACATCAGCAGCACCGTGCCAGGCACCTATTAAACACATCAGCAACACCCAGCCAAGCACCTATTAAACGATCATCGGCACCCAGCCAAGCACCTATTAAACGAATCTTCAGCACCCAGCCAGACACCTATTAAATACATCAGCACCCAGCCAGGCACCTATTAAACGTGATCAGCATCTTGTTTTCAGGCACCTATTAAACATATCAGCACCGCCCACACCGGCACCTATTAAACACATCTGCAGCACCCAGCCAGGCACCTATTAAACACATCATCAGCACCCAGCCAGGCACCTATTGAACACATTGGCAGCACCTGGCCAGCACCTATTAAACACATCAGCAGCACCCAGCCAGGCACCTATTAAACACATCGCAGCATCCAGCCAGTCACCTATTGAAAGACATGAGCAGCACTCAGCCAGGCATCTATTAAACACATCGGCAGCACCCAGCCAGGCACCTATTAAACAAATCAGCAGCATGCAGCCAGGCACCTATTAAAGATATCAGTTGCACTCAGCCAGGCACCTATTAAACACGTCAGCAGCATCCAGCCAGCCATCTATTAAACACATCAGCAGCATTCAGCCAGGCACCTATTAAAGACATCAGCAGCACTCAGCAAGGCACCTATTAAACACATCTGCAGGACAAAGCCAGGCACCTATTAAACACATCATCAGCCCCAGCCAGGCACCTATTGAACACATTGGCAGCACCCAGCCAGGCAAATCTTATTAAACACATCAGCAGCACCCAGCCAGGCACTCTAATAAACATATCAGCAGTACCTATTCAGGCACCCTATTAAACACATCATCAGCACTCCCCAGGCACCTAATACCACATCAGCAGCATCCAGCCAGGCACCTATTAAACACATCAGCAGCACCCAGCCAGGCACCTATTAAACACATCAGCAGCACTCAGCCAGGCAGTTACAACACATCGGCAGCACCCAGCCAGGCACCTATTAAACACATCGGCAGCACCCAGCCAGGCACCTATTAAACACATCAGGCACCCAGCCAGGCCCTTATTAAACACATCAGCAGCATCCAGCCAGGCACCTATTAAAGATATCAGCAGCACTCAGCAAGGCATCTATATTAACACATTACAGCACCCAGCCAGGCACCTATTAAACACATCAGCAGCATCCAGCCAGGCACCTATTAAAGACATCAGCAGCACTCAGCCAGGCAGCTATTAAACACATCGGCAGCACCGAGCCAGGCACCTATTAAACACAACAGCAGCACCCAGCCAGGCACCTATTAAACACATCCGCAGCACCCAGCCAAGCACCTATTAAACACATCAGCAGCACCCAGCCAGGCACCTATTAAAGACATCAGAGGCACTCAGCCTGGCACCTACTAAACACATCAGCAGCACTCAGCCAGGCACCTATTAAACACATCATCAACACTCAGCCAGGCACCTATTGAACACATCGGCAGCACCCAGCCAGGCACCTATTAAACACATCAGCAGCACCCAGTCAGGCACCTATTAAACACATCACCAGCACTCCCCCAGGCACCTACTAAACACATCAGCAGCCTCCTGCCAGGCACCTCTTAGAACACATCTGTAGAACACAGCCATGCACCTATTAAACACATCATCAGCATCCAGCCAAACACCTACTGAACACATTGGCAGCACCCAGCCAGGCACCTATTAAACACATCAGCAGCACCCAGCCAGGCACCTATTAAACACATCAGCAGCATCCAGGCAGGCACCTTTTAAAGATATCAGCAGCATTCAGCCGCACATCTATTAAACACATCGGCAGCACCCAGCCAGGCACCTATTAAACACATCAGCAGCACCCAGCCAGACACCTATTAAACACATCAGCAGCATCCAGCCAGGCACCTACTAAAGACATCAGCAGCGCCAGCCAGGCACCTATAAACACATCGACAGCACCCAGCCAGGCCACCTATTAAACCACATCAGCAGCACCTAGCCAGGCACCTATTCAACACATCAGCAGCATCCAGCCAAGCACCTATTAAACACATAAGCAGCACCCAGCCAGGCACTTATTAAACACAACATCAGACACCAGCCAGGCACCTATTTATCACATTGGCAGCACCCAGCCAGGCACCTATTAAACAGATCAGCAGCACCCAGCCAAGCACCTATTACACGCATCAGCAGCACTCAGCCAGGCACCTATTAAACACATCAGCAGCACTCAGCCAGGCATCTATTAAACACATCGGCAGCACCCAGCCAGGCACCTATTAAACACAACAGCTGCATCCAGCCAGGCACCTATTAAAGACATCAGCAGCACTCAGTCAGGCACCTATTAAACACATCTGCAGCCCCCAGCCAGGCACTTATTAAACACATCATCAGCCCCCAGCCAGGCACCTATTGAACACATTAGCAGCACCCAGCCAGGCACCTATTAAACACATCATCAGCACCCAGCCAAGCACCTATTAAACGCATCATCAGCACCCAGCCAGGCACCTATTAAACACATCAGCAGCACCCAGCCAGGCAACTATTAAACACATCAGCAGCAACCAGCGAGACACCAATTAAAGACATCAGCAGCACTCAGCCAGGCACCTATAAAACACATCAGCAGCACCCAGCCAGGCACCTATTAAACACATCAGCATCCAGCCAGGCACCTATTAAACACATAAGCAGCACCCAGCCAGGTACTTATTAAACACAACATCAGTCACCAGCCAGGCACCTATTTAAAACATTGGCAGCACCCAGCCAGGCACCTACTAAACAGATCAGCAGCACCCAGCCAATCACCTATTAAACGCATCAGCAGCACCCAGCCAGGCACCTATTAAACACATCAGCAGCACCCAGCCAGGCACCTATTAAACACATCAGCAGCATCCAGGCAGGAACCTATTAAACACATCAGCAGCACTCAGCCAGGCATCTATTAAACACATCAGCAACACCCAGCCAGGCACCTATTAAACACATCAGCAGCACCCAGCCAGACACCTATTAAACACATCACAGCATCCAGCCAGGCACCTATTAAAGACTTCAGCAGCACTCAGCCAGGCACCTATTAAAGACATCAGCAGCACTCAGCCAGGCATCTATTAAACACATCGGCAGCACCCAGCCAGGCACCTATTAAACACATCAGCAGCATCCAGCCAGGCACCTATTAAAGACATTAGCAGCACTCAGCCAGGCACCTATTAAACACATCAGCAGCATCCAGCCATACACCTATTAAAGTTATCAGCAGCCCTCAGCCAGGCATCTATTAAACACATCAGCAGCACCCAGCCAGTCACCTATTAAACACATCAGCTGCATCCAGCCAGGCACCTATTAAAGACATCAGCAGCACTCAGCCAGGCACCTATTAAACACATCGGCAGCACCCACAGGCACCATTACACACATCAGCAGCATCCAGCCAGGCACCTATTAAAGACATCAGCAGCACCAGCCATGCATCTATTAAACACATCTGCGTCATCCAGCCAGCACTTATTAAACACATCATCAGCCCCCAGCCAGGCACCTATTGAACACAATGGCAGCACCCAGCCAGGCACCTATTAAATATATCATCAGCACCCAGCCAAGCACCTATTAAACGCATCATCAGCACCCAGCCAGGCACCTATTAAACACATCAGCAGCACCCAGACAGGCAACTATTAAACACATCAGCAGGATCCAGCCGGACACCTATTAAAGACATCAGCAGCACTCAGCCAGGCACCTATAAAACACATAGGCAGCACCCAGCCAGGCACCTATTGAACACATCAGCAACACCCAGCCAGGCACCTATTAAACACATCAGCAGCATCCAGCCAGGCACCTATTAAAGACATCAGCAGCACTCAGCCAGACACCTATTAAACACATCAGCAGCATTCAGCCAGGCACCTATTAAACACATCAGCAGCACCCAGCCAGGCACCTATTAAACACATCATCAGCACTCAGCCAGGCACCTATTGAACACATTGGCAGCACCCAGCCAGGCACCTATTAAACACATCAGCAGCATCCAGCCAGGCACCTATTAAATGCATCATCAGCACCCAGCCAGGCAATTTGCTGAACACATCGGGTAGCACCCAGCCAGTCACCTATTAAACACATCAGCAGCACTCAGCCTGGCACCTAAACACATCAGCAGCACCCAGCCAGGCACCTATTGAACACATTGGCAGCACCCAGCCAGGCACCTATTAAACACATCAGCAGCACCAAGTCAGAAACCTATTAAACACATCAGCAGCACCCAGCCAGGCACCTATTAAAGACATCGGCATCACTCAGCCTGGCACCTATTAAACACATCGGCAGCACTCAGCCAGGCACCTATTAAACGCATCAGTAGAATCCAGCCAGGCACCTATTAAAGACATCGGCAGCACTCAGCCTGCGTACCTATTGAAAGACATCAGCAGCACTCCAGCCAGGCACCTATTTCAGCGACATCAGCAGCACCCAGCCAAGCACCTATTAAAACAGCATCAGCAGCATCCAGCCAAGCACCTATTAAAGACATCAGCAGCACACAGCCAGGCATTTATTAAACACATCGGCAGCACCCAGCCAGGCACCTATTAAACCAATCTGCAGCACCCAGCCAGGCACCTATTAAACACATCATCAGCACCCAGCCAGGCACCTATTCAACACATTGGCAGCACCCAGCCAGGCACCTATTAAACACATCAGCAGCATCCAGCCAGGCACTTATTAAACACATAAGCAGCACCCAGCCAGGCACTTATTAAACACATCATCAGTCACCAGCCAGGCACCTATTTAAAACATTGGCAGCACCCAGCCAGGCACCTATTAAACACATTAGCAGCACCCAGCCAAGCACCTATTAAACGCATCAGCAGCACCCAGCCAGGCACCTATTAAACACATCAGCAGCACTCAGCCAGGCACCTATTAAACACATCAGCAGCATCCAGGCAGGCACCTATTAAACACATCAGCAGCACTCAGCCAGGCATCTATTAAACACATCGGCAACACCCAGCCAGGCACCTATTAAACACATCAGCAGCACCCAGCCAGACACCTATTAAACACATCAGCAGCATCCAGCCAGGCACCTATTAAAGACTTCAGCAGCACTCAGCCAGGCACCTATTAAAGACATCAGCAACACTCAGCCAAGCATCTATTAAACACACCGGCAGCACCCAGCCAGGCACCTATTAAACACATCAGCAGCATCCAGCCAGGCACCTATTAAAGACATTAGCAGCACTCAGCCAGGCACCTATTAAACACATCAGCAGCATCCAGCCAGACACCTATTAAAGTTATCAGCAGCACTCAGCCAGGCATATATTAAACACATTGGCAGCACCCAGCCAGGCACCTATTAAACACATCAGCTGCATCCAGCCAGGCACCTATTAAAGACATCAGCAGCACTCAGCCAGGCAACTATTAAACAACCGGCAGCACCCAGCAAGGCACCTATTAAACCAATCTGCAGCACCCAGGCAGGCACCTATTAAACACATCATCAGCACCCAGCCAGGCACCTATTCAACACATTGGCAGCACCAAGCCAGGCACCTATTAAACACATCAGCAGCACCAAGCCAGGCACCTATTAAACACATCAGCAGCACCCAGCCAGGCATCTATTAAACACATCAGCAGCAGCCAGCCAAGCACCTATTAAATGCATCATCTGCACCCAGCCAAGCACCTATTCAACGAATCTTCAGCACCCAGCCAGACACCTATTAAACACATCAGCACCACCCAGCCAGGCACCTATTAAACGCATCAGCAGCATCCAGCCAGGCACCTATTAAACACATCAGCAGCACTCAGCTGGCGACCTATTAAACACATCTGCAGCACCCAGCCAGGCACCTATTAAACACATTGGCAGCACCCAGCCAGGCACCTATTAAACACATCATCAGCACCCAGCCAGGCACCTATTAAATGCATCATCAGCAACCAGCCAGGCACCTATTAAACACATCAGCAGCACTAAGCCAGGTAACCATTAATAACACATCAGCAGCACCCAGCCAGGCACCTATTAAACACATCAGACACCCAGCCAAGCACCTATTAAACGCATCATCGGCACCCAGCCAAGCACCTATTAAACGACTCTTCAGCACCCAGCCAGACACCTATTAAACACATCAGCAGCACCCAGCCAGGCACCTATTAAACGCATCAGCAGCATCCAGCCAGGCACCTATTAAACACATCAGCAGCACTCAGCTGGGCACCTATTAAACACATCTGCAGCACCCAGCCAGGCACCTATTAAACACATCATCAGCACCCAGCCAGGCACCTATTGAACACATTGGCAGCACCCAGCCAGGCACCTATTAAACACATCAGCAGCACCCAGCCAGGCACCTATTAAACACATCAGCAGCATCCAGCCAGTCACCTATTAAAGACATGAGCAGCACTCAGCCAGGCATCTATTAAACACATCGGCAGCACCCAGCCAGGCACCTATTAAACAAATCAGCAGCATGCAGCCAGGCACCTATTAAAGACATCAGTTGCACTCAGCCAGGCACCTATTAAACACGTCGGCAGCATCCAGCCAGCCATCTATTAAACACATCAGCAGCATTCAGCCAGGCACCTATTAAAGACATCAGCAGCACTCAGCAAGGCACCTATTAAACACATCTGCAGGACAAAGCCAGGCACCTATTAAACACATCATCAGCCCCCAGCCAGGCACCTATTGAACACATTGGCAGCACCCAGCCAGGCACCTATTAAACACATCAGCAGCACCCAGCCAGGCACCTAATAAACATATCAGCAGCACCCATTCAGGCACCTATTAAACACATCATCAGCACTCCCCCAGGCACCTAATAAACACATCAGCAGCATCCAGCCAGGCACCTATTAAACACATCAGCAGCACCCAGCCAGGCACCTATTAAACACATCAGCAGCACTCAGCCAGGCAGCTATTAAACACATCGGCAGCACCCAGCCAGGCACCTATTAAACACATCGGCAGCACCCAGCCAGGCACCTATTAAACACATCAGCAGCACCCAGCCAGGCCCCTATTAAACACATCAGCAGCATCCAGCCAGGCACCTATTAAAGATATCAGCAGCACTCAGCAAGGCATCTATTAAACACATTGGCAGCACCCAGCCAGGCACCTATTAAACACATCAGCAGCATCCAGCCAGGCACCTATTAAAGACATCAGCAGCACTCAGCCAGGCAGCTATTAAACACATCGGCAGCACCCAGCCAGGCACCTATTAAACACAACAGCAGCACCCAGCCAGGCACCTATTAAACACATCCGCAGCACCCAGCCAAGCACCTATTAAACACATCAGCAGCATCCAGCCAGGCACCTATTAAAGACATCAGAGGCACTCAGCCAGGCACCTACTAAACACATCAGCAGCACTCAGCCAGGCACCTATTAAACACATCATCAACACTCAGCCAGGCACCTATTGAACACATCGGCAGCACCCAGCCAGGCACCTATTAAACACATCAGCAGCACCCAGTCAGGCACCTATTAAACACATCACCAGCACTCCCCCAGGCACCTATTAAACACATCAGCAGCTTCCTGCCAGGCACCTATTAAACACATCTGTAGAACACAGCCATGCACCTATTAAACACATCATCAGCATCCAGCCAAGCACCTACTGAACACATTGGCAGCACCCAACCAGGCACCTATTAAACACATCAGCAGCACCCAGCCAGGCACCTATTAAACACATCAGCAGCATCCAGGCAGGCACCTTTTAAAGACATCAGCAGCATTCAGCCAGACATCTATTAAACACATCGGCAGCACCCAGCGAGGCACCTATTAAACACATCAGCAGCACCCAGCCAGACACCTATTAAACACATCAGCAGCATCCAGCCAGGCACCTACTAAAGACATCAGCAGCGCTCAGCCAGGCACCTATAAAACACATCGACAGCACCCAGCCAGGCACCTATTAAACACATCAGCAGCACCCAGCCAGGCACCTATTAAACACATCAGCAGCATCCAGCCAGGCACCTATTAAACACATAAGCAGCACCCAGCCAGGCACTTATTAAACACAACATCAGACACCAGCCAGGCACCTATTTAACACATTGGCAGCACCCAGCCAGGCACCTATTAAACAGATCAGCAGCACCCAGCCAAGCACCTATTACACGCATCAGCAGCACCCAGCCAGGCACCTATTAAACACGTCAGCAGCACCCAGCCAGGCACCTATTAAACACATCAGCAGCATCCAGGCAGGCACCTATTAAACACATCAGCAGCACTCAGCCAGGCATCTATTAAACACATCGGCAACACCCAGCCAGGCACCTTTTAAACACATCAGCAGCACCCAGCCAGACACCTATTAAACACATCAGGAGCATCCAGCCAGGCACCTATTAAAGACTTCAGCAGCACTCAGCCAGGCACCTATTAAAGACATCAGCAGCACTCAGCCAGGCATCTAATAAACACATCGGCAGCACCCAGCCAGGCACCTATTAAACACATCAGCAGCATCCAGCCAGGCACCTATTAAAGACATTAGCAGCACTCAGCCAGGCACCTATTAAACACATCAGCAGCATCCGCCAGACACCTATTTAAGTTATCAGCAGCACTCAGCCAGGCATCTATTAAACACATCGGCAGCACCCAGCCATGCACCTATTAAACACATCAGCTGCATCCAGCCAGGCACCTATTAAAGACATCAGCAGCACTCAGCCAGGCACCTATTAAACACATCGGCAGCACCCAGCAGGCACCTATTACACACATCAGCAGCATCCAGCCAGGCACCTATTAAAGACATCAGCAGCACTCAGCCATGCATCTATTAAACACATCTGTGGCACCCAGCCAGGCACTTATTAAACACATCATCAGCTCCCAGCCAGGCACCTATTGAACACAATGGCAGCACCCAGCCAGGCACCTATTAAATATATCATCAGCACCCAGCCAAGCACCTATTAAACGCATCATCAGCACCCAGCCAGGCACCTATTAAACACATCAGCAGCACCCAGCCAGGCAACTATTAAACACATCAGCAGGATCCAGCCAGACACCTATTAAAGACATCAGCAGCACTCAGCCAGGCACCTATAAAACACATAGGCAGCACCCAGCCAGGCACCTATTGAACACATCAGCAGCACCCAGCCAGGCACCTATTAAACACATCAGCAGCATCCAGCCAGGCAACTATTAAACACATCAGCAGCACCCAGCCAGGCACCTATTAAAGACATCAGCAGCACTCAGCCAGGCAGCTATTAAACACATCGGCAGCACCCAGCCAGGCACCTATTAAACACATCGGCAGCACCCAGCCAGGCACCTATTAAACACATCAGCAGCACCCAGCCAGGCCCCTATTAAACACATCAGCAGCATCCAGCCAGGCACCTATTAAAGATATCAGCAGCACTCAGCAAGGCATCTATTAAACACATTGGCAGCACCCAGCCAGGCACCTATTAAACACATCAGCAGCATCCAGCCAGGCACCTATTAAAGACATCAGCAGCACTCAGCCAGGCAGCTATTAAACACATCGGCAGCACCCAGCCAGGCACCTATTAAACACATCAGCAGCACCCAGCCAGGCACCTATTAAACACATCAGCAGCACCCAGCCAAGCACCTATTAAACACATCAGCAGCATCCAGCCAGGCACCTATTAAAGACATCAGAGGCACTCAGCCAGGCACCTACTAAACACATCAGCAGCACTCAGCCAGGCACCTATTAAACACATCATCAACACTCAGCCAGGCACCTATTGAACACATCGGCAGCACCCAGCCAGGCACCTATTAAACACATCAGCAGCTTCCAGTCAGGCACCTATTAAACACATCACCAGCACTCCCCCAGGCACCTATTAAACACATCAGCAGCTTCCTGCCAGGCACCTATTAAACACATCTGCAGCACACAGCCATGCACCTATTAAACACATCATCAGCATCCAGCCAAGCACCTACTGAACACATTGGCAGCACCCAGCCAGGCACCTATTAAACACATCAGCAGCACCCAGCCAGGCACCTATTAAACACATCAGCAGCATCCAGGCAGGCACCTTTTAAAGACATCAGCAGCAGCATTCAGCCAGACATCTATTAAACACATCGGCAGCACCCAGCCAGGCACCTATTAAACACATCAGCAGCACCCAGCCAGACACCTATTAAACACATCAGCAGCATCCAGGCAGGCACCTTTTAAAGACATCGGCAGCACCCAGCCAGGCACCTATTAAACACATCAGCAGCACCCAGCCAGGAACCTATTAAACACATCAGCAGCATCCAGCCAAGCACCTATTAAACACATAAGCAGCACCCAGCCAGGCACTTATTAAACACATCAGTCACCAGCCAGGCACCTATTTAACACATTGGCAGCACCCAGCCAGGCACCTATTAAACACATCAGCAGCACCCAGCCAAGCACCTATTAAACGCATCAGCAGCACCCAGCCAGGCACCTATTAAACACATCAGCAGCACCCAGCCAGGCACCTATTAAACACATCAGCAGCATCCAGGCAGGCACCTATTAAACACATCAGCAGCACTCAGCCAGGCATCTATTAAACACATCGGCAACACCCAGCCAGGCACCTATTAAACACATCAGCAGCACCCAGCCAGACACCTATTAAACACATCAGGAGCATCCAGCCAGGCACCTATTAAAGACTTCAGCAGCACTCAGCCAGGCACCTATTAAAGACATCAGCAGCACTCAGCCAGGCATCTAATAAACACATCGGCAGCACCCAGCCAGGCACCTATTAAACACATCAGCAGCATCCAGCCAGGCACCTATTAAAGACATTAGCAGCACCAGCCAGGCACCTATTAAACACATCAGCAGCATCCAGCCAGACACCTATTAAAGTTATCAGCAGCACTCAGCCAGGCATCTATTAAACACATCGGCAGCACCCAGCCAGGCACCTATTAAACACATCAGCTGCATCCAGCCAGGCACCTATTAAAGACATCAGCAGCACTCAGCCAGGCACCTATTAAACACATCGGCAGCACCCAGCAGGCACCTATTACACACATCAGCAGCATCCAGCCAGGCACCTATTAAAGACATCAGCAGCACTCAGCCATGCATCTATTAAACACATCTGTGGCACCCAGCCAGGCACTTATTAAACACATCATCAGCTCCCAGCCAGGCACCTATTGAACACAATGGCAGCACCCAGCCAGGCACCTATTAAATATATCATCAGCACCCAGCCAAGCACCTATTAAACGCATCATCAGCACCCAGCCAGGCACCTATTAAACACATCAGCAGCACCCAGCCAGGCAACTATTAAACACATCAGCAGGATCCAGCCAGACACCTATTAAAGACATCAGCAGCACTCAGCCAGGCACCTATAAAACACATAGGCAGCACCCAGCCAGGCACCTATTGAACACATCAGCAGCACCCAGCCAGGCACCTATTAAACACATCAGCAGCATCCAGCCAGGCACCTATTAAACACATCATCAGCACTCAGCCAGACACCTACTAAACACATTGGCAGCACCCAGCCAGGCACCTATTAAACACATCAGCAGCATCCAGCCAGGCACCTATTAAATGCATCATCAGCACCCAGCCAGGCACCTATTGAACACATCAGCAGCACCCAGCCAGGCACCTATTAAACACATCAGCAGCACTCAGCCTGGCACCTATTAAACACATCAGCAGCACCCAGCCAGGCACCTACTAAACACATCAGCAGCACCCAGCCAGGCACCTATTAAACACATCAGCAGCACCCAGTCAGGCACCTATTAAACACATCAGCAGCACCCAGCCAGGCACCTATTAAAGACATCGGCATCACTCAGCCTGGCACCTATTAAACACATCGGCAGCACTCAGCCAGGCACCTATTAAACGCATCAGTAGCATCCAGCCAGGCACCTATTAAAGACATCGGCAGCACTCAGCCAGGCACCTATTAAAGACATCGGCAGCACCCAGCCAGGCACCTATTAAACACATCAGCAGCACCCAGCCAGGCACCTATTAAAGACATCAGCAGCACCCAGCCAAGCACCTATTAAACACATCAGCAGCATCCAGCCAAGCACCTATTAAAGACATCAGCAGCACACAGCCAGGCATTTATTAAACACATCGGCAGCACCCAGCCAGGCACCTATTAAACCAATCTGCAGCACCCAGCCAGGCACCTATTAAACACATCATCAGCACCCAGCCAGGCACCTATTCAACACATTGGCAGCACCCAGCCAGGCACCTATTAAACACATCATCAGCACCCAGCCAGGCACCTATTAAATGCATCATCAGCAACCAGCCAGGCACCTATTAAACACATCAGCAGCACCAAGCCAGGCACCTATTAAACACATCAGCAGCACCCAGCCAGGCACCTATTAAACACATCAGCAGCACCCAGCCAAGCACCTATTAAATGCATCATCTGCACCCAGCCAAGCACCTATTAAACAAATCTTCAGCACCCAGCCAGACACCTATTAAACACATCAGCAGCACCCAGCCAGGCACCTATTAAACGCATCAGCAGCATCCAGCCAGGCACCTATTAAACACATCAGCAGCACTCAGCTGGGCACCTATTAAACACATCTGCAGCACCCAGCCAGGCACCTATTAAACACATTGGCAGCACCCAGCCAGGCACCTATTAAACACATCATCAGCACCCAGCCAGGCACCTATTAAATGCATCATCAGCAACCAGCCAGGCACCTATTAAACACATCAGCAGCACCAAGCCAGGCACCTATTAAACACATCAGCAGCACCCAGCCAGGCACCTATTAAACACATCAGCAACACCCAGCCAAGCACCTATTAAACGCATCATCTGCACCCAGCCAAGCACCTATTAAACGAATCTTCAGCACCCAGCCAGACACCTATTAAACACATCAGCAGCACCCAGCCAGGCACCTATTAAACGCATCAGCAGCATCCAGCCAGGCACCTATTAAACACATCAGCAGCACTCAGCTGGGCACCTATTAAACACATCATCAGCACCCAGCCAGGCACCTATTGAACACATTGGCAGCACCCAGCCAGGCACCTATTAAACACATCAGCAGCACCCAGCCAGGCACCTATTAAACACATCAGCAGCATCCAGCCAGTCACCTATTAAAGACATCAGCAGCACTCAGCCAGGCATCTATTAAACACATCGGCAGCACCCAGCCAGGCACCTATTAAACAAATCAGCAGCATCCAGCCAGGCACCTATTAAAGACATCAGCTGCACTCAGCCAGGCACCTATTAAACACATCGGCAGCATCCAGCCAGGCACCTATTAAACACATCAGCAGCATCCAGCCAGGCACCTATTAAAGACATCAGCAGCACTCAGCCAGGCACCTATTAAACACATCTGCAGCACAAAGCCAGGCACCTATTAAACACATCATCAGCCCCCAGCCAGGTACCTATTGAACACATTGGCAGCACCCAGCCAGGCACCTATTAAACACATCAGCAGCACCCAGCCAAGCACCTATTAAACGCATCATCAGCACCCAGCCATGCACCTGTTCAATACATTGGCAGCACCCAGCCAGGCACCTATTAAACACATCAGCAGCACTCAGACAGGCACCCATTAAAGACATCAGCAGCACTCAGCCAGGCACCTATTAAACACATCAGCAGCACCCAGCCAAGCACCTATTAAACACATCAGCAGCATCCAGCCAGGCACCTATTAAAGACATCAGAGGCACTCAGCCAGGCACCTATTAAACACATCAGCAGCACCCAGTCAGGCACCTATTAAAGACATCATCAGCACTCAGCCAGGCACCTATTGAACACATTGGCAGCACCCAGCCAGGCACCTATTAAACACATCAGCAGCATCCAGCCAGGCACCTATTAAACACATCATCAGCACCCAGCCAGGCAACTATTGAACACATTGGCAGCACCCAGCCAGGCACCTATTAAACACATCATCAGCACTCAGCCTGGCACCTATTAAACACATCAGAAGCACCCAGCCAGGCACCTACTAAACACATCAGCAGCACCAGCCAGGCACCTATTAAACACATCAGCAGCACCCAGCCAGGCACCTATTAAACACATCAGCAGCACCCAGCCAGGTACCTATTAAACACATCAGCAGCACTCAGCCAGGCACCTATTAAACACATAAGCAGCACTCAGCCAGGCACCTATTAAAGACATCAGCAGCACTCAGACAGGCACCTATTGAACACATTGGCAGCACCCAGCCAGGCACCTATTAAACACATCAGCAGCATCCAGCCAGGCACCTATTAAAGACATCAGCAGCACTCAGCCATGCACCTATTAAACACATCAGCAGCACTCAGAGTCCCAGGAGGAAAAGACAGGTAGAGCTGCATTTCATCCTCATAGCAGTGAAACCCAAGCCCATAATGGCTACTAACCTGGCCCTGGAGATACGTATAAACCGCGAACAACACTGGTAACAAGACCAAACCCTGGGATATGAGGAAAACTTTCCTAACACTACCCTCTGGATTCTATCCCCTAGTTAAGACTCAAACCAATGACTAATGGTGAGGGTGAAACCAGCATACTCCCTGAGTCAGTTCAAAAGCACACCATTGTCTGTGGTCTCAAATGCAGAAGAGAGATTAAGGAGGACGAGAATCAGTCATTCTCCTCCATCCCTTGCCCATAGCAGATTGTTAAGCACCCCGACTACTGACGTTACCATGCAGTGCCTAGCACTAAAACCAGACTGTAGAGGCCTGAAGATGCCAAAGGAAACCAGGTGTTCCACAAGCTGCAGCGCAAAATCTTTATTAATAACCTTCCCATTAATGGAAGGTTAGAGACTAGACAATATCTGATGTTTTTTCAGAAGGGGTTTCACCAGTCCACATTTAGTGCTACTGGAAACAACCCATCTTACAAAGAACACCGGACAGTCTAGGTGAACTCCAGGCCCAAACGTCCGACATAACTCACTTGTAGTCATGTCGGGCCTGGGTCCTGATTACAAAATGTTGGCCGCAGCACCGAGACCACCTGGCAAACCTTTTCCACTGTCACTGTCTAAAACTCCCCCCAAGTCCACCAAATCTATTCCTGACCCACAGGCTGTCCACTGCTGGGCTCTAAAGGCCCAACTGGGTTGATTCTGGCCATGATGCAGGACACCCTGTCTGATAGGAACTGAGGAAATTTCTCACATTTTGCGAGTGTAACTGCTCTCACAGGTTCCAGGCAGGATGGAGAAGTCTGTCTACAGTAAAAAAGAGCTGAGCTGGTCAGTTCCTCCCAGTGGAAATCTCTCTCAATAGAAAATCTGTCTTTTTTGACTGATTACCTTCTGATATTCTTCATAGTGAGAAATCAGAACTAGCTTGTCCTTCCAAGCCTTGGATTTCCTGCAACGACACTCCAACCTCTGACTCCTGGTTTTAAGCTCTCTCAGCTCGCCACCAAACCACAACAAGCCGAGATGCAACACCAAGGGATGTACATGGACTGGTGCTAGGTGGTCAAAGGCCCCATTGACAACCACCAGGGGCTCAAACAAAAAAAAAGTGTTGCCAACTTTGCCACAGCCCTACGCTGCTTTCAGTCGGTCTGCCGGCTACAATGCAGGATAACGGATTTGACAGACAGCTGCTATAGTGCTCAGGCTCCGCTGCTCTGTCTCCAACTGCTGGTGACAATTTAAATCAGTGCATGCCAAGCTGAGTGGAAACTACAGAACCCAGGATTCCCCTTAAAAAACAAAGGCTGCGAGGAGAGTCTTGCTTGACCAGCAGGGCCCAGAACCATTTGGGAGACTAGGGAGTATTCTGGGGGGCAGGGTGTGGATGTGCAGGCCAATGGTTGGAGTGGAGAGTGTGTCGGAGGGTCGAGCCTGAGTGGCCCAACTGGGCAGCTTTAGCTGTGTTGTTGTGATGGGAGTCAGGCGGAGTGGTAGCAGTGCACTGGGGCTGAGTAGAAAGAACAAGAGGAGAGTGAAACAGTTGTGCATTGGGGGAGCTCTGAAACAGCACCGACAGCAATGGCAGATGGATGAAGCTCCTTGTGTGACCCCACCAGCACCACATCAGGTAGGTAGAGCCAGAAGGGAGGCTGTGGAACTTTACATTGAAAGTTTAGGCAGTTGCTTGTGGTCTGAGCGTTGAGCAGGGTCAGGGTTCGTGTGGGACGTGTTATGTGGAAGTTTGCTAGCATCTATGAGGAGAAGCCAGGTGGGGTGTAACAGTGCTTGGGAACTTCAATCTCTGCTGCTTTCTTCCAGGTACTACTACATCAGTGGCTAACAGCTTCACTGCTTTGGGGGGAAGGGTGTGAGATTTTTAATTTGTTTCTGGTGGTACTATAGTTTACACTGTCAGGCTTTCCAGCAGATCATGTTTTGGAGATATTAAAAGTGGCGCACAGTCTCACTGCTGGGAGGTGGGTGGCTGCAAGATTTTTAATTCAACTGGTACTGTACTTTACAGTCAGGCTTTAACCAGCAGTGTGTCTTTTAGAGCCATTACCCCCCTGCTGGCAACACTGACAGTATGGGCCTTGGCACCAAAGTTTGCACATGGATCCCCCGTAGGACAGAATGGACAGGTCTGAGAGGGGGCACTGGAGATCCATTGCCCGGGGCCCACAAATACCTGACACCAGCCCCGAGTACAGTACCAGCAAACAGATGTCCTCTGTCACTGCACTGTACCCCCTCCATGCGCACGCACGCACGCACACATACACACACACACACACACACACACAGACATATGCCCCCAGTCCATCACCCAGCACTGTACCAAGGGAGAGTTCCTCTGTCCCTGCTCATTGTGCAATCCCAACTAGCTGCAGAATTCACAGCACATCGCATGGCTCAGCAGTATGGGGCACATACACACACACACGCACACAGACATATCCATACCTCTCAACTGTCCCTGATTTTCAGGGATGTCCCTGATTGTGCCTTAGAAACTTCTTCTGTCCCTCCTAAATTTGACATTTCTGTCACTGAAGAGTAGATCTGAATCACAAAATAATGCCAGCCATTGGTGTTACAGTCTAGTTCTCATTAAGAAAATGATATTCACACTAAGAAGCATGTTGTACACAGCTTCTGGAACTAATACTACTATTTTTTCAGATGTGTTCCTGATTTTGGTCATTTGCCCCTGATCATTTTAAGCCTTGTCCCTGATTTGTGATGAGGGAGGTTGAGAGGTATGGACATATCCTCCAGTCCATCACCCAGCACTGTACCTCTTCCACAAGCACACACACACACACACCCAGACATATCCTCCAATCCATCACCCAGCACTGTACCCCCTCCATGCACACGCACGCACACACACAGACACAGACATATCCTCCAGTCCATCACCCAGCACTGTACCCCCTCCGCACACACACACACACGCACACAGACATATCCTCCAGTCCATCACCCAGCACTGTACCTCTTCCACAAACACACACACACACAGACATATCCTCCAATCCATCACCCAGTACTGTACCCCCTCCATGCACACGCATGCACACACACAGACACAGACATATCCTCCAGTCCATCACCCAGCACTGTACCCTCCGCACACACACACACACACACACACAGACATATCCTCCAGTCCATCACCCAGCACTGTGCCAAGGGAGAGTTCCTCTGTCCCTGCTCATTGTGTAATCCCAACTAGTTGCAGCCACCCCCCAGCACTGTACCCCCTCCGCACACGCACACACACAGACACACACAGGCATATCCTCCAGTCCATCACCCAGCACTGTACCAAGGGAGAGTTCCTCTGTCCCTGCTTATTGTGCAATCTCAACTAGCTGCAACCATCACCCAGCACTGTACCCCCTCCTCGCGTGTGTATGCGCACGCGCGCACACACACACACACACACACACACACAGACATATCCTCCAGTCCATCACCCAGCACTGTGCCAAGGGAGAGTGCCTCTGTCGCTGCTCATTGTTCAATCCCAACTAGTTGCAGCCATCCCCCAGCACTGTACCCTCTCCGTGCACACACACGCACACAGACACACACAGACATATCCTCCAGTACATCACACAGTACTGTACCCTCTCTGCGCACACACACACACACACGGACATATCCTCCAGTCCATTACCCAGTACTACACAAAGGGAGAGTTCCTCTGTCCCTGCTCATTGTGCAATCCCAACTAGCTGCAGCCATCACCCAGCACTGTACCTCCTCTGTGCTCACACACACACACGCACGCACATCCTCCAGTCCATCACCCAGCCCAGTACCAAGGGAGAGTTCCTCTGTCCCTGCTCATTGTGCAATCCCAACTAGCTGCAGCCATCACCCAGCACTGTATCCCCTCCGCACACACAGACACAGACACAGACACACACACACAGACATATCCTCCAGTCCATCACCCAGCACTGTGCCAAGGAAGAGTTCCTCTGTCCCTGCTCATTGTGCAATCCCAACTAGCTGCAGCCATCACCCAGCACTGTATCCCCTCCACACACACACACACACACAAACATATCCTCCAGTCCATCACCCAGCACTGTGCCAAGGGAGAGTTCCTCTGTCGCTGCTCACTGTGCAATCCCAACTAGCTGCAGACTTCCCAGCACATTGCACGGCTCAGCAGCATGGGGCTCACGTCCTCCATTTCTACAGAGTGTCCCTTCTCTGACATACCGTAAATTCTGCTGCCTTTTCTAAAAAACTTATAGTGTTAACAGTGTTAAAGAATAACCAGAGAGGAAAACTGCCTGTATGTTTGATTGACGTGAGATGATCTACATACAAAGAATAATTGATTTTACTATAGAAATTAACTAAGGGTATGGTGTCAAAGCATAGTTTATTATAGAGTGTAGGAGTGTCACATGCCGCTCCCAATCACAGGGCTTCCTTTGGTTGTGTGTGAAGTACTCTTATTTCCTTAACACTAATTTACAAGCTGTTCCTGCTAACGAGTTTTTGGCTAGTACCACTTGTGCCTCAGAAAGAGACCACAGAAAAGGGTCTTCCCTTTTAAACCATCGCAAGATCTATAATAATTCATCTTAGGCATCATCTCGACCCTTGCTTAACTCCCCAGGCTCAGGTAAAGGTTATCTGTAGAACCGATAACCAAAAACTTGGCTTATTATATATGTTTAAAAAATGCTTTTCCCTTGATACAAGGCGAGCTATAGCAACTGGGATTTTGGTGTCTCATTTTGATTATTTTGGGGGGTTATATCACAAGTTAGCGCTATCTATACTGTATAGAAATATCTATTTTGTTTTGGACCTTCCTTTATGCACCCGTCAATGTTTTCTGTATTCCCAGTTAGATTGGTTATCTCCGAGATCTAGGTTTTTTTTTGGGGGGAGGGGGGCTTTTAAATCTTTATATTCAAAAACATTACGTTCTTTGATCAGTGCATTCAACACCGTCCCAAAAAGAAGGCTGATTAACAAGATGGGTAGTCTGGGCATGGGTGACAAGGTGGTAAACTGGGTGAGGAACTGGTTAACAGACAGAAGACAGAGGGTGGTGGTAAATGGGGTACAGTCTGGGGAGAGGGGGTGACCAGTGGGGTACCACAGGGATCAGTACTAGGACCAGTCCTGTTCAATGTCTTCGTTAGTGACATTGCAGAGGGGCTGGAAGGAAAGGTCTGTCTGTTTGCAGAATACACCAAGATCTGCAACAGGATGGATACTCCAGAAGGGGTGCAGAAAATGATGAGGGACCTGGAGAAGCTGGAAAGATTGTCGGAGATGTATCAACTGATATTCAATGTAAAGAAGTGCAAAATAATGCATCTTGAATGTCAACTTTATAGATGTATGTATGCAGGTATTTCAGAAGTTTTACTGGGAAAGACATACTAAGCTGGCAACAGTTCATTTCCAGATGTGTTCGGGGGGGGGTTGGGGGAGGTGGAAACACAATGAGGTGCACAGTAAAAACTACATAACCAGTAGCAGCAACAAAATGATTGCAGACAAAATGAAGTGATACAGCACAAAACATTACATACGCACAAAAACTAAATAAATTGAAAAAAATCATACACTGTACAGAGAGGGTACAGAATAATAAGGGGGAAGCCTGAAGGAAGACAGAATTGCCCATAAACTGGGCATAGACTAACCCCAGACAGAGCAGACTCTCAGAGCAACAATGCTAGAGTAAACCATGGACACGGGGTGGTGAGCAGCGACTAAGAATAGGGGTCATGGACAGTTGCAGGAGGGACAGGTGAATACATAAAGAAGACATTTAATGGGAACGGGAAAGAGGCAGATTGAATGGGCAAGTAAAGGGAAGACTAGAGCTTAGAGAAGCAATATAAGAAGGCACATTTGCCAACAGAAGATGCAACAATGACATACATGCCATCCGGTGTATTTATTGTTTGTTGACATGCTAACTTCTTTCCCTTATCCAGGGCAGGCAGGAATGACTAGCAGAAAAACATGTTTCTTTTTCTGATACTGAAATCTAAACATATGAGTTTGTAATGGCCAAGTTTCTTGGTGAGTGCTTCAAACTGTCTTAGCAATGCGCTCACAAAAAGGCAAATTAGGGCACATTTTTCTAGGGATAGGCCAGACTGATGGAGGATTAATGAGTTGCTCAAGGGTTGTTTTGCAGAAAAAATAAAAACAATTTCATTGTAATACTATTTCCCAGAAGACCACTTTCATATCTCCCTCTCTGTGTATTGTCAAAGACTGCCTGTCATGAACTGTGTAGTTCTGTGCAGGTTTGGGCTTTACTGCTAATGGTGGAAAATTCACTTAAGCTCTCAGCACTTTGTCCCTAGTCGGCTGTAAAACTGGATGAAAAGCAGGACTCCATTCTAAAATGAAATACTGCATCTCAGCTGGAGCATTCTGGTGAAATCTATTGCAAAACTGAAGGAAGGCCCCACTAAATATTCAGGCAATGGTGGCATACATGTTGTAAGCACAGGGAGATCATTTTCAGCACACCTGCTTTTCCTCCTCCCCCTCGGGGGACTAGCGAACTGCTGAGCAACAGACCAAGCATCCCTGAAGCCTCCTCACCTAATGACAGCAACAGTTTTCGTATCACATCAGCTCTCTGTATCATCCGACTTCTTTATGCATTTTAACTCTAAATATTAAATATACCTTATATTAAAAAATGAGATCCTACATCTCAACCGTGTATTCTGATTAAATTCATTTTAAAAAAATCTGGATTTCTGCTGCAGTTTTAATGTACTTTACTCCCCTGTGGGTGTGCTTATTTATATAGGATGCATTCCTTTACATAAACACCACACCTAGAACTTCAGGCTCAGGATTAAAGTTAGGGACATCATTCCTAATGTGGGACAGTGATAAGTATTATTTATTCGAAATAATACAACTGGGATAACTCCAGGAGATACAGCATCTAGGTTTACATAAGGGTCTTGTGGAAGATGGCAGTAGTCAACAGGTTAACATAGTCCAGAAGGAATTGTTACACAGAAGCTGAAATATAGAGCCGAGAGGAATGCCTGGACGTTCTTTCAGTGTCAACTTTACTTGTGCCTTTACTCAGCTCTGGTACAGTCAGTGAAATGCATGCCTAATATCTGTATTGCTGCATGGTCTCCTGGCTGCTCAGAGATCGCAGCTCAAGGCGCCGAGAGGGCTCTGCTGCAGCGCCAGCAGACCAATTCAACCATGCGGCCGCTGCGACACCGCCCAATAATTAAAAAAAAAAAAAAAAAAGGAATAGTGAATGCATGAATGAATAATAGATGGATAACGCGTTGTGAATTAATTTTGTGTGCATGTAAAGCCGAGACGGGGGCGTTTGTGACAAGACTCGTGTAACGACTGGAGGGTCTCAGGGACGCCCCTGACTTTTAGGATCAATACGGACCGGCTGCTGCCCCCACAGACCGAGAGCCAGCAGCCGCCGCACCGTGCCAGGAATCAGGAGCGGGGGTGGAAAGGGGCTGCTGACACCAGGCGCTGAGCTGTTATTTCTTTCTGTTAAAGTCGGAGCTCATTCTCCCCGAACCCACAGCTTGGCGTAACCAGGACCGTACGCCTCCGTTTCCCCTCCTACCGTCACTTCCGGTTTGCGTCCACGGCGCGTGTACGCTATACTCTGACAGCGGGTGCGTGCACTCTCTGCCTCCCTGCATGGAGCAGCGCCCTCTGGCGGCCGATGACAAGCGGCTCCCTGACTGCCGTCAGAATGCGCACAGTGCCACACGAGCAGAGTGAGAGCCAGCTGCCCCGGGCCAGGAATCGGCAGCAGATGGAGCCCAAGTGCGCATAGTGTAAGGGCGACAGGACTGGTTACTGGACAGTGATCATCATCTGCTGCATACCTCTCCACCTCCTGCATTATAAATCAGGGACAAGGCTTAACAAAAGGAAGGACAAAGGACCAAAATCAGGGACACTTCTTCAAAATTGGAGCTATTCACTCAGGAAGCTGGTAGAATAAAGAGCTTGGTGTAAGATGCATTATCTAAGAAAGAACAAGTCTGTAACTTTAATGTTGGACATTATTTTGTGCTTATAACCCCCACAGTTTGGTCATGGAAAGACAATTTTTAGGAGGGACAGAGTAAAATTTTGAGTCAAAATCAGGGACAGTTGAGAGGTATGATCTGCTGTTTGTTTTACAAATCATTTCCCCCTTCCCGGAAGACACTTAGGTGAGATGTAGCCCTATCTGTCAGTCTGTCTTTCTCATCCTCCTACGCCCGGTATTCCTATTTCCGGCTGGCGAGCTTCATCGAGTGCTGCTATGTTATTGACCACCAGAAGGCATGCGGCGCATAGATTGCTAGCTGTCCACCTCTCTTTCCCCTCCTATTCTCGCTTCCGGCGGGCAAGCCGCAACATGTGCATATACTCAATTGGTCTGCAGAGGCGTGGATTCTTGATGAGCTAATTGTTGGACAGCAGAGGGTGCAAAGCACCATAGTTAGCTCGAGAGCTAGCAACTGCACACACACACACACCCACCGCCTTCAGGACAGGATTCAGGAGCAGACCGAGCCCAACAGCTTACAGTATAAGCAACTGGCTGACTTGGGGCAGGGAGCTACTTGTTTCTGTTACTGCCTAGCCACTCTGTGACCCTGAGGGTAGCCATGACTGTCCCATTGAATTCTGTAATAGGGATAGAGGGCATACTCGTGCTGCCAGCTGATGCCACCCCTTCGCCTGCCATAGTGCGAGAGGAGGTTGCACTTGCCACTGGTACCCAGAGCCGTGCTTCACAGTCTTGCACAGCTCAGGAAGGGAAGGATCTCAGTTGTTTTGTCCAAATTTTAATTGCAAACGGATGCACGTCATTACACATGCATAATGCAGTGGCCATTACTGAAAAGATAGAAAAAAGCGATTAATGTTCCGCAGTCATGTCCCATTGTCTGTGTTGCATCTCCAGTAGTTCATCAGACATGAGAATATAGATTGCAATGCTTGAAAGATATCAGTGATCCTGCATGGTGAAACCACTAGAAGTCCGACAGTGACTCATCCTGCAAGATAGCGAGCACACGTCTTCAGGAAAGTCAGCTGAGTGATAGCATAGGTCCGCCCTCTAGTACTGTTATAGAACTCAACCAGAACAATAAGGCTAGAGTGAACCATGGTAGTGTAGATGAGGCCATGAGTAAAGGGAAGGGGTTGCCACTGGATGTCTGGAGTGCCTCAGCCAAAATACACGCTTGCGTCACTGCACGTGGCACCCCATGGGATTAAAAAAGTAACGGGTTGCTTTATTCTGTTACACCCTTCCCCCCGCAAGCTCTCATATGACTGGACAAAGCAGCAAGGCCAGATGGGGTGCATCCGAGGATATTGAGGTAGCTCAGGGAAATACTGGCTGCACCTCTGACAATTCTGTTTACCAGCTCCCTGAAAATGTAAGTGGTTCCGGAGGACTGGAGGAAGGCAGATGTAGTCCCACTACCAGGGCCGGCTTTAGGGTTTTGGGGGCCCCCAGCAGAATTAGTGAAGTCTTGGGGCCTCTCTACTTGGCCCACCTTTAGCCCATATGTTTTACTGTAGCCCATAGGTGCAAGATTTTATTTGTGGTGATACTATAGCAGGGAAAAATGGGCAGATTAGGAGGGCCAAGCAGTAGTTATCTGCCGGCAAATTTTGTATTTCTTTGTTTCCATGTATAGCTTTAGTATAACAAGTAGTATTTTAAAATAATTTTAGGAGGACACAGCAGTGTCATTTCTTGGGGCTGGTCTTCCCACCCCATCCATTGTTGCCTGTCCACCTCATATTGACTGGATCATAGCTTGTTGAGGTATTTCATGACATAACCAGAAGGATCTGCACTGATGTTTTAAAAATATATTAAGATAAAAAAAAATTTAAAAATGAATAAGGTAAACTTCTTTGCTTGGGGGCCCCCATGAGCAGGGGCTCCCAGCAACCGCAGGGTTCGCTGGTGCCTAAAACCGGCTATGCCCACTACACAAAAGTGGTATGGAGGAGAATGGCAATTATAGGCCAGTCACCCTGACATCAGTGCTGGGAAAGTTAATGGAATTACTGCTGAAGGTAATGATTGTGGAATATCTTGAATCCAGTGGGTTACAAGACCCAATGCAGCATGGTTTCACAGGGGGTGGTCATGTCAAATTAATCTAATAGATTTCTTTGTCTGAGTGACCAAAGGTGAGTGGTGGACGTGGCCTACCTAGATTTCAGTAAGGCATTCAACATCATTCCACACAGGAGACTAGTAAGCAAGCTGTGTAGCTTAGGAGTGGGTCCAAAGGTGGTAAACTGGATAAGAAATTGGTTAGGGGATAAGTGACAGAGGGTGGTGGTAAATGGAGTTCACACCGGAAGGGAGGATGACAAGTTGGGTACCTCAGGGATCAGTGCTGGGACCGGTCCTCTTTAATGTCTTTATAAGTGACATTACAAAGGAGCTGGAAGGGAAGGTCTGCCTGTTTGCGGATGACACCAAAATCTGCAATGGGGTGGACAGTGGACACTCGGGGGGGTGGAAAGGATGAGCAGAGACCTGAGAAAACTAGCAAAGTGGTCAAGGGTGTGGCAGCTAGGTCACAATGCAAAAAAGTGCAGAATAATGCACCTAGGGCACAGAAACCCAGGGGCAGCGTATAACATGAGTAGAGTGGTATTGATGACCACCAAGCAGGAAAGAGACCTGGGGATAATCATATCAGATGACCTAAGGGTGGCCAGGCAGTGCAATAAGGCAGTAGGAAGAGTGAATGGGATGCACAGGGAGGGATATCATCAGCAAAAAGATGGCGGTGAGCTGGGCCGGAGGCGCTGAGGGTTGAGGCACTGGAAGCCACACCTTGCACCACCCCGGCAACCCGGGTTCGGAGATGGACTCGGGTTGCAGGGGGTCAGCAGGGGTGGGAGAGGATCTTCTGGAGGACAGCTCTCCTCTCCCTGTGGTGGGATTCGGGGATGCTTGGTGTCCTAGTGGCTCCCGATGGAGATCGGGGGTACTACAGGCAAGCCGGCTAATGTAGTGGGTGGAATACAGTGACGCCGGCAGGGACCACCTTGCGCTGACGTCATTGCACGACGCACTCCAGTGGGGAAAAACTTCACGCTTAAGGAACAAAAGCCCTCTGCAGCGCCATGGAGATGATGGGGACTCCAGGGGCAGGCCCACATCCCAGGGCCGGCCCAGCGCACCAGGAGACTCCCTCGCCAGCCCGACACCCAGGTAGGGACCTTTGAATCTGTAAGGTTGCCAAGGGAGGGCAGAGCCTCCCCAGGGGTACCAGGTTAGCCAGGGGACAGCACCTGACTGGGTGTGCAGTGGGATGCTAATGGCAGTGGGGGTTCAGGCAGGGAGTAGAGACCCTGCCGAGAGAGTACCCCAGTAGGATGCCTGGGGCCGCTAAGAGATAAAAAGAATATAAAGAAAAAAAAAGGTGGAAGTGGTGTTGCCTCTTTATTGGTCGCTGCTAAGACCCCACCTGGAGTACTGTGTCCAGTTCTGGAGACCACATTTCAGGAAGGACATAGAGTGGAGGTGATCCAGAGGAGGGCAACTAAAATGGTGCATGGTCTGCATCAAAAGCCCTATGAGAAGAGATGAAAGGACCTCATCATGTACACCCTGGAACAGAGGAGGGAGAGGGGAAATATGATAAGAGACCTTTAAATACCTCATGGGAGTTATTTTTCAGACAAAAAGGTGCTCAAGAACAAGGGGACATGCTATGAAGCTGGAGGGGGTAGATTCAGGAGAGATGTGAGGAAGTTTATAAATAACTTGTTTTTCATGCATTTTGGAGTTTTACTATTTCTGTTTAGCCCTTTGTACTCTGGGTGTTATACCCCCCCACACACACACCACACACACACACACACACACAAACCTCTGTATAATTAAGTTCCTCTGTTATTTCTGTTTACCTAGTGCATTGTATTGTCGTTGACGTATTTGTACCCTGGTGTATTGTGTCGCAGCATTCTTGTACCATCTTAGTGGCCCGGATCATGCCTGAAAATGGTTCTTCGATCAGCGAACCTGGTCAACAAATGAATAAATAAAATAAACAGATAAATAAGTACTTTTTCACAGAAGGAATGGTGGATTTCTGGAACAGCCTTCCAGCGGAGGTGGTGAGGGCAAAAGCAGTGATGAGGTTCAAGAATGCACAGCATAAGCATAAAGGAATTGTAGTAGAAAGGAGGGTGGGAGGGCAAAAGAGCTGTAGATTGAGCATGGTTTGCAGTAACAGTGTAGGTAGGGACAAATGGGCAGTCGGATGGGCCAAGCACTCCTTACCTGCCGTCAGATTCTTTGTTTCTGTTACCAAGAGTCTGGCCACCCACCGCACTGTGGTTCTGGGTGAGTGATGGATAACCAGTAAATCAGTGGGATGCTGTCAGGCAGACCCAGGGAAAGGTGGAAAAAGCATAAAAAAAAAAAAGATTTGCCAAGATGAATCTTATACTCCTCAGTTTCAAATCAAGGTGCATAACATTGAATTTCAGTGAGAACAGTGGAGTGTCAGAAAACACTGTCATCTGTTTATTTATTCATGACTGTGATAATCGAGTAGGTACACTGATCCCAGAAACTGTTTTCAGGTCCGACCTGGGCCAAAATACAATGGCACAGGAGCAAACTTAATGCAAAGTACAATGGAACTAGAACCAGTTAACACAATGAAGCCAAAGAGACAAAACTACAACAGTATAAAGTAACAAATTCAATACAGCAGATGAGGTGTCAGGTTATCTTGGCAGACAAAACACGCAGTTTACAAGAAGAGTAGTTGGACCGACAAGGACAAGTGCAGAGGGGGAATCTCCAAGCAAGGGAAAAGGGAAAAACCAAAGAGGATGCAGGGGAGTGGTGGGAAGGAAGGGGTAAGTGCTACGAAGGAGGGTTGGCAACATAACAACAAGGGCGGTTGAAACTTAGGGTAGATGCAGGAAGTGACAGAGGTTGGGGAGGTCCACCCAGAAAAGCAATGGCAGCGGGACTCAGCCAAGAGCCAGTCTTTGTGGTTGGATGTGAACAGGTGGTGGGTGTCCAGGGAGCGGAGCATCTGATACATGGGCTCTGTATCATGCTCTATTTATCTGTGGAACTCGAGAATAAAATAAACCACAAAACCAGTACGGGGGCATTTATTCCATTGCTCCGGATGTGTGCATATGATTATCAATCATTTACATGATTTCAGCCAATCAGCACACAGAGCCACAGTACTGCTTACCCTGTGTACAGTGTCCCCTTATGCAGCTGCGTTAGGAATGGCCTGTTTCACTTCACAGGAAAATACCAAGGGTCCATCTACTCTGTCCAGAGTTCCCTATCTCTCCCAGGGCCTATTGTCCATATAGGGTTTTACCCTCCCAGTCCTCTCCCACTCCCCTCCCTACAGTTACTGACCTGAGCAACCCCCAAACCCTTCATTCTGTCCCAGCCATACTTGAAACTGTTTATGGTCTTGACAACCACCACCCCTGCTGGTAGACTGTTCCATGGCACCACCGCCCTTTCCGAAAAATAGAGCTTCCTCACATCCCTCTTAACCCCCCTCCCCCGGTTTCACTCATGACCTCGGGGTCACTGAGCCAAGGCTCGTTTCCAGGTGCAACCTGGGGGAAGGGGACAGGAATGCAATAAAGCACAGATAGTAGTAAAGACATGTAACAAAAAATAACATGCAAACTCAACATGGTACAGGTTCCTTCCCTTCAGGAACTTGAAGGTCTCTGTCATATCCCCCCCAGATCATCTTGGTCACCCTACATTGCACTGTCTCCAGCCTGTCCCTGTTCTTCCTTAGGTGAGGACTCCAGCACAGTATTCCAGGTGCGGCCTCACCAGTGACCTATACAGAGGTAGTATTACCTCCGTTTTCCTGCCATCGATACACCCCAGCATCCTATTAGCTTACTGTAGGCCTTGTTACACTGGCTTGAATGTTGAGGGAGATACTAATGATGACTCCCAGGGCCCCTCCCTATGCTGTAGGGCCCAGTTTAACCTCTCCCATCCTCTGCTGTCTCCTTTTTCTTCTCCTAGGTGTATAACCTTGCATTTTTTGGCATCGAATTTTAACTGCCAAATCTTAGACCACCTCTCTATCCTTTGTTGATTCTTCTACATCTCCCTGGTCCTTTCATTGCTATCTACCCTACTACAGAACTTCATGTCATCTGCGAAGAGACACAGCTTGCCCCAGCTGCCCTCTCCAGTGTCACTAATTAACATATTGAAGAGGACTGGATGCAGGACAGTTCCCTGTGGCACCCCACTCGTGACCTCCCTCTCTTCCAATTTGACCCCGTTTACCACCATTCTATACTGTCTGTTCTTCGACCAGTTTCCTACCCATCTAACTGTGTCCCTGGCTGCACCCAGGTGCTCCAGTTTCTTCAGCAATCTTCTGTGTAGCACTGAGTTCAAAGCCTTTCTGAAGCTAAAGTAGAGTAAATCCACAGCGTGGCCCTTATCTACTACCTTTGTTACCCAGACAAACAAAACTATTAGGGTCAACAAGTATAAAAAAAAAAAAAAAGACTTAAGACTTATTAGGCTGGTCTGACAAAACCTTCCTGTCACAAATCCATGCTGTTTACTATCCTGTAAACCATTGCTCTCTAGGTACTCCAGAAGGTCCTCTTTGATCAGTAATTCCATCAGTTTATCCTCTACAGAAATAAGGCTGATAGTTCTGTAATTTCACAGTTGCTTCTTGTCCCCCCCCCCCATGTAACTGGACTATGTCCACTACACCCCAGTCTTTCAGCACTACTCCTGTCAGAACTGTGCTGTTGAATAGCCCTGCTAGTGGTTTAACCAGTTCTGCAACCACTTCCATAAGCACTCTTAGGTGCATCCTTTCTGACCCTGAAGCTTTAGCTACCTTTGAGACTTCATGCTCCTTCCGGACCCTTTCTCTGCTAAATACTGGCTGCCTCATTCCACGGATACTCCTGACAGCCTCTTGATGCCACCTTCAAACAGAGGCCACTGGCTTCCCTTGTGAAGACAGAGCAGAACCAGTCAGTAAGGATGGCTGCTTTTTGTTCTATGTGATAATAGCGCCAACAAAAAATGGCACTGAACACAACGGCGACTACACATTGCCGAAAGTTAAACTGTCAATCAGCACAACACCGACCACCACAATCAGCGGGTGGTGCTTAGGGGCTCTAAGGGGGTGAATTGTACTTACATTAGTCCTCCGCACCCCCCATTTCTGTTATAATCAACTCTGGGGGGAGGGATGACAATGGGGAAGGGGAAACTCGGGAGGGGAGGCTAAAATCGTCAGGGGAGAATGTCGGGGGCAACGTGCAGGCAGTGGGGGAACTCAGATGGCAGGGCGGGGGATGGGACCTGGAAACCAAGAGAAATAAATTTATAAACCACCCATACTAAACAAACAAACAAAAACCTATAGCCAGTCCCAAACCTGGGTCCACCAGACACAGAGGTAGTGACTCTGCCACTACACCAGAGGGCAGGCTTGGGAGTGGCTCAACCAGCATACCTCTATATTGCAGAACTACTACTCCCTATACATGCAATAGCGCTATAATTACTATATGCTATTAAGTGCGCATAGCCCATTTTACACTCGCCATTTTGATGTCACCCAAATTCACTCGCTTAAACTGATTTGCCCATATCACGGGATAGCGCCTAACAATACACCCTCCTTGGTTCTTTTTTCCTTGATCTGAAGAATTGTTTTTCACTATCATTGTCCCCCTCTGCAATACACAGCTCTGTGTCTGCCTAGTTTTTATTTGGTACTCTCTCCATTTCTCCTGCCCTTGCTTTTCTTTGTACTCGGTGTGTCTTTTTCTTGGCCCTCACTGCTTCTCTGACCCTTTCCAAAAACCATATTGGTCTGGTATACTGATTTTGTAACAATTCTCGTGTAGGACTTTGTTGCTTTGAGAATGGTCCCCTTGATTGCCGCCCCCCCCATCTTTCCTTTACATCTCTGATGCTGTCCACCCCAGTCAATTTGTCTCAGGCCAGCTCCCCCATCCGGCTGAAGTCTGCTCTTCTGAAATCTAGGACTTCAGTTTTTGATAGGGGCATTCTGGTC
Source organism: Neoceratodus forsteri (assembly GCA_016271365.2). NCBI lineage: Eukaryota > Metazoa > Chordata > Ceratodontiformes > Ceratodontidae > Neoceratodus > Neoceratodus forsteri. The sequence continues at coordinate 189,742,757 of JADMNL010000029.1, read as the reverse complement.
CCGAGGACAGTCTGAACAAAATGGAGTTTTGTTTGCTGGAGTCGAATGGCTCCCTTACCCTCACTCCACTCACCATCTCTGAGTTGGACAGCAGCAAATTAAGAGTGGCCACCTGTCTAGTGGGTTCCTTAAACTGTTGCACCAGCAGGCAGTCCTGCAATGTGTATCTGGCCACTGGAATGTCCCCGTTCATATCTGGCAGGTTCAGATCACCCACCACCACCACTTCCCCTTCTTCACTCCCCTTGTCAGCTGTTTCCCAAGCTCCCTATCTCTCTGTCTTCCCCTTGTCCTGGTGGTTATCCATAGATCACCTCCACCTGTATTTTCTTGTTCGTGACTGTTTTCCCTTTGCATTCCCTGATGTGTCTGTCCTCCTCGGCCTCTGTGCCCTGCCTGATATATAAGGCTATTCCCCCCTTTTGTCTTTCCCTCTATCCTGCCTAGACATTGTGTACCCTGCCCTCCCTGATATACAGGGCTATTCCCCTTTGCCTTTCCCTCTGTCCTGTCTAGACATTATATAACCTGCCCTCCTGACATACAGGCTATTCTCCATTTTGCCTTCCCCAATCCTGTCTAGACATTGTGTAGCCTGCCCTCCCTGATATACAGGGCTATTGCCCCCTTTTGCCTTTCCCTCTATCCTGTCTAGACATTGTGTAACCTGCCCTGCCTGATATACAGGGCTATTCCCCCTTTGCCTTCCTCTATCCTGTCTAGACATTATATAACCTGCCCTCCTGACATACAAGGCTATTCCCCTTTTGCCTTTCCCTCTATCCTGTCTAGACATTGTGTAACCTGCCCTCCCTGATATACAGGGCTATTCCCCCCTTTTGCCTTTCCCTCTATCCTGTCTAGACATTGTGTAACCTGCCCTGCCTGATATACAGGGCTATTCCCCCCTTTTGCCTTTCCCTCTATCCTGTCTAGACATTGTGTAACCTGCCCTGCCTGATATACAGGGATATTCCCCCCCTTTTGCCTTTCCCTCTATCCTGTCTAGACATTGTGTACCCTGCCCTGCCTGACATACAGGGTTATTCCCCCCTTTTGCCTTTTCCTCTATCCTGTCTAGACATTGTGTACCCTGCCCTCCCTGACATACAGGGTTATTCCCCCTTTTGCCTTTCCCCCTATCCTGTCTAGACATTGTGTAACCTACCCTCCCTGACATATAGGGTTATTCCCCCCTTTTGCCTTTCCCCCTATCCTGTCTAGACATTGTGTAACCTGCCCTCCCTGATATATAGGGCTAGTCCCCCCTTTTGCCTTTCTCCCATCCTGTCTAGACATTGTGTAACCTGCCCTGCCTGATATACAAGGCTAGTCCCCCCTTTTGCCTTTCCCTCTAATCCTGCCTAGACATTGTGTAACCTGCCCTGCCCGATATATAGGGCTATTCCCTCCTTTTGCCTTTCCCTCTATCCTGTCTAGACATTGTGTAACCTGCCCTGCCTGATATACAGGGCTATTCACCCCTTTTGCCTTTCCCCTCTATCCTGTCTAGACATTGTGTAACCTGCCCTCCCTGATATATAGGGCTAGTCCCCAACTTTTGCCTTTCCCTCTGTCCCGTCTAGACATTGTGTAACCTGCTCTCCCTGATATACAGGGCTATTCCCCCCTTTTGCCTTTCCTCCTATCCTGTCTAGACACTGTGTAACCCAGCACTGACAAGTCCCAGTCATTATTCTGTGTGACCCAACTTTCTGTGATGGTGATGAGGTCTGTCATTAATACCTGGAGCTCACTCATCTTATTTACCCAAACCCCTGACATTAAGGCAGGCCCGCTTCCAACTAGCTCTGGATCCTCTTTTGCTGTTTTGTGATCCTACACCTGCCTTCCTTTCAATTCTCTTTACCTTCTTATGTTTCCTATTGCCTGCAGATCCCAAGAGCCTTCCCCTTTTTGCCTCCTCCACTACTCCCTTTTGAACCTCAGCCTTATTTTTACCCACCTTACTGCTACCAGTCCCCAGTACGGGGGAGCACCAGCTAAGTTCCTCTCCCCTCGCTCCCTTTACCGTGGTTCCCCTTGCCTCAATGTCCCCTTCAGTCAGTTTAACTGTCTGATGTAGACGTCAGACTTCTGACCCAATGCATTGGTCCTCTCTCTTGTCAGGTGAAGGCCATCACCTTTGATGAAACTCCTGTCCCCCCAGTCACCCACAAAGTGGTTCCCTTTTTCCTGACCCCATCCCTTTAACCCCCATTTAATTCCTCAATCTCTTCCCTCCTTACTCTGTCTTTCCCTTCGTCGTAAGCCTCACAGGAAGGACCTCGGAAAAGGCCTAGGAGATTGAGTGTGCCTGCAATCAGCCCCCAGCTTTGAAAGTTCCACTTCACTTGCTCCACAGACTGATTCGCCAGGTCGTTGTTACCCAAGTGTACCAGCACCCCCCCCTCCTCCTTCCCTCTTTACAGCCCTCCCTATTCTGTCTATATCCTGGATGGCTGATGCCCCAGAAAGGCACCTAACTATCCCCACCCCTCCTTGCCCCCCACCCACCACCCTCTTTGATCCCCTGATCATAGAATCCCCACCACCACTAAGACTCTCCTAGCTGCCTTTTTCTTACTGTTACCCCTGGGTACCACCAGGTCATCACTCCCATTTCCCCTGACTGACCAAGAGTCCCCGCTGGTGGAGTTGAGTACCTGAGTTTCCTCCAGGGGTCAAAGTGATTTGCCATCAGGATTTGTGGGGGTGGTTGACTTCCTTGCAGCTGCCCCTGCCACCCTCCTGCTCCCCACCACTGTCCACCCCCCTGGACTAGTGGGCCTCTTGGGGAGTGTGGGCTCCAGTTGAAGTGATGCGGCAGGAGAGATATTTCTTTCCTCGCTGCTACCAGCTGAGGATAGAGCTCTGCAAAGAGCCTGCAGAAGAGGCAGTCGCCCCTCCTGCAGAGCATAACCCTGGAGAAGGGACCCATGATCCCTGCAATGAACTTGCTCCCTGCTAAACCTCATGAGCTTTAGACAGAGTGGAGGCAGTCTGGAGGAGGGCTGCCAAAATGGTACAAGGTCTGTATCAAAAGCCCTATAAGGATTTGTTTTTATTTTAGAAAGGCTAAAAGAGCTAAATATGTGCACTCTGGAGGAGACGGGGGATATGATAGACATCTTCAAATACCTCACGAGGGTTAATAAGGTACAGGAGGGGGTATCTTTCAAAGAAAATGGTGCTCTAGAATACAGGGGCATGCTATGAAGCTGGAGGGGTGATTCAGGAGGGATGTGAGGAAGTATTCCTTTACAGAAAGGGTGGTGGATACCTGGAACAGTCTTTCAGCAGAGGTAGTGGGGGCAAAAACAGTGGTGGGGTTCAGTAATGCCTGGAAAAGGCACAAGGGAATCATAGTAGTAAGGAAGGGGGGGATTGCATTGCAGAGCAAGTGGGGTATGCAGCAAACAATGAAGGTTAAACAATGGACAGACTGGGACAGACGGCCCTTATCTGCTGTCACATTCTATGTTTCTGTGTTTCACTGGCTGTACCTCTCTACATAGAAACATAGAACTTGATTGCAGATAAGGACCGCTAGGCCCACCTAGTCTGCCCATTTCCCTACCTAATGGATTAGCTGCAGATCCTAGTTAACTAACAGCCTACTTCCTCCTACCCCCCCACTACAATTACCTTATGTCTGTCCCATGCATTCTTGAATTCCCCCACTGTTTTTGACTCCACAACCTCTCAGGAAGGCTGTTCCATGCATCCACAACCCTCTCCATGAAAAAATACTTTTTAACATTACCTCTGAGCCATCCCCCCTCTATCTTCAAATTGTGCCCCCTTGTTCTTGCACATCTATTTTTCTGAAATATGCTAGTTGGAGTTTGTTGATTCCCTTCAGGTACTTGAAAGTTTCTATCATGTCCGCCCTCTCCCTCCTCTCCTCAAGGGTATACATATTAAGCTTCTTTAGTCTCTCTTCATATGGCTTCTGGTGCAGACCCTGCACCATTTTGGTTGCCCTCCGCTGAACAGCCTCCACCCTGTCTATGTATTTGCAGAGGTGGGGTCTTCAGAACTGGAGGCAGTACTCCAGATGGGGTCTCACCAACTGTCTGTACAGAGGGATAACAACTTCCTGTTTTCTACTGCTGATGCCTCTCCCTCTGCATCCCAGTATCCCCCCAGCCCTCCTTGCTGCCCTCTCACATTGCTTGCCCACTTTTAGGTCATCTGATATAACTACCCCCAGGCCCCCTTCCTCTTTTGTTGCTGTCAGTATCTCACCCCCCATTACGTACTCTTCCCCTGGGTTTTTGTTTCCCAGGTGCATTAGTGTGCACTTCTTTGCATCAAATCTAAGCTGCCATACATTTGACCATTCCTCCAACCTTGCCAAGTCCCTTCTCATCCTTTCCACACCACCTTGTGTATCAACCCTGTTGCAGATCTTTGTGTCATCTGCAAAGAGACATACTTTTCCTTCCAGTCCCTCTGCATCGTCACTTATAAAGACATTAAAAAAGACCGAACCCAGTACTAAACCCTGCAGTACCCCACTAGTAACCCCTCTTTCTTCAGAGTGGACTCCATTTACAATTACCTTATGTGTCCTATTGTCCAGCCAGTGTTTTACCCAGGCTACCACCCTGGGACCCACTCCCAGGCTGGTTAATTTGACTGTTAATCTTTTGTGTGGGACTGTGTCAAATGCCTTGCTAAAGTCTAGGTAGGCCATGTCCACAGCCCCTCCCTGGTCTACTACTTTGGTCACCTGGTCAAAGAAATCATTTAAATTCATCTGACATGACCTTCCCGCTGTGAATCCATGCTGCCTTAGGTCCTGTGCCCCGCTGGCCTCTAGGTACATAACAATTATTTCCTTCAGAAGTGATTCCATAATTTTCCCTACCACTGAGGTCAAACTGACGGGTCTGTAGTTTCCTGCCTCTGTCTTGCTCCCACTTTTGTGAAGGGGAATCACATCCACCCTCCTCCAGTCCTCAGGTACCACACCATTCCCCCATGATTTGTTAAAAAGGGTAGTCAGTGGTGTTACTAGTTCTCCCCTTAGTTCTTTTAGAATTCTGGGGTGAATCCCATCAAGCCGCATTGCTTTGTCCACCTTCAGTTTTAGGAGTTCTTTCAGAACCCTTTCTTCTGTGATAGGACTAATATCAACCCCTCTATCTAGAGTGCTTCTATTGACTAGACTCCCCCTGCTCTTCCTTTGTGAATACTGAGCAGAAGTATTCGTTCAGTATCCCTGCTTGTTCACTGTCGCCCTCTGCCGAATCACCTTCCTGTTTATTCAGCCTCGGTATCCCTGCCTTAGTCTTTCTTTGCTCCCTAATGTACCTATAAAAGGTTTTATCCCCCTTCTTAACTGAGTTGGCTGTCTTTTCCTCAGTTTGGGCCTTTGCTATTCTGACTGCCTTCTCTGCTTCCTTCTGCTTTAACTGGTACAGTTCTCTGTCATGCTCCTTCTGTGTTTCCTTATACTTCCTGAATGCTATTTTTTTCTCCCTAACCTTCCCAGCCACCTCTTTTGAGAACCATAGTGTTTTTTTTCTTTTGTTTTGATTATTTTCTTCACACAAAGGCTTGTTGCCTTTGTGATGGCAGTTTTGATGTTTCCCCATTGTTGCTCCACCCCTCCTCCTTGCCTGTTTGCTGGTGCTTTTCTGAGGCACTCTCCCATTTTGACAAAATCAGCCCTCCTGAAGTCCAGTATCTTCACTTTTGTACGGCTTGACTCTACAGCTGAGTTTATCGTGAACCACTGTTTGGTGGTCACGTGTTCCCAGATGGTTATCCACTTCTAGATCTGAGATCCTCTCTCCATTCCCACTTGAGATTAGCAGGTCTAAGACTGCTCTCTTCCGAGTGGGTTCCAACATGTCCCCTGTAGGGCATCAGGAATGGCCCTGGTCTTGGATGTGGCTGCAGCAAAGGTGCTCCAGTTAACATTCAGGTCCCCCATCAGCAATATCTCACCTTTCTCTGCCATCCTAAGGATGTCTTCTATAATTTCCTTGTCCATTTCTTCCCCCTGAGACAGGGGTCTGTATACAACCCCTATGCAGATTGTGGTGCCATTTCCAGTCTCCAGGGTGACCCACAGTGCCTCCTCTCCTCCCTGTTTATCCTTTAATTCCATTGCTTTGATCCCTTCCCTTACATAGAGAGCTACTCCTCCTCCTCTTCTACCCTCCCTGTCCCTCCTGTAGATTGTGTACCCTGGTATGTTGGCATCCCAGTCATGGTTCTCAGTGTACCATATTTCTGTGACTGCCACGATATCCAGGCATCCCTCTTCCATCAAGGCCACCAGTTCAGGGCGCTTGTTACCTAGACTTTGAGCATTGGTACTCATTACCCTCCATTTTTTGATGGGCTTACCCTTTTTTGCCCCATCCCAGTCCTTACTGCCTTTGTCTTTTTCTGGCAGTATAGCCTAGAGGTTAGAGGGATGAGATGTGAATGAGCTTGGTACATCCAGCAGACTAGACCTGAGTTTGATTCTCACAACCTCCACTTGCATACTGTGTGACTCTGAGCAAGTCACTTAACCACCCAGTGCTCCCAGGTCACCCCTGAAAACAGGCACTTGTGCGTAGTGGGCCTTGCCCAGTTACCAAAGACTAAAATAAAAATAAATAAATACAAATGTACCCCTGCCCTTCTCCCTATGGACTTCTCTTTGTGTTTACCTCATTAACTACTGTGATTTTTTTTTTGGGGGGGGGCTAGGATTTCCCTTCTCCTTTTCAGTGCCTCCCCCTCCTTGGCTAGTGTAAATGCTAGCCAAAGAAGCATTTAAACCTATCACCTAGGATCCTAGTTCCCCTCCTAGATTCTACTCTTCCTAATGCAGTGCTTCACTAAAATAAATTAATAAGGCCTCCATTGGGTGTTTCTTATGGTATAAGAGAATCCTCTCAGAAGGTTTAGGCAGCCAGACCACTCAGCTTCGCTTCGTGGGCCTCTCACCCAAACCTCATGTATGTAGGCTCCTTTACCATAAGAAACACCCCTCGGAGGTGCTAATAACTTACTCAAAATCCACCGACTGAAGACAGACAAAGCAAGATGCAGGATATGAAGGTGGGGGGAGTGGAGAGTAAGGTCTCTACGCAGACAACACTGTGACATACATGAGAAACCCCAGGGAGAACTTAAAGGTTTTTTAGCCTTAGCAAAGGAATATGGGGGAATCTTAGGATTCAAAATGAATGTTACGAAAACTGAGATAATAAAAATAAGTGGGCTCATAGATGGGGACCTGAAGCACATGCTGCCAGGAAAATGGAACCTGGAGTAAGTGTATTACACCTAGGCATCCAAATACCCAGGCACCTCAGCAAACGATATACAATAAATTACGGCAAGTTAAAAACAGAGGTGTATGCAGACATTAATAGGGGGATGATGCTCTGCTGTCATTTAGTGATAGAGTGAATACAGTTAAAATGAACGTATTGCCAAGAGTCTTGTTTTTATACCAGTGTTTACCTTTGGTAATTCCAGTCAGAGACTGGAAAGAACTTAATGGGGTATTAAGGAAATGTATATGGAACAATCACAGGCCCAGGATATCCTGAGAAATACTACAAAGGCATAAACACATGGGAAGGCATGGGCTTCCAAACATGCAGGCATACTACAGAGCAGCAGAGCTGATCCCACTCATAGACCTCTGGAACAGTTCACAGGAACTGGTCTGGAAAGACATAGAAAGGCACGCCAACATGGTAAAACACTTAGATACATTGATCTGGAGCATAGCATCAAAAGCAGATCTGGAACTACTTACAAATAAACGGACAAAGCATACGTACAGGAACTGGCTGCTCATCAAAAAGCAACAACACATTCAACACGCTCCAACATAATGGGGACCAATTTGGAAGGATAGCAAGTTCCTACCTGCGCACACAGACCACTCTTACAGACAATGGGCCAGACAGGGACTACAACTCCCAGATCATTTTAAAACAGGGACAGACATAAAAACATTTGGGCAACTACAAACAGAATATGGCTTACTGCAAAAAGACTTCTTCAGGTATTTACAAGTAAGGTCCTACCTTCAATCACAAGACAGTAACACAAATAGGCCAGAAGTACAATATCAGTTAGCTAGTGGAATTAGGCTGCTCACCCAAACACAACATTCCAGATAAAGGGTTTCTAGACTGTACACAGAACTAAACAAGGAAACCGGACTACAAGGGGTAGAGGGGATCCAACAACAATGGGAAAGGGAAACGGGAGAAACAGTACGTGAGAAACAATGGTTACAGATCTGGCAGGGAGTCCATCACACAACCTCATCTGGGAGCTGGAGAGAATTCAGATGGAAAATTTTGACATGCCTTTTTATTACACCAGACAAATCCAAATATACGGGAACAAGTCAAACAGACCAGTATTGGCGGAACTGTGGGGAGAGGGGAACAACGCTACACATATTTGGAGAGTGCAAGATTATACTAAGATTTTGGAAAGAGGTAGGGGGGAGAGAATTACAAAGATTTGGAGTTGCCCCAGGGTTCAGTTGTGAGGAATGCTGCAGCTGGAATATATCTGACAGCGATGTGGGGAGGAGAGGAGCCAAAACGTTCTTGCTGTGGAGGCAGTTAAGTGCAGTGGTTTTAAGGCTCTTTTTCTGCAAACTTGAAGACCTGGGTTTGAATCTCATAGCCCCCACTTGCATACTGTGTGACCCTAAGGAAGTCACTTAACTTCCTTGTGCTCCCAGGTCACATCTGTAAACAACCTTTCAGCTTAGCATGTCTCTCCTGGTAAAAAAAAAAATAATATTTTAATAGCAGCAGCTTGTAAAGCTATAACACAAAAATGGATGACAATCCCACCCCCTGGAATGAATGACTGGTTGGTCATATGCAAAAAAATGAAAGTAATGGAGGAAATGACAGCCAGGCTGAATCTGGGAACAGATACATTCAATACCAGGTGGTACCTTTTGCACACCTTAACAGAAAGCCTTGAGGAGACTCCAATACTGGAACAGTCACTATATGAATAAAGGGAAAACAGGAGGCTGGAGAAAGGGGAGGATAACATTGTCAAGATATAAGGAGACCAGCTAAGAGAACTGCCAGTGCAAGGTTAATAAAGTTGAAATATTCAGTGAGATGAAAAGTGAGAGTCTGGGACAGGGAAGAAGTGGTATAGCTAGAAGCAGGCCGAAAGATGGAAGTGAAGAACAGAAAGCAGTAATCAGTGGAAAGAACAGGCACAAACAGAAAGAATACAAGGAAGACATGCAGGAGTGAAGTTATCTAAAGCACAACATAAGGCACAAGGATTCCTCTGGGAATTAAATAAATGAATTATATGGTGGGCTTCTGAATGGGAGGAACCTGTAAGATAAAGCGGAATCAGTGGAGTCTTATATGGTTTGTTTTCAAGGACCCTGCCCCATATGAAGGAGAGTCCTTCAACTCCAGAAGAAGCCTTGGAAATCTGGAGAAGTGGTATCTCCTCAAAGGAAAATCCAAAAGTAAATGGACGGGGTCTGGTAATAGCAAGGTGGTGGTGTTGGGGTACCCCTTCAGGTAAGCCCCCCTTTTAATTCATTTTACATACTTTGAGGGAAGAATCCTGAGTAGAATAATTCTCCATGGATGAGCAAGGTAGGAATGGGAATTGGATGGATGAAAGTATGTGAATTCTACAGGTAATGATTTAACACAACCTCTGGGTAGAATAGCCCAGAACTGTAAATAAATCAGACAGAAAACAGCGTGCACCTAAAGTAAATAATAAGCCAAGAACTTATAGTAACTGTTTAGATAAATGAAAAGTGTGAAACAATACAGTAGGCAGTGTACTGCATGAATAATGGATGAGACATGGGCCAAATGTTACGGCCAACAGAATGTAAAACTGTGGTTGAGACCTCTCGATTAATAAAATACAAGTAAAAAAAACCCTTTTTTTTCTGTATTTTTCTCTTTATTGTTGTACACGATTTAGTTAGTCCGGTCTCATCAGCCTTGCCACCTCAGAACATTCTTTTTAAAAACTGGTAGCCATTTTTTAAACCCATTTAGTTCTGTGTTGTTTATTTTAGCCTTAGTTCAGCACCCACCCACCGGCTTGCCCAGTAACCCACTTCTCTTTATAAATAACTATGTTGCACACTGTGCTGTATTCTGGGACAGATGAAAACTCATCGTTTGGAAGCATACTACAGCAGACCCAGGAGCATCCCAAACCCAAGCTTTCCTGTGGCCAGGATCAGCTACCGCCTGCCGTCGCTGCCACTATATCTCCCATCCACCCTCTCAGTCCCTTCATGGCTGCCCACAACACCCGACAGAATAAAAACAGAGCAAACTCAAAATGAACAATAAAACAAGTGCCAGTCACAGAGAAACATAGACAATGATGGCAGAAAAAGATGGACAGTCCATCCAGTCTGCCCATGGTTCCCTATGTAATCCTGGATCTATTGTCCATCCAGGGTTCTAGCCCTCCCTATCCACCCCTCTTTTCCCCTCCCTATTACTGTCACCCCCAGTAACTACTATACCTTTCACTCTGTCCCAACCTTGCTTGAACCATTGATGGTTTTGGCACCAACCACCCTTCGCTGTTCCACAGTTCCACCACCCTTTCAGTGACTAACACTTCCTTCTATCCCTCTTGAACCTCCCTCCTGTCAGTTTCCTGAGGACTCTGAGTCCAGAACTGGGCACAGTACTCCAGGTGTGGCCTCACCAAAGATATATAAATGGGTAGCACATGCAACAGAATATCCAATCCCACAGCATCTCCAGCGCCACCTACTGACATGCTTCAGAAGAGGAGCTAATTTATAGTCACTTCAGACACTTTAAAAAACTTTTAAGTATTTTTTTCATTAACAATAAAAGCATTTTATCTTTCTCTACACACTGGAATGTGCACCTCCATGGAGTCATTATGGGATGTTGCACAGTTTTTTGTACACACTGAAGGTGTGTAAAAAAATGATGTTGGTGCAATTCTTTTGGTGATGGTGGTAGTGGTACTGATGGTGATGACGGTAAGTTGATAGTAGGAAGACATTCATGTTGGTGTTGATGTTGCCGGTGGTGATGAAGATGAACAGGATGCTGACAGTCGTATGCAGGGCATCCCTTGCCTTGAGTTAAACCTCTGTTCCTAGCAAACGGTAGAAGAATCTCACACATGTTACTTGGTAAATCAGAACTTCTCAAGCATGCTTGGCTTCCATTTCTAAATCTTCAACATGACTCATAAAATAACATTTTGATGATTACAGGCATGTCGAGATACAGGTTTACCTTTCTACTTTATTGACTTCTACTATACTTAGAATTCACTCCTCTAGCTTCATTACTGTTATTGTGGTTAATGTGCAATTGTTGCTGATACTGTATTTTGTTAAATAAATCCAATGTTTCTTTTTTTTTTTAACTTATTCTTTTGGCCCCCTTACTAACACTGCCCACTAGTCCCTCTCTTGGAGCCCCATGCACCGCTCAGTTATACCTGCCCTTGAGAGAGGCCTGAGGTGTCTGTTCCTACAGTGTTACTCACTTCAGTTTCAGAGCCCCCGGATAACCTCCCGGGCAGGGCAGAGGCCTCCCCTTACCTCCTCCGAACATCAGGGAAGCATGCACTGGTGGAGTCTGCCCTCAGAGCCCTCTCTCTCTTTCTCTGCAGGTGTGGCACTGGAGGTTCATCACCTGGACCATTGGCAGGGCATATTTCTCCTTGTTTTCTCCTCCCCACACACAACTGTACTCAAAGAGGGGGAAGGAGCTGAAGGGGCATGATGATTCACCTACACTCCAGCCCTCGGCAGACGTCTGTCCCTCCCCTGTCTTCAGCCTCCTCTGCTACACTGTCACCACCCGTGGTCATCCAGGTGGTGGCGGTATTGCAGTGAGGAGCACTGCCCACCCCACCTGGAGAAGAAGAGTGGCCCACTTGGAGCTCAATCCTCCCCCCCCCAGCTAACCCTCTTATGACCTGTGCTTGCTACTGAACCCAGGGTGCTGGCATCGTGAGCAATAGCACTACTGCAGCACCAATGGGTTGGCCAAATCCAATTTTTCTAATGGCAGCCTGCAGCAGCCGGAAACAGAGCAGGTGAGGAGAGAGGGGGGTGGCTTGGCGTTCCATGGGAGCTCTATGGTGACAGCTGCAGATTTCTTTGTGGGCAGAAAAGGAAGCACTGCAGGAAGGAGCCCAGTACAAAAGGGCAGCCTGCAGCACTGGCAGAAACGGAAGAAGCGAGTGAGAGAGGGGGAGTGAGCTCAACAGAGCTCTGTCAGGGCTGCTGCAGATTTCATCGTGGCCAGAAAAAGGTGCCAACACAGGCAGGAGCCCAGTACAAAGGGACAGCCTGCAGTGCCAGGAGAAACACAACAAGAGAGTGATGGGGGAGTGAGTGACCTCAACGGAGCTCTGTTGGGACAGTTGCAGATTTCTTTGTGGCCAGAAACAGCCCCCAACACAGGCAGGAGCCCAGTACAAAAGGACAGCCTGCAGCGCCAGGAGAAACACAACAAGAGAGTGACGGGGGAATGAGCGACCTCAACGGAGCTCTGTTGGGACAGCTGGGAATTTCTTTCTGTGCAGAAAAAGGTGCAAATGCAGGCAGGAGCCCTGTACAAAAGGGCAGCCTGCAGTGCCAGCACAAACGGAATGAGGGACTGAGAGAGGAGGACTTAGCGAGCTCAACCAACCTCTGTCAGGACTGCTGCAGACTTCTTTGTGGGCAGAAAAGGAAGCAATGCACACAGGAGCCCACTACAAAAGGACAACCTGCAGCGCTGGGAGAAACAGAACGAGCGAGTGAGAGAGGGGGAGTGAGCGAGCTCAACGGAGCTCTATCATGACTGCTGCAGATTTCTTTGTGGGCAGAAAAGGGCAGCAACGCAGGTAGGAGCCCTGTAGAAAAGGGCAGGCTGCAGCAATGGCAGAAATGGAACGAGTGAGTGAGTGAGGTGGGTGGTTAAGGTCAACGGAGTTCTGTCGGGACTGCTGCAGATTTCTTTGTGGCCAGAAAAAGGTGGCACCAGAGGCAAGAGCCCAGTACAAAAGGGCAGCCTGCAGTACCAGGAGAAACAGAATGAGTGTGTGAGACAGGGGGAGTGAGCGACCTCAATGTACCTCTGTCGGGACAGCTGCAGATTTCTTTGTGGGCAGATAAAGCCCCCAACGCAGGCAGATGCCCAGTACAAAAGGGCAGGCTACAACAGCGGGAGACACAGAACGAGTGAGGGGGGGGAGGGGGAGTGAGTAAGCTCAACGGAGATCTGTTGGGACAGCTGCGGATTTCTTTGTGGGTAGAAGAAGGCAATGCAGACAGCAGCCCAGTACAAAAGGCCAGCCTGCAGCGCTGGCAGAAACGGAATCAGCGAGTAGGAGGTGGGGGTGAGCAAACTCAACAGAGCTGTGTCGGGACTGCTGCAGATTTAATTGTGGGCAGAAAAGGAAGCAATGCGTGCAGGGGCCCACTACAAAAGGACAATCTGCAGCAGCGGGAGAAATAGAACGACTAGGTGAGAGAAGGGGAGCGAGTGAATCAACGGAACTCTAGCATGACTGCTGCAGATTTCTTTGTGGGCAGAAGAAGATGGCAATGCAGGCAGGAGCCCAGTACAAAAGGGCGGCCTGCAGCACTGGCAGAAATGGAACAAGTGAGTGAGAGACGGGAAGTGAGCGACCTCAGCAGAGCTCTGTCGCGGCAGCTGCAGGTTTCTTTGTGGCCAGAAAAAGGTGCCAACAGAGGCATTAGCCCAGTACAAAAGGACAGCCTGCAGCACCAGGGCAGAATGAGCGAGTGACACAGGGGGAGTGAGCGACCTCAACGGAGCTCTGTCGAGACAGCTGTGGATTTCTTTCTGAGCAGCAAAAGGTGCAAATGCAGGCAGGAGCCCAGTACTAAAGGGCAGCCTGCAGCGCCAACAGAAACGGAACGAGTGAGTGAGAGAGGGGAGTGAGCAACCTCAGCAGAGCTCTGTTGGGGCAGCTGCAGATTTCTTTGTGACCAGAAAAAGGCACCAACAGAGGCAGGAGCCCCATACAAAAGGGCAGCCTGCAGTGCCAGGAGAAACAGAATGAGTGCGTGAGACAGGGGGAGTGAACGACCTCAACGGAGCTCTGTCAGGACAGCTGTGGGTATCTTTGTAGGCAGAAAAAGGTGCAAATGCAATCAGGAACACAGTACAAAAGGCCAGCCTGCAGTACCGGGAGGAACACAATCAGTGAGTGACAGAGGGGGAGTGAGCAAGCTCAATGGAGCTGTGTCAGGACTGCTGCAGGTCTCTTTGTGGGCAGAAAAAGCCACCAGTGCAGGCAGGAACCCAGTACAAAAGGGCAGGCTGCAGCAGCGGGAGACAGAGAATGAGTAAGTGAGGGAGGGGGAGTGAGTGAGCGAGCTCAACAGAGCACTGTCGGGACTGCTGCAGATTTTTTTGTGGTCAGAAAAAGGTGGCACCAGAGGCAGGAGCCCAGTACAAAAGGGCAGCCTGCAGTGCCAGGAGAAACAGAATGAGTGCGTGAGACGGGGGGAGTGAGCGACCTCAACGGAGCTCTGTCGGGGCAGCTGCAGATTTCTTTGTGGCCAGAAAAAGGTGCCAACAGAGGCATTAGCCCAGTACAAAAGGACAGCCTGCAATGCCAAGAGAAACAGAATGAACGAGTGAGAAAAGGGGAGTCAGCAACCTCAACGGAGCTGTCTCAGGACTGCTGCAGATCTCTATGTGGGCAGAAAAAGCCACCAACGCAAGCAGGAACCCTGTACAAAAGGGCAGCCTGCAGCACCAGGAGAAACAGAATGAGCTAGTGAGAAAAGGGGAGTCAGCAACCTCAACGGAGCTGTATCAAACAGCATCCATTCCCATCCCACCCCTGAGTTCCCACCCCTCTTTCTATACTCTCCACCACCTACCACCTATCCCTTCCCCTCCCTCAACTGACAGTTTCTTAGGCTGCTGTCGCCTCACTCCACTGCACTTAGCAACGTAATGGAATGTTCTAAATGCATTGATACTGCAAATGTGTTTGACAGTGCTGTTCTGATTCTACTGCACAACACTACCAAACCTTGTTCTCTGTGTTCCATTGTATCTGTTGTACCTTATTTTGTGCTGTGTGTATTGTGTTGTTCTGTTTTGTGACCTTCGACTTGAAACCTTTGTGAAAGAGCTCAAAGGGGGATTTATTCCGACAGCTACTGCTCCTGTTGCCCTTAGCAACTGTCCGTCATTTCAGCAGACCACTGATCTTCCAACGGCAGGCAGAGGAGGAGCCCAGAAACCTGACACAGAAGGAATAACTGAAACCAGCTCTGCATTTTAAACTCTGATCTCTACTGTGCTGCAGTGGGAGGAAGCACCACGCTCTGCAAAAATGACTTTGCAAGAATGGTACAGTTTGTTAAACAGCATGCTAATGGTCCTTGGTGCCCTAGTCTTCCTCTACATTTGCCTGCATCTTGCCTGGACAGTCCTATGGGGGGTCAGGACCTATCTGCTTTCGGAATTCTGGAGGGTCGACCTGAAATCCTACGGCGAGTGGGCAGGTAATAATAAGAAAGTATACTAATTTGACTACCTGCATTCCATAGTGAGTAAGGTTTAGCTAAAGTGATTTCGTACATGTCATAAAATTAAATTCATTGCTTACATAGAATTATAGCTGGTGCTAGTGATAGTCCCCTTCTGTAAATCTTGGTCATGTTCATGCAGTCATTATTTAACAGAAAGGGATTGAAGTTTGGACCCTGACAAAGTGGCCAGGTGAGCCCTCCTACTTACCTGTTGATTTCTATGCCTCTGCACCTGCATCATAACATGCAGCAAGGGACAGTGGGGGGGGGAGTTTTCATTACTATTTAATACATTATGATGATGGTGAGTTGAAATTAAATGACAACCACCACTCGACTAACAAAGACCCTTATTACTTGAGTGGTGACCTTGTTAAGTTCCAACTCACCATCATAATGTATAAAATAGTAATTAAAATACCTATTCTGTCACACCAGCAACCCGGGTTTGGGAATGAGCCAGGGGTGCTGGGGGCTAGCCCGGGGGCTGGGAGAGGACAGAATAGCTGCCAGGCAACTTCCTCTCCTGGATCAGGGATGTTGGCTGCACTGGCTCTTGGCTGCCACCAGGTGGAAGCCTGATGGGAGCATCAGGAGGCAGAAGTTAATCAGAGGGAGGGGGAGGGCGTCGCGGTCTCAGGACTCATGCACACCTCCACTCACATGCGCTCCACGATGGTGCTGCGACTGGGGAAGAGAGGGCAGAAAAATCCAGGAGAGAGAAAAAAAAAAAGGAAGGCACGACGGGGGGTGCATGATGCCCACCCGCCTAGTCAAGAGGCCAAGTGGCAGCACTATGTGCACACATCAAAGGGGAGGACTGGCGCCAGATGCCGTCACATGCACGCATGCACGTCACTGCCTGACTGCAGCCTTGGGGAGAAAATGGAGGACCAGGCACCAGTTCACTAGGAGCTGATGCCAGCCCCCCACCACAGGCCAGTGCACAAGCAACATGGCAGGCCACCCACCACTACTGTGGTCTTGGGCAAGTGGTGGTTGGCGGATAACCAGTAAGTCCATGAGAAGCTTGGAGAGGGGGCTGGAGGAGAGACCAGCTGGAGACTGGAGGAGAAAAATCTTGCATGGTTTAGGAGGCAGTATATCATAATGGTTAAGAGAGCACTGTGCGCAAACCTGGAGAACTGGGTTTGAATCCCACAGCCACCACTTGCATGCTGTGTGACCAATGGTAAGTCACTTAACCTCCCTGTGTTTCCTGGATGCACCTGGGAAACAAGCCTCAACTTAGTGGGTCTTTCCTGGCTAAAAACTGTAAAAAATAAAGAAATAAAAATGAGAGAAGATACTGTAGGTGAAAGCAGATTGTTTGCAATCTGGAATGCTGCCCTGTGTACTGAACCCCTCCCCCACCTCTACTTTGTGATATTTGATAGCAGATAAGCCCACTACGGAACAAAGTCCCTTTCTAAAGGAATGACGCAGGACAGAAAAAATACAGAACAACCAAATGGTAACCGTGTATAACAGCATGCATCAGACAATACAGACTTTCATTACATCTGGAGGACTACTCTAAATGCATACAGACAATCCAGTGGCATGCTACCACAATACAAAATCACTCAGATAACATGACCATGACACAGAAACACAGACTGACGGCAGATAAGGACCGCTTGACCCACCTAGTCTGCCCTTTTCCCTACCTATTGGATAAGCTGCAGATCCTAGTTAACCAACAGCCTACTTCTTCCTACCCCCCCCACCAGAGTTACCTTATGTCTGTCCCATGCATTCTTGAATTTCTCTACTGTTTTTGACCCCACGACCTCTTCCATGTAAGCTGGTTAAGCTGAGTATCTCAAACAGAAACAAGTACTGGCAATGCCGAATGGATAAGGATTCAAGTAACATATATTATCTGGTCATATCCCAAACTAAAAGTGTTTTGGGACTGGCCCGGTGGTGTGGAGGTTTGAGGCGCTTGTCACTACACCTCGCACTGTGCTGGCAACCTGTGTTCGGGAGCGAGCACAGGTCACCGTGGGTCAGAAGGGAGGAGACGGGTCGAGAATCCAATGGACTGCTCTCCATCTCTGGGGGGGGGGGGCCTGTGGCCAGTGCATGCCTGACCCTTAGTGGAGGCTGGGGATCAGTGATATGGAGCCACAGTTACAAGGAGTGGGGGCGCGGCAGATGATCATCATTGCACACTGTGCCCCTCAAAGGGGAAAACAGAAAAAAAGCATCCTAGGTCGCGGCAGCTTGGATCCAGGCCTGGCAGGAGAGTTGGGGTCTCCCCACCACCCTGCCACGGGGGAAGAAGGCAAGAGCTGTAAAAGAGGCTGGGGGCAGACCGGATGGTGGTCAGAGACAAGAGAGAAGTGCAGATGAAAGGTGCCGACCAGAAGCAAGGAGAAAAAGAGTAAGCAAAAACAAACAGCGTTTTGGGTAAACTGTGGGATTTATTCATGTGCTTCAATTCTTAAATGTGACTTTAGCATCTCAGCTAAATTTCTTATGCTAGGCGTAACTTCAGGTGTTTCAAAACTATCTAAACTTAAGATATAATGGCTGAATGCTGCCTACATCTCAGCAAAAAAAAAATGTAATTTTAAAACACTGGAGAGAAACTGACTCTCCATCTATTTCAGAATGGTTAAATAACATCTCTGTCACAGCTAGGTATGAGAGATTTGTGCATGTCAGTACCAGTTGGTCCGATAAATATTATGAGGTGTGGGACCAATATTTACAATCTGAATTTTGCAAACTTCCTAACACATGAGATAAAACCTGTTCCTAAAGTATATAATTAGGAATATATGTCAAACCAATATAGTTCTGTTTTTTTTCTGTTTGCAGTTGTGACCGGAGCTACGTCGGGGATCGGAAAAGAATATGCCAATGAGGTAATGAGAGTCAATCAGAAAAATAAATTCTTTTAGACTGATCAGCAAACATTATTTGTTTTATTCATTTTATAGATAACTTTATTTTTTTACTTTCTGTACTGCCCAGACCTAGGGTGGGGAATGTACCTCCTCATTGGCATCTGGACCTGACCTCCTGGTATCCCCCCCCCCAGGTTGCCCCGACTGGGCGGCTCATAGCTGGCCCCCTATGTTGGGGCTCTCCAAGGGGAGAACCTGAGATGTACCAGAGGTCCCAGCTGAGGCCTACACCTGGGGTGTCATTCGGGAGGCGGTCCAGGGGCTTTACAGTGCTTCATGCCCAGGAGTTTTCGCCTCAGTTTTCCCCAAGAGGTGGGGATGTGCAATGACATCAGCGCAGGTTGGGCGCACTCCCACACTCGACCCACTGAAGCCCACTGGCATCTCCATTCACTGCTTCTTGGTCCCAGCTGTTGCACACCCAGTCTCCACTGGGTATCACTGGCATGCTGGGAAACCCCCCCAGAGGAGAACAGTCCATTGGACGCTGATTCAACCCCCCCCCAGCCAACCCTCTGACGCACCGTGCTCGCTTCTGAATATGGCGGTTAGCACTGCAGGCTGGCGCTATCACTGCACCAACGGACCGGCTTTGTTTTATACATAACTGGGAGAAGTTGGCTAATACAGTCAGCACTCAGATATCTGACTTCATACATTTCCATTTTCTTAGATGGAAATCTCAGCGGAAATTCTGTGGCAAGTGTAGCAAAAGAAAGCTCAGACTCAGGGGTGGAGAATGAGTGCGATGGACAAGTGGGGGTGGAGAAACCAGTGCTGACTGCAGTCCCATTTTTTACCGAGTCCTAAAGTAAGATGTTAGAGGGGAAAGCAGTACAAAATCATTTCAATACCTTATTTATTAATTATACCACATGTCCAAATATTGGGAGGGGAGATGATCAGTGACTTCTTTCGATTTTTTTTCTTTGATCCCTTTCCATTTTGGCCCCCCCCCCCCAACAGTCAGAGTTACCACAGATACACCCATCCTGTAGCCGGCAGGGCCACCGAGCAGCTGTCTTCCAATAGCCGACGTCAACACAGTTCCTTGATTAGCCGGGGGGGGGGGGCACAGGGCTACCCTCCCCCTTTCCTGGCTGGTTCTAATCCTTATCATTGGTCATTATCTCTACAAGTGTGGAAAGGGGGGGGGCACATGAATTCCATTCAGGGAGTGTAGTAACAGTATCCATTTCCAGTATTACCAAACTGATTCATTTCCAGTAACTACCAAACTTGGGTAACACTGCTGCTGTGTAAAATGTACCCTCTGAAAGCAGCACTGCAACAAAATGGGGCACAAAAATTGGACCCTACCATTTCTTTCCCACTATTAAAAGATTCCAGGCATCTTCCAGTTTTATTTCGTGGAAAAATGTTAAAATTTTACCCACATTTGAGTGTTTTCTAAATGTTTTAATTTTTTTTCCCTCAAGAAAAAAAGATGGCCATCAGTTTTGGCTTAGAAATAGCACTGTACAGCCCGTCGGCACAGCAGTTGGATTTCCGTTTGTGACACCAGCGTTCCGAGTTCGGGAACAAGCCCAGATCACTGGAGGGCCGACCAGGGGGGAGAAGGATTGAGCGTTCTACGACAGCTCTCCTTCTCCAGGGGGAGGGTAGGGGATGAGTCCGGCGCCTGCTGGCTCCTAGCGGAGGCTGGGAGTATCACAGGACACACAGCCCAAGTGAGTTAGGGGAGGAGCGGACATCGGCGTCAGCCATGACGTCACCACGCTGCTGCCCGCAGAAAACAGGAAAATCTGCTCGCTGCCCGCCAAGATGATGGCTCTCCATTCCCGGAGCGCCCACAGTACCTGGCCAGGGCTCCTGTTCCTCAGCAGCATCCCCGGGCCCTAATGAAGTGTGTGCTGGGGTCTTCCCCTGTCGCCCCGGTGCCCCTCCCCCTCGGGAGGGGGGACCCACCAGTGATAGGGATACACCAGGATATCCCTGGGGTCGGCTGCGATCTGAGGACCTGAGAAGGGCTGGCTAAGGTCAGTGGGGACGAAGGGAACTTGTGGAGCCTGAAGGAGTGGGGGATAGTGAAGCACGGGAGGAGGGTATAAACACATAATGCAAAAAAAAAGAAATAGCATTGTAGACCTGGCAAGGGATTGGATTGAGAAAATGAAACAAAATCGTGATGTGCAGCGTTGGAGGCGCCTAGAAAAGTAAATGAGACAAATATGTTAACATTTTTATCTACCTCTAAAACCTCATGGCATGCTCTGATTTACTCTTTCCTTCTGGGCCAAGTCTCCCCAACACTCCTGGTGATTCCAAGATCTGAGAAACTCTGCTACCAAATGCCAGTTTTAACTGGGATCGCAACTGGAAAGACCTCGACAGATATACTACCCAAGACTGGCTTAGGCTCACTCAATTTCACATTTTAAACAATGGCCCAGATATTCAGATTGCGCCAGGCTGTGGTGCAAGCCTGGGCGCAGCGCAACTTGGCTGCACAGGGGTTTTGACAGGGTGATATTCAATGGAGCTGCGCCATGGCACAGAATTGCTGAATATCACACCCTGGCCACCTGCAGTGTGCATGGTGCAGTGGTACTGTGCCAGCACAAGTGGCCAGAGTGGAGCAGGGGGATGCACTAGCGCAAGTTCCGTTGCGCTGGATGCAAAACCACAATATTCAAAAGTGCACATGCAAATGTGGCCATAATGCATACAAGGTGCAAATGGGGCCATTTGCATGTCATTATGGCCACATTTGCATGCAGGTGCACCAATCCCTGGCGACTTGCGCCTGGCACCCTGCCAGGCTGCAGCCGTTAGGGACGACGCCCCCAGCACAGTGCGGCAAAGTGCCCAGGCATCTGTTGAAATACAACACGTCCTATATCCCTGGTGGTCCAGTGGACCACTACATGCCCGATCGCAGGCTTAAGTATAAATTTAAACCATCCATTATCCCTGGTGGTCCAGTGGAAGGCTCGCAGCCCAATCATGGGCTTAAGTATAAATGCAAACCGTCCAATATCCCTGGTGGTTCAGTGGACTGTTTTCAGCCCAATTGCAGGCATATGTAGGAAATAATGCCACCCAAAACAACCCTGGTGGACTAGCGGTACCCTCCGCCCCACCTGCCAACCGAGCCCCACCACCTCGCTCCCCTCGGTCAGCGGCGGGCGGCGCTCCCACCCTGCGCTGGCAAATTTTGTTATGCTCGTATGTTACTAAGGTCTTGTTTTTAATGGGGGCGGTCACACCCCCGCACTCCTACTTATAGATTCTAACCCCAGGGGTGCATATCGAGGGGGAGCCTTGGGCAATACATGCTGCCAGGCGGCAAAAAAAACAACACACGAAGCTGGACTGGAACGCAGTACCCCACGCCTCCCAGCCGACCACCCTCCCCACAACACCAGTGATTCAGCTTGGCAGCTGCTTGCCACAACCCCTCCCACATGCCATCCATCCCTCCCCCCGTGTCCCCCCCATGGGCACATGCGTATACCCGTGAGTTCCTGTCGCCATTTTCGCTAACCCCAGTATCCGGTCGCCCTCCTCCACAGGTAGCCGTGATCACAGTCGCCGAGATTGAGTTGCTGTTTTTCTAGGCGCTCAATGTCGGCCGCTCTGGTCATGGACTACCCTGCAGTTGGTGTCCCTACGCTCTACACTAGGCGGGTAGCTCGGCGGATTCCTGCTCCATGACCCTATTCAGCCCATCCCTCCTCCTCCCCCCTTCCATCGCTATTCCCTTCTGTCACTGTTGTTCCCCTCCTCCCTATTCCCTCCGCTCGCTATCCACTGCTCATGGCCGATCCCGACAGTGACCAAACTGAGTGCTCATTTCCGAGTCACTCAGTTTGGTTCGCTATCATCACTCGATACCGTTCATTCCCTTTAGGAAGCTGAAGGTCTCTATCATATCGCCCTCTCTCACCTGGTCGCCAGTGAGTACATGTTCAGTGCCTTGCCCTTCAGACAATCTTCATTATATCTGCCCCACTGGCCCTGAGTCATCTCGGTCACCCTGCGTTGCACTGTCTCCAGCCTATCCCTGCCCTTCCTTAGGTGAGGACTCTAGAACTGAGCACAGTATTCCAGGTGTGGCCTCACTAGTGAACTATATAGAGGTAGTATTACCTCCTTTTTCATGCTATCCATGCCCCTTCTGATACACCCCAGCAACCTATTAGCATAATTACAGGCCTTGTTACACTGGCTTGATTGTTTGAGAGAATCACTAACAATGACTTCCAAGTTCCTTCACTCTGCCATAGTGCTCAGTTTAACTCCACCCATCCAATATGCTGTCCTGAGTTTCCCCCCAGGTGCATAACCTTGCATTTTGTGGCACTGAATTTCAACTGCCAAACCTCAGACCACCCATTTAGCCAATGTAGATCCCTCTGCATCTTCCTGATCCCTTCATTACTACCTACCCTACTGTAGAGCTTCATGGCATCTATGAAGACACAGCTTGTCCTGGATGCCATCTCCAATGTCGCTGATGGACCTATTGAAGAGGACAGGATCCAGGACAGATCTCTGCGGAACCCCACTCGTGACCTTCCTCTCTTTAGATTTGACTCCCGCCTTCTGCTGTCTCTCCTTCAGCCAGTTTCTTACCCATATAACTATGTCCTTATTTGCACCCAGGTCCTCCAGCTTCTTCTACAAACATCTGTGTGGCACTGAGTCGAAAGACTTGCTAAAATCAAAGTAGAGTAAATCCATGATATGACCCTTATCTGCTACCTTTGTCACCCAGTCAAAGGAAGCTATCAGGTTGGTCTGACGAGACCTCCCTGCCACAAACCCATTTCTTATCCTGTAGACCATTGCTTTCTAGGTAGTTCTTTGTTCAATGACTCCGTCATTTTACCTACTACAGAGTTAAAGCTGAGAGGTCTGTAATTCCCTGGTTGTTCCTTGCACCCCCCCCCCTTGTGTAGTGGGACTACATCTGCTACCCTCCAGTCCTTTGGAATTACCCCTGTCTGAATTGAGCTGTTGAATAGTCCTACTAGGGGTTCAGTGAGTTCCGCAGCAAATTCCTTGGGTATCCCAGGGCTTTATCTACCTTTAGGGCTTCAAGCCTCTTCTGGACCCTTTCTGTGGCAAGTACTGGCTGTGTCATTTCAGGAAAGCCGCCACAAGCTGCCTTGATGCCAGTTTGCGGCAGGCACTGACTGTCCTACCTTCTGAGGGTAGAGCAGCAGTAATCTTTAAGGATGGCTGTTTTTTGTTCATCTTCCTGTAGTATCCCCCCCCCCATTTGTAGCCTAACAATACCCCATCCCTTCTTCCTTTTTTCCTTAATCTAGCTAAAGAATTGTTTTTCCCCACCCTTGACCCCCACCTCTGCAATATGCAGCTCTGTGCCCCGCCTTCCCTCCCTGACTGTCCTCTTTGCTTTCCTAAAGTTTTTTTGTAGTCCACCCCAGAATGGAGCTCAGCCCACCTGCATGCCACCCTCCCATGCCCAGGGTCACCCCTGGGGCGATACGGAAGGTGCTCCCTCCCACGGTCCATCGAAGTGTGCCTTGGCTTACCCCCCCAGGGTGGGGCCATGGGAGTGGGACCCCCCCCGTCGGACACTGTTGGCAGCGGGGGTGGTGATGGAACAGGGCATCATGCTCAGGGGCTGGAATTTTGTGTGTTCAACAATATCTGGGGGCGGGGATGTGCAATGGCGACCCGTGTCTACCCTTCCCCCCTCAAGTAACAGTGCTGGCACAAATGGATACACACAGCCTCTGCCAGAGGTCTGTGGTGTGTTGGACACTCTACCCCCCCTCACCCCTAGAGAAAGAGAGCAGTCTCTAGGACGCTCAATCCTTCTCCCCCGGCTGGCCCACTGATGTCCCAGGTCCATTTCCGAACCCGGGTCGTCGGCATCGCAGACGGACACCCTGCCTCTGTGCCTGTAGATCAGCCTGCTTTCCTAGTTTTTATTTGGTACTCTCTTAGCCATCATTGTCCACCCTTAAGCTACTGTCAGTGATGAGAAAGGAATCTAAAAATAACTAGGAGTGGTACCTCCAGACCCCTTTTGGGTCTTTCTGCCACCACCAGCCTTCTTAGTAGTTAAACACCTTCAAGTGGGGGTATATTAAGCTTCAGCATCAGTGTTTTAAAAATGATCAGAACCTTATTAGAATAGGAAAAATGGTTCTGATAAGGTTTTTGTTTGTTTGTTTTTTTACAGAAAATGGCATAGGTTCTGGGTGGGCCTGAAGTTATCTCCAGTTAATCCCAATCTCTTCCACCGTCCCCTGTTCCTCCAATCAGTATTTTATAAATACTCAGCTCAGAGTCAGAGTCTTTTTATTTATTATAAATGCCTTGGAGCCAAGAGGGTTGGCGGATGGCTGCTTTCACAGCTGACCCATATGGCGTTCTGTGATGGGTGACAACCCCCTTCTTCAATCTAAAATACCACTGTAGCCCTGGAATAATTTCTGACACCCCTCTTCTTTTTTTTTTTAAACTTAATTTTAACACATAAAAGACACAGGTGATACAGAATCGCGTCAGTAAGTGCAGCTCATGTCATATATGTCTTAGTATTACAATTCTAGGGTGCAGTTCTGTCAATTCAGTAAGTGTATTCCAATTCTGTTATCTTATACTATGGGGGCTAGTTCTTACAATAATATTCGGTTGGAATCCCTCAGAAGTTAATATACTGGTTTCCCTCTCCCCTCCCCCCATCTGAAGTTTTGATTATAAGATATATTAATTCCTTAGGGAGAGTTGGGGAGAGACGGAAGGTGAAGGGGCCAACCGGTTCCAATTATATCTGAATTTAAGTTACTTAAATGTCAAGTGAGCAGTTAGGTCTGGGTGAAAAAAGCGTTATATTCTTCTTTTTTAAGGTACTTTATCTGGTCTGTGCTGTGCCATGTAGATAAACCATTTTGTCCATCTGTTCGTTAGGGCTAGAGATTTATCTTCCAACTTAGCCATGAGGCTTTCCACCTTACAGACGTCATAGATTGTTGATTCTCAGTTGTTTACTCTAGGTGGATTTGGTTCTAGCCTTGATTTTTGTTTTTAACAGCTGGCAAAAAGAGGCCTGAATGTGGTTCTCATCAGCCGATCACTGGAGAAGCTGAAGCAGGTGGCGGTGGAGATAGGTAAGAGACTGACGCATGGTTTTCCCAGAGGGCTGTCTTGAGTAAATTGGGGATCACTTCACATTCAGCCTGTTAGCTAACCAGCTGGAAACCACTCATAGTTTCCATGACCACTGAGTTCAAACAATAAATTACAACATGATAATGTACATATAATTTATATTATTCCATGCAGGGCAGTACATACACATGTCACACCTACATTTACGGCTGTATCTTGGTTGCCACTTATCACCCAAACGTGGTATAGACTTGCAGTGCTAGCAGTACCTCAGGATAGCTGTAGCTTCTAACTGGCTTTTGTAAAACTTCTTTATTGAATGGGTCACACCCACATTAAAGAACTAAAAGCAGTGCCACTTGCCCTGGTTCCTGTCCTACTGAGATCCTGCCACCTGTCCGTCTGGGACCACCAGCCCACCCGTGACACACTGTTGTGCTACCCCCTTGGCTTACCCCCAGGGCTGGGTACACATTCAACTCCTTTGGCATTTCTTCCCCCACAGACATCTGGCCACCTACGGCAGAGGAAAAGACTGGCAGTATCCTCAGCAGAAGGCGGCTCAGATCCAGTGGCAGATGTGGTGGGCAGGCAGAGGCTTCATCCTCCCGGTCTTACACCTCAGCTTTCCCGTTTTCTTATCCCACCTACCCTCTAGGAGTGCACAATGGGATTGGCTGCTGGCAAGGCCCAACACAGTTAACCCGTGTGCTTATTACAATGGTTCTTCCCTTGTGAGCCATGAGGGTCCCTGCACCATCACCTGTGGTCACCCAGGTGGTGGTAATACAGCGGTATGTGACAACCTTCTTCCCCAGAGGAGGTGGAGAGCATTCTATGGATCACTCAGTCCTCCTCCCCCCGGCTGACCCTCCGATAGCCCAGGCTTGTTCCTGAACCGGGGTCACTGGTGTCGCAGCCATACACAATTCTATCCAAATCTTTAGCTATGTCCTGAGAATCACTTACACTGTTATCATCAGATGTGGTACATTTTGTTATTCTCTTTTTTCATATTCCACTTACAACCAGCCTTCTTTAGGATGACTGCCCCAGACCCATCACCTGGCTTTTCACTGGGCTTACTTGACTCCTGAATTCCCCCATGACTTTACTCCCAGTAGAAGGGGTGGCCTTGACCTCTTTCAACTCACTACACAGATGAAAGCCAGCAACTCAATCACCATTGCAGGGCCTGCATGGGGGCCGACTTGACACCCTGCAGAGTTAGGCATTTCCACCATTTTTCTTTCCCCGCCCTTAAAGTGTAGGCATGCATGCGAGTATGCGTGGCACTATCTGGCATCCTCCCACTCTCAGTGGAGCTTCCATCTACACAGCCACCCCTGGTTAACTTACCACTGTGCTGATGGAATGATTGTATATACATATGTATGGTTTTTTCTATATATAGATTTGTGTGTATATGATATATACAGTATTATAAATCCTGGTCTGTAATTGGTCCAGAGCCAGTCACATGACATTGAACGTTTTTAAACTATTGACCACTTTGGCACCAACAATTGGGCAATAGTTCTCAAAACTGGTAAATAGTTAACAAAACTAGTTAATAGTACTCAGGACTTGTCAGTAGTTCACGAACCCAGTCTATAGTACTCAGAACTGGTCAACAGTTCACAAAACTGGTCAACAGTTCACAAAACTGGTCAATATTTCACAAAACTGGTCAGTAGTACTCAGAACTGGTCAATAGTTCACTAAACTTGTCAACAGTTCACAAAACTGGTCAACAGTACTCAAAACTGGTCAACAGTTCCCAAAACTGGTGAACAGTTCCCAAAACTGGTCAACAGTACTCAGAACTGGTCAATAGTTAACTAAACTGGTCAACAGTTCACAAAACTGGTCAACAGTACTCAAAACTGGCCAACAGTTCACAAAACTGGTCAATATTTCACAAAACTGGTCAGTAGTACTCAGAACTGGTCAGTAGTTCACTAAACTTGTCAACACTTCACAAAACTGGTCAACAGTACTCAAAACTGGTCAATAGTTCCCAAAACTGGTCAACAGTTCACAAAACTGGTCAACAGTACTCAAAACTGGTCAACAGTACTCAAAACTGGTCAACAGTAGTCAAAACTGGTCAACAGTTCACAAAGCCGGTCAACAGTTCACAAAGCTGGTCAGTAGTACTCAGAACTGGTCAACAGTAGTCAGAACTGGTCAATAGTTCACAAAACTGGTCAACAGTTCACTAAACTGGTCAATAGTACTCATAACTGGTCAATAGTAGTCAAAACTGGTCAATAGTAGTCAGAACTAATCAATAGTTCACAAAACTGGCCATAGTTCACAAAACTGGTCAATAGTACTATAAACTACTGACCATCCCTAGCTATCAATCAAAATTTGTATTCTCTCATTCTTGCATTTCTTTCGTATGATGTTTCATTATTAATCAAGTTGCAAGGTTTTATAAAACAGGATATTGACCGAAATGTTTTGGGATATAGTGTGAAAACATTGACCCCCTTGGGATGAACTATTGCCTTCCAATAGCCATATAGACCTCAGCCTTCGTCTTCGGGCAATATAACAATTGTCTGACAATACTTCATTTCTCGGGTCGAGATTTTCACAATATGCCCCTGAATTCCAGTCAATATTTAAATATATCTATATATATATATATATATATATATACTGGATATGAAATAGGTCTTTCTAAAATAACTTTTTTTATCTGCCTGAGTTGTGTTGGACCTCAGTGACCTCCACAAGTGGCGGAGCAAAGCATAGCCACGAGTAAGTTCACCGAGGACAGACGCAATATGGGCAGATAAAAAATATATTTGAGAGTGACCCATTGCATGTTCAATGTATACAGTTGGTCCCTCTCAAATAATGGGGTGCACAAATTGAATTTTCTAATACATCCATTACATCTAATACAGCCGAGATAATGTGGTTACCATGAGGAAGTGATCTTTAACACAATATGTTGGTTGATTTCCACAGATCTCGCATACCATCTTTTTGTTCTGCATAGCCAAACATTTTCTGGGAGTGTTTTTTTTTTTGTTAGGAACTTCTACCTCTCTGGCATACAGCCTATGAGCACCCATGCACACCAATCTGACGGTGGGGAGCTACTGATGCTGCACCTTCACTCACAGCAATGAGGCATCCCACTTCTTACCTGCAGGTGCTGCTCAGAGAGTGGGATCCTCAGCACCTGTTTCCCCCTCCCCGGGGGTTGGTGCATAATGCCTCTGCATTGTGCCCCAGAACCCATGTGCCTAGCCGAGGAAGTTGTGACCAAGAATTGATCCTAGGTGTCCCACATAGTGGAACAAAGCTTCACCTGCCACCGCCGGTCCAGTCCAAGTGTGGATCTCCAGTAGTCTGCATTGTCCGAGGTATTCTTGGAGCAGACTCCTCCCTGTTGGTTTCCTTTTTCAAGTGTCTAGGTGACAATGTGTTCAGTTCCTTTCCAAATATTTGATGCTTCTAACCCTTACTTGTCAATGACAAAAACGTCAAATTTAGGATGGACCGTGGAATGTTTTGAGCAAAATTGTGGACTTTCTGGAAAATCAGGGATAATTGGGAGGTATGGGAGCAGCTGTCCAGGTGGGGTCAGAATTCAGGTTCTGCTACTAACCTTTTATTTTTCCTTTAACTTACAGAAAAGCAGCATGGCAGGAAAACCCAGATCATTCAGGCTGACTTCACCGCTGGGTCACAGATCTATGATGCAATAGAATCAGCCCTCAAGGACCTCAACATTGGAATTCTGGGTAACTTGGCTATTAGCTTGTAACTGTGCCAGCTGTGATAGTTATGATACTGTTATCTATGTAAAGCTGCTTATTAATTATGTGTAATGCTGCTATAGATATGGTTTATAAGGTGCTCAGTGCTCATGAAATTTGGTGCCAAATAAATAAATTACTGTTACTCTTTCTTCTTCTGTTTTTTAAATTTAGTATACCTAATGCCCCCTCTGCACCTGAGTGGCCCACATCAGCCCACTGCTGCACCCAGCCCCATCACCTGCCCTCTTTGGAACTTAGCACAGCTCCATGTTCCCCCATGGATGACATCCCCCCGACAGAGTTCAGATTCAGTCCTGGAGCAACAGCCTGGTCAGCAGTGTGGGCCCTGCAGCACGCAGTGAGTGACATCCTGCATGGTTGGGGGTTATTTCATGTGTTTTTTTCAATTCCCCAACCCACGGACGTTGGGAGCCCCTTGGCTGATGCACTGATGCATGCAAAGTATGCTACATGCATCAGAGCACTGATGTTCCCTCCCCCAATTGGTGGCTCCAGTGTGCAGTACCACGTGTGGTGACCTAGGTGGCAGTGTTACAGCAGAGTCCAGGCACCCTCCCACTCCTGAAGAGGCAAGCATCCGCTGAGATGCTCAACTGTCCTCCTCTCGCTGGCCCTCCTCTGAGCCCAGGTCCCTGGCATCTCAAACAGTAGAACTACTGCTGCGCTGCGGTCCAACCTACTACTACTACACTTTGTGGTTGAAGTCATGAAACAATCTGCAGGTCTCCATATAAGCTTCCACTGTCCATCTGTCCAACTCTGGATCCAAGATCCTATCCATTCCTATTCGGATTTCAGATCCAAGGTCAGTTAGTGGGATCTGACCTCAGATGTCTGTATCAGAGCCCTCAGATCAAGGTCAGATAGTGTGATTTGATGTCAGATAGTGTGATCTGACCTTAGATGCCTGCTCAGATGCCACAGATCCCAGATAGTCACATTGGATAGTTGGCATCCTATTGGATCCTAGGTGACGGGATACAATAGTCAGATACTAATGGTACCATTCCATCTGATATTATCCCAGCAACACTACTCCACTTTGCCTCTGTTTTCTAGAGGCTTGCCAGAATTTTTTCTTGCCGCACATGACCTGATGTTCACTGTCTCTCCAAAAATCCCACTATCTAAAGACAGACAGTAAAATTTTGCACCAAAGGATGCAACCCGTCACGCTGCCACCTGGGAGACCAGCGTCCACGTTTAACAGCCTGAATCCCACATAGTAGGGGACTTGGTATTACTTCAGGAGAATTAGGTATTGGCCACCCAATATTCCGGCACCACCTTCTGGCTGACAGAGGAACAACACTGCTCATTCGCCATTCCAGTCAACGGAAGGGTGCAGCTGAGGTGGAAAGGATAATTTTTTATTGACATTTTCCGCCCAGCTTGACCTCACCTCATTCGGACCCAGCCCCATCCACTGGCATCCCTGACATTTACTGAGCGGGGGGCTGTCGATCCCATGAGCTTGCCCCCCTTGTGGTGGGGTTCAGCCGTGTGCTGGAACCAATCTTCTGCCTCCTACAGGCCACAGTGGCGGAGGTTTCCTGGATGTCCCAGCAGTGAACAGTGACCAGGGTTAGGACCCAAGGTGTGTGCCAGAGATCATGGTGCACAGACAGTGACCCCCCCCCTTAGCCCCACCATGGGATGTTGACACACTAGGAGGTCCTTATGAATGCACACAAGCGTGCTTCCTCCGCAAGTCCCGACCCACTGTTCCCCCTCCCACTCGCTTACTAGACTGCACTGCCACCTGTGTTCACCCAGGGGGCAGTATTGCAGCAGCAGTGGCAACCTTCCTTCCCCGGAGGAAGAGAGCACCCTTTGGGATGCTTAATCTTACTTTCCCCTAGCCAGCTCACAGGGAAAGATAATTTGCCACCAGATTATTTCCTGCTTGTCCATGATTCCAATAGAGTTTCTTAAATGATGTACCATTTTGTGTTGTAATGAATTTCTGAAATCTTATTAAAATAAAAATAATAATAAAAAAAAAATCACAGAAGTTCGCTCTTCTTTAGGTTTTCCCCACTTGAATTTGAGAAGTGGAGTAGGTGTGTGTGTGTGTGTGTGTGTGACAAAATAGTCATCTACTCTCAAACTAAAGAAAAATCTGATTTCTTCTATAAATCATAACTGTGGCTATATTCAAGTGGAAGTGACCTTTTCAAAATGAGGCCTGCATTCTCCAGTGCAGATTTTTTTCATATATATGAAAAAATCTGCCTGGAGAATCCGAGCCTCATTTTGAAAAGGTCACTTCCACTTAAATATAGTTATTTGTCATATACAGTTTACAGTATGCATGTGTCTGTCTATCTATCTATCTATCTATCTATCTATCTAACATGGACCTATTTCTTAACTGCAATAAGGAACTCAAGGGTGTGCATTGTGCTGGGATAACAGCACCGTACAGGTGGTGGAAGCACTCAGCCATCGGCCTTGTGTGTCAACCCACCCAAGGCATGCCGTTATCCCACCACAAAGTACACCCTGTTATGCCTTTTTACTTTATGAGCAGGGGTGGTTCTCTGTCCAGTTCATAGCGGGCAGATGTCCACATCATAATTTTACCTTTTCTCCCCCCCCACCACCACCACATTTTGAGGGACAGTAGTCTACATTTGAGTAACAAGATGCGTGATATTCTTCTGGCACAAGTGCCTTTGCAGACAGAAAAGAAGGCAAGTTATAATATGGGGGTCCTCAGCAGTGCAGACCCTTCAGTGAAAACACACTTGCTTTGAACCCTTTATGTTTCTAGTTTGAGGAGGCTTGCCCCACATAGAGTGACGGGGCTGTTTGCTGTGTGCCATAGTGTTTGCATGGCAAAGACCTGGATTCTGGAATGCAACCTCGGCTCTTTTGCTTACCAGGCCAGTGAGCGGTGGGTGCATCATGATAGTGATGTGTTGTTTTCCTCCTGGGGGGGCAAATGGAGTGAAGTGGTGCGCCTGTCCCTGGAACCTAAGTGAACCTATTGACACTTACTTTTCATCTGGCTATTTTTTGACAGTAAACAATGTCGGAATGTCCTACACCGATTTTCCAGCATACTTCCTGGATGCCAAGGAGCCCGAGAAAGTACGTAGGATTATCACATTCTCCTTCTTATTGTGCATTTATTGTCAAACCTGTTGAAACAATGTAAGAGACAATGATACTGACATGCTTACAGGGAAAACAGAAGGGTGCTTGCCAAACTGTAAACCAGGCAAAGACAGAAACAGCAGTTTTCATCTAAAAAAAATATATAAATTTAAATAAAGTCAAAAAGCCATGAGGTAAGCTGAACAAACGCTTTGTCAGGGGGAGTCATGATTATGATGCGAAACACCGGGGGCAGCTGTGCTGTGGCTTTTGTTCATTAAGCTTACCTAATGCCTCTCGGTTTTATTTAAATTTATGTATTTTTTGAGATGAGTGCTGCCGTTTGTGTTTGAAGCAATGTAAGGACTGGCGAGGGCAGGTGTAAGAGTTTGCTAGGATGCACCCCCTCCTCCAGGGTTAGGTGGGTGTCAAGGTCCTGCTGTCTGAAAGCCCCTTGGAGGTCAAAGGATGGAGGAGGCGGTAGCACTAGAGGGACAGGGAGGGTAAAAGAGGAGGAGGAGTAGCTATCTATGTAAGGGAAGGGATCTAAGCAACAGAACTAAAGAGTAAACAGGGAGTAGGTGAGGCACTCTGTGTCATCCTGGAGACAGGAAATGGCACCACAATCCACATGGGGGTTGTATACACACCCCCATCTCAGGGGGAGGGAATGCTGAAGGGGGACCTGAATATGCCAGATATTAACTGGAGCACCTTTGCTGCAGCCACATCCCAGAGCAGGGTCATTCTTGATGCCCTACAAGGGGCATGCCTCAGACAGCTAGTACTGGAACCCACTCGGGAGGGAGCAGTCTTAGACCTGATACTCTCAAACGGGGATGGAGAAAGGATTTCTGATTCAGAAGTGACTCGCCATCTGGGAACAAGTGACCACCAAACAGTGTGGTTCAGATAAACACACAGCCATAGAGTCAAGCCATATAAAAGCAAGAGTATTGGATTTTAGGAGGGCTAATTTTGGGAAAATGAGAGAGTGCCTCAGAAAAGCACTAGCAAACAGGCAAGAAGGAGGGGTGGAGGAACAATGGGGAATAATCAAAACAGCCATCACAGAGGCAACAAGCCTTTGTGTGAAGCAAGTCAACAAAACAAAACGAAGGAAAAAAACACTATGGTTCTCAAAAGAGGTTGCAGGGAAGGATAAGGAGAAAAAGATAGCATTCAGGAAATATAAGGAAACACAGAAGGAGCAGGAAAGAGAACTTTTATCAGTTAAAGCAGAAGGAGGCAGGGAAGACTGTCAGAATAGCAAATGCCCAAACTGAGGAAAAGATAGCCAGCTCTGTTAAGAAGGGGATAAAACCTTTTATAGGTACTGTACATTAGGGAGCGAAGAAAGACCAAGGGAGGGATACTGAGGCTTAATAAAGGGGAGGGAATGTGGGCAGAGGGTGACAGTGAAAAAGCAGGGATACTGAATGAATACTTCTGCTCAGTATTCACAAAGGAAGAGGAGGGGGAGATACGTAAACCAAACAAGAGAAACGCTCCGGATAGGGGGGTCAAAACCAGTCCATTCACAGAAGAAAGGGTTCTGAAAGAACTCTTAAAACTGAAGGTGGACAAAGCAATGGGGCCTGATGGGATTCATCCTAGAATTCTAAAAGAACTAAGAGAAGAACTAGTGACACCACTGACTACTCTCTTTAACAAATCATGGGAGGATGGGGTGGTACCTAAGGACTGCAGGAGGGTAGATGTGATTCCACTACACAAAAGTGGAAGGAGGGCAGAGGCAGGAAACTACAGACCTGTTTGACCTCAGTGGTAGAGAAAATGATGAAATCACTTCTGAAGGAAAGAACTGTTGAGTACCTAGAGGCCAGTGGGGCACAGGACCCAAGGCAGCATGGATTCACAGTGGGAAGGTCATGTCAGATGAATCTAATAGATTTCTTTGACTGGGCAACCAAAGTAGTAGACCAAGGAGGGGCTGTGGACATGGCCTACCTAGACTTTAGCAAGGCATCTGACACAGTCCCACACAAAAGATTAGTATACAAGCTATCCGGCCTTGGAGTGGGTCCCAAGGTGGTAGCCTGGATAACAAATTGACTGGACAACAGAACGCAAATGGTAATAGTAAACGGAGTCCACAGTGAAGAAAGGAGGGCTACTAGTGAGGTACAGCAGGGTTCAGTACTGGGATCAGTCCTCTTTAATGTCTTTATAACAGTAGCATAGCAAATTCCCAGTGGGCCTGGGTGCAAGGTGGTGCTACAGGGCCCATCCCCAGTTTTGAATAAACATCAAAATTATGATTTGGGCCCCTCAAACCTCATGGGCCTGGGTGCCACTGCACCCCCTGCACCCTTGTAGCTATGCCCCTGCTTTATAAGTGACATTGCAGAGCTACTGGAAAGTAAAGTATGTCTCTTTGCAGATGACACAAAGATCTGCAACAGGGTTGATACACAAGGTGAGGTGGAAAAGATGAGAAGGGATTGGGCAAGGTTGGGGGAATGGCCAAATGTATGGCAGCTCAGATTCAATGCAAAGAAGTGTGAGATAATGCAACTGGGAAACAGAAACCCAGGGCAAGAGTAAAAATTGGGGGGTGAAATACTAACAGCAACAAAAATGGAAAGGGGCCTGGGGTTAATTATATCAGATGACCTAAAGGTGGACAAGCAATGTGAGAAGGCAGTAAGGAGGGCTGGGGGGATACTTGGATGCATAGGGAGAGGCATCAACAGTAGAAAACAGGAAGTTGTTATCCCTCTGTACAGACAGTTGGTGAGACCTCATCTGGAGTACTGCGTGCAGTTCTGGAGATCCCATCTACGAAAGACATAGACAGAATGGAGGCTGTCCAGGAGGGCAACCAAAATGGTGCAGGGTCTGCACCAGAAGACATCAAGAGGGACTAAAGGAACTTAATATAAACCCTCGAGGAAAGGAGGGAGAGGGGGATATGATAGAAACTTTCAAGTACCTCAAGGGAATCAACAAAGTCCAAGAGGGTAGCATCTTTCAGTAAAAGAGATGTGCAAGAACAAGGGGGCACAATTTGAAGATAGAGGGGGGACGGGTCAGAGGTAATGTGAGGAAGTGTTTTTTTATGGAGAGGGTTGTGGATGCATGGAATAGCCTTCCTGAGGCGGTCGTGGAGTCAAGAACAGTGGGGGAATTCAAGAATGTGTGGGACAGACATAAGGCAATTCTAGTGGGGTGGTAGGAGGAAGTAGGCTGTTAGTTAACTAGGATCAGCAGCTTATCCATCAGGTATGGAAATGGGCAGACTAGGTGGGCTGAGCGGTCCTTATCTGCCATCAATTTCTATGTTTCTATGTTAGGTGGGATGCTGGGGCAAGGCGTTGAGGTAGCAGCGTCACAAAAGTGCCATCGTTGGGTGTTCTTACTTGGCAATGCTAGGGAGGGAGGGAGGGAGGAAGGAAGAAAACAGGGAAGATGAGGACTCTCATACAGTTTGCAGCTCAGCCCCACCCCCATGGTGAACATTGTGCTAACCAGATACTGTACCCAGCCCTTAGCATTCCTGTTAAGGGGCAGAAGGGCTGACTAGATGACTTTTTCAATGGATCAGCTGTAGAGTCGGCAGTCCTCATGGATCTGGGCTTTGAATGGGAATTCCTATAGAAATATTGCTCCCCGTCCCAAATCAGAATTTATTGCCATAATCCAAGGTGGCCATAGCCCCCTACAACCACCCAACATGAGTTATCACTTTAGTCTTTTAATAGGATCTCCGTTGGCCAGGAGTTTGACATCCTAGGAGTGGGCAAACGGAATAACAAAAAATTCCAGACCGTAGCAAGAAGGACGTACACCCCCACCGCAGGCCCCACTCTGCCGACCATGGCTCTTGCTCCAAAATGTACCTACCCAGTCTTCATCGGGGTAAGGTCCACCCCTGATGGCCCCCCTGGGGGGGGCAAGCCAGGCTGCATGGGAGTGGTGTGGAGCCTGCTTGGGTCACTTGGCATCATCCTGTCACCGGAGTTTTCCTCCCTTGATCGGGGCCGGCATGTGTTCCGTGGTGTATACATACAGTGTAAAGCACTGCATGCCTCAGTGCTGTGCCTGGCCTTCAAACGAAATGACTGCTGCTGCACCACATAGCCTCTGCTACGTGGTAGCCAAGCAGTGGCACACAGTGTCCCCTCTTCCTTATGAAGGAAAGTCATCTGTGGATGCT
The DNA here is from genome assembly GCA_016271365.2 of Neoceratodus forsteri. Classification (NCBI taxonomy): domain Eukaryota; kingdom Metazoa; phylum Chordata; order Ceratodontiformes; family Ceratodontidae; genus Neoceratodus; species Neoceratodus forsteri. The sequence goes on along the minus strand of JADMNL010000029.1, from coordinate 189,706,073 downwards.
TAATCCTCCTTCCCCTGGCTGGCTCCCGAGAGATCCTGGTCCATTCCCAAATCTGTATCACCAGTGTTGTTTTTCCTTTTTAAGAAAAAAGCAAAAACAACAACAAACACTCCCCCCCCCAAAAAAAGGCGAACCGGTCCCGCAGCACAACAGTAGTGCAACTGCTCACTATGCCTACAACCAGTGTTTGGGGACAGACTTGGTCTGCTCTGGGCTGACCAAGGGAGGAAGGATGGAGTGTCTCATGGACAGCTCTCCTTCCTTGCAGAGGGGAGATTCCATGTCTCGCTCAGTGCCACTTGGTGGGAGCTGGAGGGCAATGTAGCAGGTGTTCAGTATGGGGGGGGTGCTGACAGATGCCAGCTTGCATGCCTGCCTCCACACACATGCACGCATGCCACTGCACATCAACATGCTCAGTGGGAGAGAAACATGGAGGAGGAAACCCCAAGTCTGCCTGAGGCGATGCCAACTCCGCCTTCCCCCCAGGCAGGTCCATGCACGACCAACAGGGCAGGCTACCCAGCGCACACTGGTCCTGGAAAAATGGTGGTTATACAATGGTGTGTGAAAATCCTGTAACCTCATTGGTCAAAACATGTCACATGACCGTTGGTAAATCTTGCATAACCTACAGCTGAGGGAAATGCATTTATGAAACAACATAATTAAACACATTTTACACATGGGTCCATTGTATAATCACAATAAGGCACTCCAGGGTGTGAGTTATTGGCTGATTTACCCACTTCTTGTGTGGTTAAGTCACTCGGCTGTACCTCGTGACACACCACACAAGGCGTGGGTAAACCCCCAGTAACCCACACCCTGTTGTGCCTTATTGCTTAATTAGCCAGTAAGGTCCTGAAAAGGTTGATGAGGGGCTGAGTGGTTGCCTTCCGGTGGACTGGCCAACAAGGGCCCCTGAGGATAAAATCATGATTGGGGCAAACAAAAAAAGTTGCCAGCTAAAATGTGAACATACCTACAAGTTCTTCACAACTTTGGCAGCCAAGGGAAATTTACTTGCCTTTTTTTTAATTCTATTTAGAGCTTTGACCCGGCATCACTGTTGTTTTCTATTCAGGGATATACCCTGCTCAGGCCTTGGAATTTTTCCCTGGTATTCCTGCCCCCCGGTTGTAGGCAGTGTAAGATGGCCTCTGCACACAAAGCATGCAAGCTCCCTTGCCCATCTGCACCAGAACCCACCACCCCCTCCACAGCCAAGGCACCCTACCTCAGTCAGGCTGACCTCCTGGAGCTGCGACCCAAGTCCACACCCAAACCTGGGCGTCTGCATGGCACTGCAACACACTACTGTTGGGCCTTCAGGGCCACCCAAAATTTACTTGCCTTTTTTTTTTTTAAAGTGGGCATTCATGTTAAAACTATTTTTTATACTGACCCATCAGTGCAGTGGCAGGGTTGCCACTCATGACAGTGGGGACCCAGGTTCGGGAACGAGTCTGGATTGGAGAGACGGTGGGGAAGGTAGGATCCGGCATCTCAGTGGATGTCTCCTTCCTCAGGGAGGTGCTCTCAGCACTCTGCTGCATTACTGCAACCAGGGTGTTTACAGGTGGAGCAGCTAGGGTACACTGGTGTCTGTGTGTGCATGTGTTTGTGTGTGTGTGTATGTGTGGTGTGTGTTTTGTGTGTGTGGTGTGTGTTTTGTGTGTGTGTGTGTCTGTGTGTGTGTGTGTGTGGTGTGTGTTTTGTGTGTGTGTTTAGTGTGTGGTGTGTGTTTTGTGTGTGTGTTTAGTGTGTGGTGTGTGTTTTGTGTGTGTGTGTTGTGTGTGTGTGTGTGTGTGTGTGTGTGTGTGTGTGTGTGTTTGTGTGTGTGTGTGTGTATAGAGTGTATGGCCATCAACATATTACACCGGTAGCTATGCATGTAACATCAATTGCATGCACCCCGGGGCAGTCACAGAAAATTGCAGGGGGAAAAATTCTCATCCTACTTGAAAACAATGTCGCATTGGTCCCCACAACAAACATGGGTTCCGCTCCACTGTCTTCCTTCTCAAGCTCCCCAACAGGTCTCTATAATAACAGGCCAGGTATAGGGACTATGCTCGACCAGCACTGAAAGGCGGAGTCCTGTCCTAGGTGGTAACTGGAGGGGCAATACTATGGGGGTCAGGAGATGAAAGGGGGTGTTGCAGCAGCAGAGAGCTCCAAGATCAGGCAGAAGGGTTTCTGGTGCAGGTGGAAGGCGGTCCAGAAGACGAACCTGAGGGATGAACAAATATTTTTAACATATGTTTATGTACTTCAACACCCCCCCCTCATCTCTGATGTTCATTTTTGTTCCCAAATCCATTTTTATGGCATTACATTTCATTTTATGTTCACCATGTTAAAGCTTTCATTTTGTGACCTGGAGTTAGTCCTGATGTCCCACATAAGGTAAGCGAGCAGTGTCTGTTGTGTGTCAGTTTGTCATAGCTATGAGAAATATGATGTTAAACTGTAGGTGTTTGAGTACAGCTGAGAAGATTGATATAAACATTGGGGTGCCATATTTACATTTTTATTTTTACCCAGGTTAGTGCATCTGACATGCAGCATCTCATTTCCAATGGGGTCCTGCTTCTACCCAATTTAGGGCAGACTTAGACATAAATATCCCATAAATGCACCCCCTTAATTTTGTACACAGAAAAAAACAGCAGTCCAGGAGTACCAAAATAGTACAAAAGGTTTTAAAGCAAGCACTGGACAATTCTCCAGCGCTTTGAGGCCCTGATGAAGAGGCAGAGTGCATCGAAGTATCAGTACAATGTCTGTTGTTTACTTCAATAAATTCTGTGCTATTTTGATACTCCTGGAGTCCCTGGCTCTTTTTTGTGTGTGTTCCTGTGCTTGGTAGCTTTGTTAGCGGCAGCCTCCTCTCGCCACGCATAGCGCACAGGTCTGTGCATGTAAGTACACATATGTCTGCTGTTTCTAATGTGCTTTGTAGCTTAATACTATTGTACTTACTCTTGCTTTAATATCCTTGATGTTCTCTGGGCTCGGTTTAATTACCTGGCCACAGGTGTTTTAGATCAGTAAGTAAACAATATGGAATCAGGACTCACTAGGGGTTGCTCAAAGGCAGGAGCCATAGCCCAAGTCAGACCATGCCTAATTCGGATTATGTTTATTGGATAAGATCTCAAGTTCAAAAGTTGTTTTTATTAATTCTTTTTTTTTCTTTCAGAGAATTACTGATCTAATTAACTGCAATGTCCTCTCGGTGCCACAGGTAAGGGTGCTGGGGATGGTGGGAATCTTGTTTTTACTTTAGTTTACCTGTACCAGTGGGTATGCACAGTCCTTCCGTTTATCAACAGTAGGTTAATAGGATCACCTGATGACGCAGCTTAAGTGGTCTCGATTCCATGTGGGAGAGCCAGATCTGGGGTGGATTCTCATTGCTAGAGTCAGGCGGCCAGGCTGGGATTAAATGCTGACAGTGGCAATGCATCCCGGACATGGTGGGTTAGCATCATCACCTGCTGCAGTAGCAACTCCAGGTCATCAGGGGAACCTGTTCCCTTGCATGTAGGGTGGGGTGGAGTGCGCATTCGCCAGGCCACTGCTGTCTGCAGGGTGCCAGGGAGGAGGGAGGGTCAGGGGAAGTCCTTACCTCAATGCAAAAGAAAAGATACTTAAGGGCTTAAAAATCACCTGATGAAACTTCAACTGAACACTAGCGCTGGCAAATGGGCCTTGTGTGAGAAAGCCTTCCCACCAGACATGTTCTTGGAAGGGTGGTGAGACGCACTAAGTCTGAATGCCCTCCATGGGGGAACCATGAAAGATTTGGGAAGTAAGGCATGATGGGGTTGAGAGGTCATCAGAGGTTGCTCAAAGGCTTGATGGCCCAAAGGTGAATAGAGAAATTTACAAACTGGCAGGATAGCCATCTCCATAGCTGTCTGCTTGGAACATGGGCGACGTGGGTTCGATCCCCGTGCCCAGGATAACTGGACTGGAGACTGGCAAAGAAAAGTGAGGAACTTCCATGTGGCTGGTTTACTTGGTGATGTGGATGAGATCACAAGCTGCTACATCCGCCCCCACCCCACAACAGGACATTTGCGATATGCGCATCCATGTCCAAGATGGGTGGAGAGGGGGAGAACACAGAAAAATGCCAACCTGTTACACACCAGATAATGGCTATTCATGCCCCCCCTTCACACAGAACCCCTCAAAATACTGCCCCCACCTCTGACCACCACCCCCTGATATCACAGGGGCTTCCTCTCTTTTAACAAAAGAGGAGCCACTGGCAGTGACAAACCAAAGCTGAAGGAGGGACGGACACATGGAGAACCTAGAGGTGGGGACCATAGTGAGAGCTAAATCAGGTGGGCAGAAGGGGACTACTGTGGGACATGAAGGAGTGGTGTGCCAGGGGACATAAGAAGACCCAAAAAAGGCAGGACAGTAAAATGATCAGAGATCCCCTAAACTTCTATCACAGTTATTTAGAAAACCCAGGAGAGCTGCAGTGTAACTTATGACAGCTACGACCCATGGCAGCTATACTGTATTCCATGATAGCTGTAACCTACGACAGCTGTAACTTACAGCAGCAAAAACCTGTGACAACTATAACCCATGACAGCTGTAACTTACAACAGCTATAATCCATGACAGCTGTAACTTACAACAGCTATAACCCGTGACAGCTGTAACTTAAAACAGCTATAACCCATGACAGCTGTAACTTACGACAGCTATAACCCGTGACAGCTGTAACTTACAGCAGCTATAACCGATGACAGCTGTAACTTACGACAGCTATAACCCATGACAGCTGTAACTTACAGCAGCTATAACCCGTGACAGCTGTAACTTACAGCAGCTATAACCCGTGACAGCTGTAACTTACAGCAGCTATAACCTGTGACAGCTGTAACTTACAGCAGCTATAACCCGTGACAGCTGTAACTTACAACAGCTATAACCCGTGACAGCTGTAACTTACAGCAGCTATAACCCGTGACAGCTATAACTCATGGCAGCTGTAGCCCATGACAGCTATAACCCATGATAGCTATAATCTGTAACAGCTATAACCCATGACTGCTGTACCTTACAGCAGCTATAACCCATGACTGCTGTACCTTACAGCAGCTATAACCCATGACAGTCATGACCATGACAGCTACAACCCATGACAACTATAACTCATGACAGCGATAACATATGGCAGCTATGACCCATGACAGTTACACTCCATGACAGCTATGACTCATGACAGCTGCAATCTGTGATAGCTACAACCCATGACAGTTTCAATACATGAGAGTAATAAATCATGGCAGCTACACTCCATGACAGTTTCAATGCATGACAGGCAGAACCCATGACATCTATAACTTATGGCAGCGATAACCCAATATAGCAATGACTCGTGACAGCTATGACCCATGACGGCTATAACACATGACACCCATAGCCCATGACAGCTATAACCCATGACTGCTATAACTAATGGCAGCAATAACCCAATATAGCTATGACTTGTGACAGCTGTAACCCATGACTGCTATAACCCATGACAGCTATAACTTACGGCAGTGATAACCCAATATAGCTATGACTCGTGACAGCTATGACCCGTGACAGCTATAACACATGACACCCACAACCCATGACTGCTATAACCCATGACAGCTATAACACATGACACCCATAACCCATGACAGCTATAACTTACAGCAGTGATAACCCAATATAGCTATGACTCTTGACAGCTATGACCCATGACAGCTATAATACATGACACCCATAACTACTATAACCCATGACTGCTATGACCCATGACAGCTACCATCAAACCCATGGCAGCTATAACTTGAAACACCATAACCCATGACAGTTGTAAACCCACGACAGCCATAAGTCATGACAGCTGTGACCCATGACAGCTATACCCCTTGACAGCTACAGCCCATACCATTTATAACCCATGACAGCTATCAGCCATGATAGCTACAAAAACAACTATAACCCATGACAGCTATAACTTACGGCAGTGATAACCCAATATAGCTATGACTCGTGACTGCTATGACCCATGACAGCTATAACCCATGACAGCTACAGTAAAACCCATGGCAGCTATAACTTAAAACACCATAACCCATGACAGTTGTAAACCCATGACAGCCGTAACTCATGACAACTGTGACCCATAGCACAGCCAGCCTGATCTGTACAGGATTTGTAGCCTAGGGCACTTACATTGCATATGTTAAAAAGTCCGATGTGTTCTTTTTCAGATGACACGGATTGTGCTTCCAAAGATGGTCGAGAGGTACGCTTTAAAGAATATTTTTCAAAATGGTGGGCACTCCCAACCTTCATTTTATGTGACTGTCATAATTTATAGTTTGTACATGATACTAATTTTATGTTTTACTGTAATGTACTGGATTGAATCCCCTGTGTCTTGATTCCCCATCAGCATGGCTGAAATAGTTCAGTATCAGAAGCTCTTCTCCACAGAGCCACCCATAATGAACTGGCCACAATATGTAGGCAGACGGGAGGGATTTAGGAAGAAAACAATCCCTCACTATGTTGGGTCCTACCAGGGTCGACAATAAAAGGCAGAAGCAGGGTTTGGGGTAGTCCCCAAGGAGGGATAAAGTAGGGATTGTGGCAGACCAGAGGTGACTCAGACATGACTGGTATCAAGAGAGAAAAGCAAATTATGCGTTTATTCGTAGTTCAGTAGAATCCTCTTAATAGGGACAGCTGGGTTCACATCAGTTTGTCCCTACTAAGCAATTGTCCCTATTAACAGAAGTCCATTAATTTGGTGATAGCCTGGTCAGAGTTTAATCATAGGCTTTCTATATTGTTTCATTATGTTTTCTTATCACTGTATTAAAATAATTAAGAAGTGTGTGTTTTCAAACAAGTTTAGTACAGTCCTTGGAATATAATTGATTAGAGTTTCTTTAACCTTCACATGACCAGCAAGAGATTTCATTTTCATTTGGCTGGAGCAGAAGTAGAAGCAGGTGTCCTACGGTGAGTCAATTAGCCTCTAAATGGCCTCTGCAGGCATTCAAAATCAGGTGTGAATTGTCCCTATTAAATCGAATCAAAGTCCTCATTAACCACATAACATACTAACATACTGACATACTAAAAGCCAGCAGAATAGGCCTGACGGTCTTTCGTGTCTGCTCGGTAGCCAGCCTCTATTTGGTGCACGCTCTCCCACCCCCTGAGAGGGTCATCTTCGGCTTCGGTTTACCCATGCACCTGTCCCACCCCCTCTTGAAGCCCTCCACTTTGCCCTCCTCCACCAGACTCCCAGGCAGTGCATTCCATGGTCCCACCACCCTCTCAGTGAAGTAATGCTTTCTATGTTCTCCCCTGTAATTTCCCCCCTCCAGCTTCCATTCGTGCCCCCTGGTTGTGCCCCCTTTCTTTAGCCGGAACATTTCTTTGGCTCTGCCCCGTTTATCACTTTCACATATTTGTCCTAATAGGGAGTGAAACTGTTGTACCACAAATGTGCCTTTTTGCCTAAGGGTTCCTATTATCAACATCCCTATTACGTGGATTCTACTGTACCAATATATTTTCTCACCTCCCCTGGTCGGCCCTTATTTTGATGAGTGCCCCAACCCTGTCACTTCAATGTCTGCTGGGACTTACCTGCCAGCCATCTTCTCTCAGGGCTCCCCCCCAGTGGGGTTGGCAGGGTTTCCTAAGCCCTGTTCAGAACGGATCCAGTTCAGGCTGGCATGCTCAGCTGGATGGGAGTGAGGCCTGCGGGCATTTGTCTTGATCCTGCTGCTGGACTTGTTTCGTCTGGGTTTCTTTGCCCAGAGAGAAGCAAGGCATGCAATGATTTCATGGGACGCGCCACGTGCTCCCACGTGATGTGCACTGTCTGACACACCTCCCAGACTTATTGCCCCAGGCTGCCTTTCCCCCAGCTTCCACCAGGGGCCTTGTGAGCATTGGACTCTGCCCACCCCCCAACCGCCTGGAGAAGGACAGCAATCCTATGGACACTCGATCCTCCTCCCCCCCCCCCGGTTGGCCCTCTGATAGCCTGGATTCACTTACAAACCCAGGTCGTCGGGATCACGAGTGGTAGTGTTACCAGGCCAGCCTGTACCAATACTGTTAAAAAAACATGGGGGTGACATAGATATCACATACTGGTCAATGTGTTCATCGGGCATACCTGGGACATAGTTGGGGAATATTTCTGACATGTGCATCAGGTGGGTAGAAAGGGTTAAAGAAATGTCACAGAAGCAGGGCTGGGTTAAATTGTGCTTTATTTTAAGGTGCTGTAGTCCATTCAGGGCTATTACAAGGACCACTATGGTGAGCAGATGTTTGTCTGGAAGGGAGGGCATTAATGAGCTTGGAGTACCCTCTCAGCATTTCAAAGAAGTGATCACTGGCTGATAGCTCTGGCTCACCATGGGAATGGCATGCCTGCAGATAGCCATGCTTCTGTGGGGACCCCCCTGTGACGTTGGGGGGGGGCCTTGCCCAAAACACAATGTCAGGTGGGTTGTGGTGGCAGGCCGACTACACAACCATTGTCTGGGATTATGTTGAGCAGGCTCAGAATTAGTTTGGCCTGCAATGTCTTGGAACCTTCAAGAGTCCGGAAGGCAGATTTTGCATGGCACAAGAAGATACAAGATGCCCTCTGGTCAAGTAAATCCAGAGCTGAAACCTCGCTCATGTATGTGCACCACCTAAAAGTCCTGGGAATATGGTAAGGTTACTGTAGGTCTTAGTGTGAGATTATTTTCTTTATGTAATCTGTCTAAATGTGTTTTTATTTTGCATTACCTCTGTACTTTTGTAGTGTAAATATTTATTTATATATTTAATGTTGTGTGTGACTGCGAAGTGTTTTTAAAATCCATTTTTACTGAGCAATCTCGTGATCCACTTCCAAAGAGAATTGCTACCATGTATAAAAATACCTGTATCCTTTTTTTTTTTTTTTTTTTTTTTTTTTAATTTGCTAAACTTTTTGATCCGGAGCCAGCTTCCATTGGCCCTACCCTGTGCCCAGCCCCTCATTCGTGGTCCTGGGACTTCACCCCAACCGGAGTTATGCTCTAACTTATCTCCCAGAGCAGGGCATTTGGGGGGGTCCTCCTCCCATTGGATGCCATTATGCGGCCCTGGGACATTCATGCCACTGGAGTTACACCGTGGTTTACGCTCCAAAGTGGGGTCTTTGAGAAGGGTCCAATTCCCCCGCCAGATGATGGGATTCAACTCCAGGGGAGTCATGGGATGGTGGTACGGGACCTGCGGCGTAAGGCAGGTGGCATCCTACTCGGCCCCAGTTGTTTTTAATAGTCCCCAAGAGGTGGGACGTGCAGTAACATTGAGGGTGTGTATGCCAGTGTCTGCCCACCTCCAGCACAATGGAGGCATCAGCAGCTGCTCCCCTGGCCTCCGCCAGAGGTCAGTTGTGCCCTGTACACTCGGCTTCCCCCCCCCCCCGTAGAAGGAGAGCAGTCCCTTTGATGCTTTATTCTCCTCCCCCTGGCCAGCCCTCCGACTCTCAGGTTCGTTCCTGAACCTAGGACGTTGGTGTCAAGAGCGGAAGCTCTACCACTGATCCGGTGGGCCATCCAAAAGTACCCGCGTCTGATATAGAGACGGTGACAGTTTCCTGGGAGTGACTGAAGGAATGGTTCTACATCTAAAGTAAAGGCCTTGCACTGGGTGAGCACTGGTCATGTAAAGCTACCCTAATAGTCAGCCAGGTGATGGCAGCGAAGAACAACAAGTAGCCATCTGGACGTCAGAGGCCATTTTGCATGAGTTTGTGACTCTGGGAGCAGAGGATGTTCCAGTTATAGAAACCCTGCCTGCCTGACCCCGAAATCTTTATACGAAGTTCTCACATTCAGGGAAATCTCAAAGCTGATTTTCCCCAGGCACAGCCAGTGATGAACCCACTGGTTTCTTTGTCTTCCACAGGAAGAAGGGTATCGTCATTAACTTGTCCTCCGCAGCAGGGGCCCACCCTGTTGCCCTGCTGGCTTTGTACTCTGCTTCCAAGGTAAGGAGTCAGGCTGCATGAGTGACCATAAGGGAACATGTGGCAGAAGGGTACCAGGGAGGGGTGTGATATGTGCCAAATTTAAAGATACTATAAAACAGGGAGGCAGTTTGGTCTAGGGGTTAGAGTGTAGAGCTGTGAATCCGGAGACCTGGGTCATTGCACATGATAGTATAAATACATCATAATTACCATCACAGTGGACAGTCCCCTAGGTACCAGTGATCACCGTACATTGGGGTTTAACATCAAGATGGGAGCAGAGGCAACCCACACAAGGACGAGGGTCCTGAACTTTGAAAGGGCAGATTTTAAAGAAATGGGAGACTACCTCAGAAGCTCGTGGGGGGGATTGCCAGGGAGGGGTAGAGGTACAGTGGGGGAAAGGGAGGGCATAATCAAGGCAACCAGCCACTGCATGAAGGAAGTGAGTAAAAGCAGAAGGAAAAAGAGACCGTTATGGTTCTCGGGGGAAGTGGCCGCCAATGTGGTGAAGGGAAAAAAGACCCTCATTCAGGGGGTAGAAGAAAACACACAGGAAGAAAGACATGAATATGTACAAAGTAAAACAGGGAAGTAAGGAAGGCAGTGAGGGGAGCAAAGGTGCAGGCAGAAGGAAGGATAGTCAAGGGGTAGCTAAAGGGGATAAGCCTGTCTTTAGGTATATATGTGAAAAGAGGAAGGCAAGGGAAGGGATAGAGAGGATAAAGAGGGCGGCAGGTGAGACGACACAGACAAGGACCAAGAAAAAGCAGACATTTTGAACAGGTACTTCTACTCAATCTTCACAGTGGAGGGTGGGGTGGATGGGCCACCAGGGAGCAGCAAGAACAGACTGGAGGGAGGTGGACACAAGTCCATTTTCAGAGGACAGTCCCGAAGGGTTTTGTTGCTCTGAAAGTGGGCAAGGCTATGGAACTGGATGGGATACACCCAAGAGTACTAAAGGAACTTGGGGCGGTGCTAGCTTCCCCACTGAAGGTTGTATTCAGCAGCTTTCTGGAAACAGGGTGGTTGTGGAGGACTGGAGGAGAGCAGATGTGGTCCTGCTACATAAGAGCAGCAGGGAGGATGCTAGCAATTCTAGACCAGTCAGTCTCACCTCAGTGGTTCAGTGATAAGGAAATTTGCTCACTAGCGAGACCCCACCTAGAGTACTGTGTCCAGTTCTGGAGGCTGCACCTCCGCAAGAACACTGACAGGGTGGAAGTGGTCCAGAGGAGGGCTACCAAAATGGTGTCGAGGTTGCAGAGGAAGCCATATGTGTAGAGACTTTGGGATCTCAACAGGTACTCCCTGGAGGAGAGGAGAGCGAGAGGGGACAAGACCGGGACCTATAAGTACTTTATGGGGGTTAACAACGTGCAGGTGGGGAGTCTCTTTCAGAGGAGGAAAAGCACCAGAACTCCAGGATATGCAATGAGGCTGGTAGGGGGAGTTTAAGAGGGATGTGAGGAAACAGCACCTCACAGAAAGGGTGGTGGACACCTGGAACAGCCTGCCAGAAGAGATAGTGGGGGCAGAAACAGTGTGGAGCTTCAAAAATGCATGGGATAGGCACACAGGCGTAACGTGTAGAGGAAAAGGGTGTTGCCTGGTGACGCTGAGGGCTGAGGAACTGATAAGTGCCTTACCTCTTGCCATACTGGCGACCTGAGTTTGGCAATGAGCTTAGGTTGCTGGGGGTCAGTGGGGGGGAGGGGGCAGGAGCAGGATTGCGCTAATCACCAGGCAGCTCTCCTATCGCAGGTCTGGGTGGCAGGTCATCCCCATCTTGGCTGACACCTAGTGGAGGCCGGGTGCTAGAGCAGGGATGTCAGGAGGCTGACGTAATGTTGAGTGGGTGGATGGGGAAGTCGGCTGCGAGCACGTGCATGCCTCCACACGTATGTGCTCACCACATGCCATGACTCTGGGCAGGAGAGAAAAAGTGGTAGAAAAAGGGAGCATGGCAGGGAACAATGATGCCCCTGCACCACACCTTCACCCGCCATGTCACCAGAACCTGCAGCAATGACTAGATGTGGACTTCAGGGAGGACGGCCCCCCCCTGCTGATCCTGCCATGGGGTGCAGTCCATGGCGGTACTAGCTGCCAGATAAGCCGGGGACGGTGGACAGTGGAAGGGGGTGGTGATGTTGGCTGAAGGGAGCCTGCCCTGCCATGGCCTAGGAGCACAAATGAAGGATGGAGAAAATATATAGAGGAAAGGGAGGTGGGAGGGATGCCAGTCATCAAATAGGGTCCAAGGTATAGTAACAGGCAGGGAAAATAGAGCAGACTGGAGGGGACCACCAGTCTTTTTCTGCTGACAAATTCTATGTTTCTATAAATTAAAGGAAACCCTGGTAAAGGAAAGGTTGGTAGAGTATCTTGAATCCATTGGGCTGCAAGACCATAGGCAGCATGGACTCATAGGGTTAGGGTGGGGGGGGGCCCACCAGATGAATCTGGTTGATTCCTTTGACTGAGTGAGAAGGGAAACAGATCAGGGGAGGGCAGTGGATGTGGCCTATCTGAGCTCTGGCAATGCCTTCGACACTGCTGCCCGGGAGACTGATAAAGAAATGGAGCAGCCTAGGGGTGGGATCCAAAGTGGTGAACTGGGCTTGAAACTGGTTAATGAATAGGAGACAGAGAGTGGTGGTCAGTGGCACTCAGATTAATAATGGTAGAGTGAGCAGCAGGATACCACAATGTTTAGTACTGGGATTGACCCTCTTCAATGTCTTTATATCTGACATTTCAGAAGAACTCAAAGGGAAAGTATGCTGTTTTGGAGATGACACCAATATCTGTAATAGGGTGGACACTCAGGAGGGGTGGAGAAAACGCGTAGGGATCTTGGGAAATCTGCGGAGTGTCAAGGGCATGGAGGTTGGGGTTCAATGCCAAAAAGTGCAAAATCATGCACCTCGGGCATAGAAACAAATTAGCTGAGTATAAGATGAGGAGGCGGTACTGACAGTCACTGAGAAGGAAAGGGACCATGGAGTTATCATACCAGATGACCTCAAAGTTGCAGGACAGTGTAACAGAGCAGTGGGTAGGGCCAGTGGTTTGCTGGGATGCATAGGGAGGTGGTGTTGCCATTGCTTCGCTTGCTGGTGTGACCCCACCTGGAGTACTGTGTCCAGCTCTGGAGGTTGCATCTCAGAAAGGACATAGACAATGCGGAGGCAGTCAGGATGAGGGCAACTAAACCGGTGCAGGGGTTACACCAAAAATCCTATGAGAGGAAAGTGAGGGAGTGCAACATGTAAACCCTAGAAGAGAGGAGAGCAAAAGGGGACATGATAGAGACTTATAAGTACCTCACAGGGTAAACATGGTGCAGGAGGGGAGTCTTTCAAGTGAGAAAGAGCACCAGGACCAGAGGGCATGTGATGAAGCTGGGGTGTTAAGAGGGATGTGAGGAAACACTACTTTACTGAAAGAGTTATAGACACCACGAACAGACTGCTAACGGAAGTGTTGGATGTGAAAACAGTATGGGGCCTTCAGGCATGGGATACACGTTTTTATTTTACTTATTTAGTTTTTTGTTGACCGGGTAAGTGCACTAGACAAATCCTGCCTATTTTCAGGCACGACCCGGGGGAGAGGGATACAGATGAATGCCAACTGACCTTGAACCAGATCAAGCTGTTGGTGGTATTTTTAGTGAATGAGGGAAATTTGGCCAGAACACCGGGGAAATTCCCCTACTCTTTTCGATAAGCGCCATGGGATCTTTAACATCCATCTGAGCTACCACCAATCCAGGGAAATGGGACCTCAGTTTGATGTCTTATCCGAAAGACAGCACCTCAGAAGTGCAGCACCCCCCTCATACTGCACTACAATGTCAGTACTGGGATATTAACCCAAATGCCAGAGGTGGGAACTGAACCCACAGCCCTCTGATCTCCCGGCCTCAGAGGCAAGTGTGCTACCTACTGAGCCACTGACACTGACAATTTGGGGAATACTAGTAAATAGGTAGGGAGGAGAGAGGTAGGGGCATCAGAGATCTGTTAGGATCTGTAGAAACAGACTAGACAGGGACCATCTGGGCAGACTAGTAGCAATGCTTTTCTGCCGACAAATTTTGTGTTTCTAACTAGTTGTAGCAAAGATCCAGCAGGGTCGCACCTATGTTTAACACAACATCTGTTCTTTCTTACTGTCATACTTAGGTGTTTGTGGATTTCTTCTCGAGAGGACTGAATGCAGAGTACAAGTCCAAAGGAATCATTGTGCAGGTAAGGGCATCTGCTTTTACTAACACATAAGGGGGTACACATCATAGCAAAAGGATTTCATTGTTGTTACGGGGTTAACTAGCTATATGTGAACTCTACAAAATCCTTTTTCCTTGCCTGCCCTGGTATTGCCATTAGTAGTATGTTGCACTGCATCATGGGAGAATTAGGTTCGCCTTGTAATCCGAATTGCAGTCCTGGCCAGAGGAGGTGTTTTTTTATCATGATATGTTTATACCCCATTGTCTCTGTGGGCCCCCTTCTGCTTCCTTGCTTACTGAACCCTGTCACCCACCATCCCTGGGATTCACCTGGTTCCATCAACCCTCCCCCCCCCCGGGTTGCCACCAGGGGCTGGGCCAGGGAAGGGAGATCCATCCACTCCCACTGGAGTCCTCATTCAGAAGTGAGGAGCTAAGGCCCCAGCAGGTGGTGCAGGGCCCACAATGAGCAGGAGCTTCAACCCATTGCTGGGATCTTTTTACATTTTTCACCTGTGCCCTGCCCACATCCTAGGTGTCAAGCCATGTCTGGATAATAGTGTGCCCCTTTGGGAGAGGCAAGCTCCCTTGCTTGCCACAGGGGTTGCTAGAGTGGTGAAACCCAACGTCCTCCAGGGCTGGGAGCACTGCCACGTAGCAGTACCTTCCCAGCCCTCGGGGGCCACCCAACCGGCTTCCCAGGCTCTCTTCCGAACCCTGGGTCGGCAGCCACTGGAAAATCAGGTGGCAGGCCAGTGGAGTTTTGAGGGTGCTGCAGAGATAGCATTATTGAACTTTGACGGGGTGTGTCAAGCTATTTGTCAGCAAGAACGCCACATTTGGTGGATTAGGAGTAGTGCCACACATTGTGCAATGTTTTCCCCCTTTTTCTCTCCCCCAGTAGGTACGCTGTGGTGGGTAGCCCCAGATACAGGGAGGTAAGGGAAAGAAAATTCCGCAAGGGAGTGAAAATGCTGCATCCCAAACACCCTCATCTGAACAAGCTGATGGCATCCTCCTGCAGGGTGCCTGCCTCTGCCCTGGATCCTGGGTGGGGGTAAGGAGATTGGCTGTGGGGGTGAAAGTGTAGGGGCAAACATCTGGAGGTGGCAACTTATAGGGCCTTGGCAGGTTGCCAATCTGTTGGTATAGGCGATGGGGTCTCGGACTGAGGTAGGCAGCTGCTTGGAATGGGTATGAGGTACGATTAACATTTTAAAAAAAAGGCAAAACTTTCCCTCTTGTTTTACAGTCAGATGAATGACTCCCTTTTGGCTGTTTGCTTACTTTAGCCCCTCTGGAGGGTAAACCTTTGACCCTACTGGAGCGATCAACCCCCCCCCCACACCCTTATGCACACACCCCCTATTAGGGTTTCCCCTCTCAGTGCTTTAGGGAGTGGATCCCCTCCATATCTAGTGGTGGAGCTGGGGGCAGGACCTTGGGCCACCAAAGTGTGTGTGGGGGGGGGAGATGTTTTGGGAGTCATCGGACATTTATCCCACCCTCTTTTCTGGTTCTCCATTCATTTTTCCAACCACAATGCAGTGGTGCAAGGATGCGATGCAGAACATGACGCACCACAAATGCGGTCCTTCCCTCTCACAAGGTCTCTCAGTTTCAGGTCACCCCTTTAGTGAGGGTTGCTGCTGTCCCTGGAGGAGGAGGAGGGTGTCCTCTGAGATGTGCAGTCTTCTTGCCAGCTAGCGCTGGCGCAACAGCAAGCTGTGCTGACTGCCAGTATGTGACTAGGCCAGACCAACCTTTTTTTTTCATTAATCTTCACCCTTCACCCTAACCACTCCTTTGGGTTCACCAATTCTCAACTCGCACTAAGGACACGGTTTCTGGCTAATGAAGCTCCTGTATCCTGAGAGGTCCACGCTGCCATCCTGTTTCCATTATGATCCCCTTACAGGGAGTCTCTCCCCACTGGGAAGGCCACTGTTGGAATGAGAGAAGGTAACTGTGTGGCTAGGGGTGGTCTAGTGGGACCTGACAAGCGCTGACCTTGTAGGATAGGTGGGTAGGGCAGCTGTCATCTAGTGAGGGGGGGCAGCTAATTTTCTGCTTTTACTGCGCCACCCCCTGGTGACACAGAGGCATGACATCAAGGTGCTCCTCTGAAAACTAAATGCCACTCCATGCCACACACCTTCTGCTGCTGCTGGCCATACATCACATGTTGAGTGATACCCAACAGCAGGAGGCTGTATAGTAATGAGAAGAGTGGGCTTAAACTCCTCCTGCTCTGCAGGGCTCCTCCACAGCTGTCTCAAGCTCATGTTGCGAACCCGGAATGTTATCGTGCCAAGTGATTCCACATAGCTCCGTGTCACAGAGTTGACCTTAAAAGATTTTTTTTTGTTTAGTTCTTGAAAACATTATATCTGTCATCTCTGTTCACTGTTAAACAGGGCATGTACACAGGGACTGACTTGCATTGCTATGGGAAGATTTGTGCCCAAGGTCCCAATGGGGGGTAGGCCACTGAGTACAGGATGGTTGGCGAGCCAGTGT
This sequence comes from Neoceratodus forsteri, assembly GCA_016271365.2. Taxonomy (NCBI): domain Eukaryota; kingdom Metazoa; phylum Chordata; order Ceratodontiformes; family Ceratodontidae; genus Neoceratodus; species Neoceratodus forsteri. The sequence continues at coordinate 189,689,250 of JADMNL010000029.1, read as the reverse complement.
ATGGCGGGAGTGCAGGCTCTGGAGGAGATGTGGCAGAATTGGGAGGAGCTACAGGGGGACATGGAGGGCAATTAAAAGATCTGAAATAAACAAATAAACGAATAAAAATAGAGCCAAGACATGGAGTGAGCTCAGAGTATTACATGGGGCTTAGCCAGCTGCTTTGTTTAAATAAATCAGATTACCAGTCTGTTTGCACAATGGCAATGCCGACTCTTGCAGTGCTGGTGACCCGGGTTTGTTAATGAGCGTGAGATGTCAGCAGGCCTACCGGGGTGGAGGAGGATCGAACATGTTAGCGAGCTTGTGAGCTAACTTTGAGCTGCTTCTTACTCTGTGAGAGATAACAAACATTGCCTATTAAAGGGACGCTGCCAGTCATTTTTGCACCAAATTATTTCTAGGGGAAAAACCCACATTTTATAATCGCTTACCTTTTCTAAATTCATTAAATATTGCTGGTTGTTTCATCTGCCTCCTTGCTTAGAGGAACTGAAATGCATGATAATGAATAGTTATACCCAGCCTTGTTTTGCTTCAGATCCTTGATCTACTCTTATTGCATACTTTCTGAACATTAGAAATACCTCCCTACAGTGTAGCCACTCATGATGCAATAGTCTCCTCTCCTTCCACTGCATCATGAGTGGCTAGCCTGTGTTGGGGGTGTTCCCAAGTACAGGAAAGATGCATTGGGAGTTGATCAAGGAACGTAAACACACGTGTTTTGGTGTGGTGCACAAGTATGGGGGCAGTCTGGTTTTCACATTTTACAAGAAAAAACACACTTGGGCGGACTAAATAGACATGGTCTCCTTCTGCCATCACTTTCTATGTATTGGTGTAAAAAAGAATCAGAACCAAACTCCCAGCTACATCAGCAGTCTCTACAGAACATGACCAATCATAACATGTGTTTTTAAACTAGGGACACTTTGAGGCCTAAGGGGGTTGACATTGTCCCTTTAACCAATGTGTATCACCCTAATAGAATGAGAATCATGGTATGTATAGATTATAGTTTAAGCAAATATTTTTTAATGATATGTACTGAAATGTACTGTACCATGCACTGAGGACTGGGTGGGTGCCCCAAGACTGGAGGGTGGCCCATGTTGTGCTGATCCACAAGGGGGGATCAAGAGAGGAGGCGGGAAATTTACAGGCCTGCTAGCCTGACATCGGTGGTTGGCAAGGTGATGGAGGGTATTGTCAAGGAAAGGCTAGGGGGGGCTACTGGAGCAAACAGGGTACTTGGATGATAGGCAGCATGGCTTTGTCCCGGGAAGATCGTGCCAGACAAATCTTGTTGAGTTCTATGACTGGGTGATGAGGATCCTGGACCAGGGTAGGCCAGTGGACGTCCTCTTTCTGGACTTTAGCAAGGCATTTGATTCGGTACCCCCACAGTGGCCTGCTGGCTAAGCTGAAGGAAATGGGGGTAGGGAGACAGTTGTTAAGATGGCTAGGAAATTGGCTCTCTGAGCATACTCAGAAGGTGGTGGTTGGAGGGTTAGCCTCATCCCCAAGGTGGGTTACTAGTGGGGTTCCCCAGGGGTCAGTGCTGGGGCCACTCCTATTCAACGTCTATGTCTCGGACATCAGGAGGGGGATCAGGAGTGAAATGAGTCTCTTTGCAGATGACTCAAAGCTGGGTGCAGTGGTGGATGGGGAGGAGGGGAGGGTGGCCTTGCCGGAGGACCTGGAGGCTCTGGAAAGGTGGTCAGAAAAACAAAACTAAAATTCAATGTGGGGAAGTAAAAATAGCAACTTTGTTGTGTATTTTAAAGAAGCGTAAACGCCAACACCAGCATCAGCCCTACTAAACTCTACCAGTTTTAGCAACATGTCGTCTGTCAGAGCCTGATGATGCATATGTTATGTAAAATGCTTTGGTGCTCTTTTAAAATACAACAAAGTTGCTATTTTGTTCAGCTGCTTTGTAGGTGTGATATTTGTTTTGTTTGTTCTACTTTGTATATCTCGACACCCTTTGTCCAACGGAGCGGTTTTGTTTTCGAGTAATGTGGGGAAGTGCAAGGTTCTGCACCTGGGAGTCAGAAATCCAGACCACGGGTATACCCTGGGAGGAGACATGATTCAAGTCACGGAGGGTGAAAGGGACCTGGGGGTAGTGGTAGATGTCAAAATGAACAACTCAGAGACCTGTAGAAGGGCAGCGGCAAGGACAAATAGGATGCTGGGATGCATCACCAGGGGGATTACCTCCAGAAAGGTGGAAGTGATCCTTCCACTGTACAACTGCTTGGTTAGGCCACACCTTGAGTATTGAGTGCAGTTTTGGAGACCACAATTAAAAAGAGGCATTACACTCCTAGAGAGGGTCCAAAGGAGGGCAACCAAAATGATCTGGGGCCGGGGGGAGAGGACCTATGAGGAGAGGCTCAGAGAGCTCGACATGTACACCCTGGAGGAGAGGAGGGACATGGGGACATGATGGAGGTCTTTAAGTACATGAAAGGGATCAATGAAGGAGGCCTAGTTAGGGCGCTCCAAAGGAAGGAGGGTGGGGCAGTGAGAGGTCACGGGTGTAAGCTGGAAGGGGGCAGGCTCAGAGGGGATGGGAGAGGAGGAGATGTTATTCCACTGAAAGGGTGGTGGAGCCATGGAATGCACTGCCCAGAGAGCTGGTAGAGGTGGAGACTGTGGACAGGTTAAAGAGGGGGATGGGACAGGTACAAGGGAAGGGAAAATCTGACCAGGCCCAATACAGGTGGAACATCTGGGACTGGGGATAGTATAACCTAAGGGGGGGGGGCACCAAAATTGACTCTCAGTGCAGGTGCTGAAAATCGAGCAGACTCGAAAGATCGTTAGGCCTATTCTGCTGGCATTTTAATATTTAGTATGTCTTTTGCTAAGAATTATTGAACTGACTGTATCTAAGATTTTTAAGATACAGAAAATCGAAAATTGAAGCAATATTCTTTTTATGTGTTGTAACAACTTAAAATTCAATAAAACATTATAAAAACAATGAACAAAAAACACCCAAAGCTAAAGGGGACTGTCAAAAAATGCAAGCTACTACCATGTCTCCCCAGAGTTCTTCGGTCCCTCGTTTCATCACTATCTTCCCTCCCGCTCCATACTTGTGAATTAGAGTTCAGTTGTACCTCTAGTATCTGTATTGTTGTAATTTATTTATTTATTGAATTTTGATGACCGGGTAAGCCCACTGGGCCCCGGAGGTCCCTTTTTCAGGGGCGACCCAGGAATAACAGTACATGAAATAGTAGACAGTGATAAATATACAGGTTATGGGTATACAGCATGCGGCAGTTTTACAAATAAGTGAGACAGAGCAGTCTTTTCTATGGGTTTCATATATCTAACTAATAAGCTGTTGTTCATTTGATCGTGCGTCAGTCATACAAAGGAGTGAGACAGTACTGTAAAATCTTTAGGTAACATACATCTAAGAGCCATCGGATAGGTTCTGTGGGGGGAGGAGGAGGAGTTAGTGCTACCTGTTCAGCGGTTGGAGATTTAAGTATGGTAGAGTGAGCTGACCCGTATAAATATGTACTACTGAATCTGTATAATCCTTGATGTTCCTTGTTCCATTACTGTGTTGTCTGACCTGTTTGTACCATAATTTGTAACCCAAGATCCTTCGAAAATAGGCCCTGCCTAAAGGATCTTGAGTTAAATAAATAAATAAATATGTACCCAGTAATATATTTTTATTACAGAGTGCAAAACATGTGCAGAAAAGTGCATTTACTTGCAGGCCAGAAGCATGCTTAGCTGTATTTGCCTACGTGTAAATGTACTTTTTTTGCACATGTTTTGCACTCTGTAATAAAAATATGCTACCTTGTTATATATGGTAGTATCTTGCATTTTTTGACAGCTCTCTTTATCTTTGGGTGTGTGTTTTGCTCCTTGTTTTTGTCTGTCTTGATTATTGCACCTGAGCATCTCCTGGTCTCCCCGCCCACCCCACCCGCTTGTGGGAACCTGTTCTCTTCCATAAAAATGTACAATGTAAAAAAAAAAAAAAAAGAACAACCTGGCAAATGGTCACCTTCTCTGGGGCGTCTGACCCTGCTCTGCTACTGTGACACGTGGGTGACCACAGGTGCCATGCAGATAAAGTAGCTCTGAGAAGGATGGACGTGGCCGGAGACGGTTCCGAGAATAGGAGCACATACAGTAAATTAGAGAAAATGATCAAATCTGACCCGTAGGTTAGTGTCATAAGGCAGTAAACCAAATTGTGAGTAAACAAGTTTATCGGCCAAGAGACAACCACATGAGTGGGTTCTTACCAGAGCGCAAAATACAGCAAAGGATGCTTCCGCCTCCCTACCTGGCTGTTTCTAAATGACAGTTATTTGTTTGCCTTTTAGTGCATCATGCCGTACTATGTGTCCACCAACATGACACACAACATGGACACCGGTGTCTTTGTGAAGTCGGCACAGGACTTCACGCGTGAGGCACTGAATACTGTTGGCATCAGCGACAGGAATAATGGCTGCCTCTCCCACGTGCTGCAGGTGAGTTGTCTTGCCCCGTGCAACGATGTCTAAGATTTCTAAGTTTTGGATTTAAAAATTGTTTTTTTTATAAATACTTTCAGGGCCTTCTGTCTTCTAGTTCTGGTGGCTCTCCTTCAGCTTCGTCACTGACCCATCTCATGGGCTCACTGGTTAACCACCACTTACACAGAGCCTTGTTTGGCAGGTGGTAGGTGGTGGTCAGGACGCAGGATTTCTCCCCCCAAGGAGGGGAGCCCTCGTGGGATGCTCAAGCCTCCCTTTCTTGTCCGACTTCTGAGTAACCCATGCCCAAACCCAGTCTCTAGTGTGGTAGGCAGGGAGGCAGCCAGCGCCTCCGTTCACCACACCACTGGGCCAATCCTAGATTTAATATTTTTGAGAAGACAGTGTAGCAGAGTGGTTAAGAGCACAGAGTTGCAAAATTGGTGACCTGGGTTTGAATCCCACACCCACAACTGACATACTGTGTGACCATGAGCAAGGCAATACCTGTGCTCCCAGGACACACCTGGAAACAGGCTTCAGCTTAGTGTGAGTTTCCTGTCCAAAAATTGCATTAAAATAAATATTTTGAGGACTGGATTATCCTCTGTTTCATGTTATCTTTTGATATAATGTATGGTAAGTGCCTATTAACCACCATAATCTGCAGTCACACAGCTTTGTTATGTACTGTTTAGAATTTTAAAAGTTGTTAACCACACTTCGGAACTTCCAAGCAGTGGCAGGACAAAAAAAGAATGCACCAGAGTTCCATAATTTTCACACACAGAATGCAAACATTGTTTTTTTGACCATAATAAAAGATGATGGCTGGGGATCGGGTGACAACCACCCTGAAATCACCTCTCGTGGTTGCTAGGGCTACAGTAAATCGCTCGAGCTGCGCTCGCGAGGTTTACCATGTTGCCCTAGCAACCACTCAAGGTGATTACAGTGTGGTTATCACCTGATCCCCAGCCATTATCCTCTATATTATGCATAGAATATGTTTTTCTTGGAGCCGTCAATTTGTTAAATAGGTGGCTGTATTTATATTCCTCTAGGAAGCACTTTTATTTTAGATATTTTAGTTATTCTAGTTCTTTTAATTTTTCTTTTTATTTAATAATTTTCTTTGTATTATTTTATTTTAGTTATTTCACTTTTGTTTAGATGTTTATATATTTCCTTGCAAATTTCACATTATGTTACAAATTTAATTGTAGGGGGATCCGTAGTAGGAGAGAGGAGGTTATACTGCCCTTGTACAGGTCACTGGTAAGGCCACATCTAGAGTATGGAGTTCAGTACTAGTGCCCACATCTCAGAAAGGACATTAACTTTGTGGAGAAGGTCCAGAGGAAGGCTTCAAAGATGATAGTTGGTCAGCAGGGTAAGGCATACGAGGAGAGAGTGAGGGCACTGAACATGTACTCCATGGAAGACAGCAGAGAGAAAGGGAACATGATTGGGACCTTCAAGTACTTGAAAGGGATAAATAAGATGGATAAGAAGAGTCTTTAAGCCGAGTGGCAACCATAACATGAGGGGCACAGTCTCAAGCTGGAGGGTGGGAGGTTTAGGAGGGAGGTCAGGAAGCACTTCTTCACAGAGAAGGTGGTGGACATTTGGAATGCGCTGCCAGAAGAGGTAATCTCGTTGAAGACAATGGGCAGCTTTAAGAGAGGCTGGGACAGGTATGGGGAAGGTAAGGGTCATAGGTAGGGAGGATGGGAGGAGTGGGGAGGGGGCAGGGACAGTAGCTCAAGCTATGGACTCTGCAACACGAGCAGACTTTATAGACCAAATGGCTTTCTTCTGCTGGCTTCTTCATATGTATGTTCGTATTATAGTTTTTTTTAACTTGCATTTTATTGCACTTTGTTCAGAAAACAAAACCCTATACTGTAAGTACATATATGTACAACCTGATCACTGTGTAAGAGGCATACAGCATCCTAAATCATTCAACTACATCACCAGAAAAATAGGTAATTATACAGGCCATGTAGAACATCAATCAGGGGAGAATAAATATTTAAAATTAGAATGTTTTTACATCACTGCCAGCCCATAAAAGTCTTGTTGTGATCTTTAGATTTCAGCATCATGTTAATGTAGCTCGTAGCTACTTATGTCCTCTCCACTACATCTAATAAACCAGTTTAGCAGCATAGCAGTAGCTTCCCTTATAACCCCCCCAGACCTATGAAACCATCCTATAGGGATTAACTTGCATCCTTTGGTTTGTGTATGACATTTAAATGCCATAGGAAAAAAAAACAGTACAACAGGTGCCCTACAAACCATTTAACCAAAGTTTTCTCATCTTCTGCATAGGAACTGAACTATGACAAGATAAATAAAACACTAGTGCCATCTAGTGCACTAAAGATGTAAAATGTCCACACAGATACATTAAAAGTAAAGTCCAATGACTGGCCCAGTGGTGTAGAGGGCAGAGGCACCCAGGAGCTCTTCACCTCTCCCACGCCAGCGACCGGAGTTCGGCTACGCGTTCAGGCTGCCATGTCCTGGCTGATGAATGGAGGGCTGGGAGAGGATTTATCAGCCATCAGCTTCTCTCCTCTCCTCTCCCAGACTGGGGAGGTTAGCCTTCCCAGCCCTTGACTGCCGCTGGGCGGAGGCTTGATGGTAGTGTTGGGCAAATGGGGGGCTGGCACTAGGCTGGGTGGGTGGAATGGGGTCTTTACTGGTTCTGGTGTGCATGCATGACCATGTCTGCTGGGACCCCAGGGACGTAAGGGGAGAAAACCAGGAAAAACACTATGTCTCCTCGTCGCCGTATTTGATGGCCCCAGGGGTAGCCCCCTTGGGGCCCAATGGCAGGGGAAGGTGGTGCCAGGTGGGCAAACAGCTATATGAAAAAAAAAAGTAAAAGCCGGCCCGTCAGCACAGTGATTGATTTCCACTTGCAATGCCAGCGACCCGGATTTGGGAATGAGCCCGGGCACTGGGGGGCCAGCCAGTGGGGGAGGAGGCTTGAAGGTCCCAGGGACAGCTCATCTTTTCTGGGGGAAGGGTGGAGAACCAGGGCTCGGTGCTTGTCTGACCCCGGGTGGAGACTTGAGTTACAGCAAGCCCAAGCCACTAGCAAGAGGGTGGCGTGATGGACGTTGGCACTCAGCGACTTGACATCAGGGCACACATCACGTCCAGGAACACGAGAAAATCACCCGCAGCACTTCCGGGTAGATGGCGCACCAGGCCATGATCCCCAATGCCCCTAGCTGTCCCGGCAATGGCATCCCGACATAACCAGAAGACTTGGGGGTATAAGGGCCCACACCTCATACCCACCTGGGGGGCAAGCCACGGCTACATGGGGGATGGACCGCTCTGGGCTCCAGGTAAAAGAGTGGGGACTAGAAGGCTGTAGGTGTCTTCTGAAGGGAGTGGAGTGCTGCGGGTAGGAGAAGCATAAAGAGAAAGTGAAAAAAGGTAAAGTTCAGCAATTAAAATGCTGCAAAAATACTGTTTTGCACTAAAAAAATAGGATTCATTGGTAAGACTTGGAACATAAGTCAGTTTAGTTAGCATTCTCCTAGTCAGTACTTTTGTGTTTAATCTAGTTTACTTTAAATTTCTTGGGGGGAGGGGTATGTGTGTGTGTGTGTGTGTTCCTCATTAGTTTGCTGTTATCTTTTAAATTGTGTGTAAATATTAAATATTTTATATTTAAGATGTATATTTTGCTCAGTATTTAAATAAGTACAGTTATAATTCAAATTAATTATTCATGAGCCTAGCAATGCTCCTGATTGGCTACTGGATCGGTTATCAGGGTTTTAGAAATGACTGATCCAGCTGTCAAGTGATTCTGTGCAGCACGCAGCATCTGAAACCTAAGATGTACTTGTGTTGCACTTCCTCAGGCCACAAATGTTCCTGACAGGTATTAATCCCTAGGAAATGACCGGCTTCTCGGCAGTTGTTGTTTAAGCAATCTATTTGGATGTCAGTGTGGCTCAGTTGGTAGCACATCCGCCTCTGAACCAGAAGGTCATGGGTTCTCGTCCCACACTGGGATTGGACTTACACCTAAAAATCGCTGGCATCCGAGTGCAGTATTGGGGGGTGCTGTACTGCTGGGATATGCTGTCCTTCAGATGAGACGTTTAACCGAGGTCCCTTCTGCCCATCCTGGTGGTGTCCTGGTGGGTGTCCAGGTGGAAGTAAAAGAACCCAGGGCACTCTTTGCAGAGAGCAGGGAATATTCCTGGTGTCCTGGCCAACATTCCCCTTCCCATAAAACCGGTTCATGCAATTATCCAGGCTGTGTGTGGGTGATGATGTGTGATATGGCCGCCACCACACATTCAGTCACTTCACTACCAGTCTAGCATTGCTTGTAAAGCGCTTTGGGATACTGTGTATGAAAAGCACTATATAAATGCTGATTCTTCTTCTTCTTCTTCTATTTTCTGGGCTGTTCCATGAGCCAGTCCTTGCGAGAGCACTAGCGACTTAAAAGGTGTAGCCTCATCTGATACTCAGTGTGAGCAGGAGTTTGTGATGCAATGTGAAAGAAGAAACCCAGAGTGACTTGTGACCAGGTTGGGGTCAGCGTGACAGAATAAGCAGCCAGCTCGCCATGACCGCCTAGGATGGCTTGTTTGGCATTGTGGCAGGCATCAAAAAATGTCTGAGCATGTGAGTGGAGCTGTCTTACGCAGGGAAGTGGAAGTGAACGTATGACCAGCTGCTCAGGGGCAAATTACTGTGCCATTCCTTCCTGTGGAGCAGTTATTAAAAATTCTGCAACTGCCTTACAGGAAGTCCCATACAGGTAAGGCAGCTTCCAATTTGCTTTTAAAGGAAATTGATGAGATTATGAAGGTTCTTACAATTTTAAGGTTTCAAACACATCACATTACCTGAATCCTCTGAGAGTTTAAATTGGCTAGTTTTCAAATTTTCCTCATTGTCCAGGTTGAGGTGGAAGGGACCATAAAGTTGGCTGAAGAGATGGCCAGCTGATCCCCTGCACTTCCTGGTGTGCCGGTCCCACCCACACTCAGATGTGGGTGGGGCCGACACACCAATTCCTGTTGGGGGGGAGCTATCCCACAAATTATCACTGTTCTTGGAGAAACACTAGAGTATGTAGCTAAATTCAAATATCTAGGAGTTTGGCTCGATCACAAACTTTCCTTCGCTGACCATCTCAAAGAACTACAGAAGAAACTAAGGCAAAGATTAGGACTATTCTACAGAATTAACCACCTGCTCACAAAGGAGGCCAAGATTCAACTGGTTCAAGCTACCTTTCTATCTTTAATAGATTACGGGACCTGCTCTACAGCCACTGCACTGCCTCTGCACTGGCTAAGTTGGACACCCTCTACCACAGAGCTATCAGGTTCATTACTGGCCTTCCACTTTCCACACACCACTGCTCCCTGTACTCATTGTTAGGCTGGACTTCCCTTCACTATAGAAGGAATAGAAATGCCACCCTATGGGCCTTCAGTGCGGTGACCAACAAGCTCCCCTCATATGTCTTAGATTGTATTCCCCGGAGTGTTAGGCACCTATGCTCTAAGGAGCTATTCCCTAATTGCCCTCCAAGTTCCAAGGGTCAAAACTCGTTTCAGCAAAACTGCTCTAAGCTTCTCATTACCCACATTGTAGAACGGTTTACAAAGGAACTTGAAGCTGAGCTGCCCTGTTAGCCTAAATATCTTCAAGGCGCTCTACGATTGCTACATGAAAGCACCTTGCAAATGTTTTCCTCACCGCTAGCCCACTAATTCCGCAACTCCCCCTTTCCATCCTGACGCTCGCCATGTTTCTACCCCTGGCTCTCACTCTTTCCCTAGTAACTCTTCCTGCTGCACCCACCCTTCCCTGTCCGCTCCAGCCTGGCTAAAGTCCCACCCCATCCATAGTAGTGTCCCAATTATCTACCCCTCCTCCGTCATTATCATAATAAACAAGTACACGACAGCCATCATCACTTTCTGTGGTTTTAGCTCAATTTTTTCCCCAGTCGTCGGTAATATATCCCTCCTCTTCTTTACCTCTCTAACCTGCCACCCCATACATGACCTCTTTCCCCTATATGTGTAGTTGCCGGCTGCCTCACTCAAAAGATCTCTGCTTATAACCCCTGTATGCCTATGGTTGATTGTACATCTGCTGACTTCTTCAATTGCAAAATAATTCTGTTTTTTTTTTTTATTTCAACCTTGTACAGTACTGTATACACTATATACTTTTTCTTCCTTGTATATTATTGCTTTTTGTATACCTGCTTCTGTACTGTACTTTGATGTATTCATGACCAGGTCCACCTTGCAAATGAACCTTGCTCAATGGTGCCTGCCTGGATAAATAAAGATTTTGATTGATTGATTGTGAAGGCTAAGTAGGGAGGGGTGTGATTGCGTGTTCTATGGAAGTCTATGGAGCTATTTTTGAAATTTTTTTTACTTAGTATGTTTTCTTCGATGAACCACCGAAGACTCAGCCACCGCTTCACTGTGGTTTCCCTCCTTGCTCTGGGACTTACCTCTACTGATGACCCCCGGCTTACCCCCCAGGGTGGGGCCATCAAGCAGACTCGGACCTGCACAATGCCGGTACAAGGTTGCTGGCAGGGAGCACCTACCTGCATTGCCTCCTTGGCTTACTCCCCAGGGCGGGGCATGGGGCCAGGTCATGCTAATTTCTATATATTACTGCAGCATGTAATGTATATTAATGCCACTGCTCAACTAACAAGGGCCTCTCTTTTTTTTCTTTTTGTTTTCCAGAATTACTTCTTGGAGCTGCTGGTTCCCAAATGGTTCCGCCTCTCATCTGTCAGCATTAACCTCACGCAGAAAGTTGTCAAGCACGAACTAGAGAAGTTGGCCCAGAAGAAAAAGGAATAACAGAGAAAAAGTGGTGCTTGAGGAGAGAGAGACCCCTCCTCCCTCATTTTCTTTACTACAAGGCACCTGGAATTCTGTTGGCCCTATTTATGGATGCTTTTAGTTTAACAAATACTGGTTCTTCCACATTTCCAGGCCGTCTTCCCACCATTGTTTGTTCAGAACACCCCCCTCCCCCGCATTCTCAAATCTCATGCTTTCATATGGTACGTCAGCTGATGACTGGACTCAGACATGACCCAGAACTAAATAATTCCTGCTGTAGACTGAAAACAGATCAACTCCCAGATGTTTAAGACCGCCTTCCCCCCAGTCACAGACCCTAGAGCTAAAGTACAGCAGAGGACCAGAGGCCCGGCCTTGAGTCTGTAAAATTCTGTAAGTTCTACCCACTTTTGGAAAGACAACGGACCAAGGATCACTACATCATTACCCTGAATCTATATGATTTAGAAACCTTGCTTTGATATGGGAGCATCTAGAGATCTTCATGGAACGTTTTATTACAGAAATGTGCAAAAGGGTATCAACGCAATCCTCTTACACCCCCCCCACCTCATTCCAACACTAAAGCAATAAAAAAAATCACAGTGGCACTAATTACTGCTAATTATTTTGTTGGCTCAGTGCAGTATATGTTGCTGCAAAGTGCACGTGATCAACGCCAGCACTTTCTTGTTCGCTTAGGAAACTGCATCCAAGTGACGATGACAGCCTTGTGATGTTGGGGTGGCTTTCTTGACATGACCACTGTCCAGTCTACTGGATTCACTTTCCCCTCACGCAGGGAAAGGACTCACTAACACTGGCCACTGTGATCTTAATCTTGTGGACATTTCTCCAGTTCTGTCCCTGTAGAACATTTTTTTTTGAAGATAGTTTGTTTGTTATGTAGTAGGGAAAAAAAATAGAGATGAAATGCAGCTTATGTATTGTTCTGTTTATGCACCCACTTTCAGTGACTTGAAGCTTGTTTCCCCAGCCGCACCACTTGCTTTCTCTGGGACTCCCCCCACACCTCCTGCTTCCACAGGTTGCCCTCCATACCGGGAACGCAGGAGGTGGCGAAAATCCTCATGTGGAACAAATCCAATGGAAGGAGAGGTGCCTAGGCTGGTGGAGTGGGGTCTGTGGGAGACCAGCATCATTTTGCCACAGGTGGGGATCCTTTTCCCATTTCTCTTCCAACTCCTCTGGGACATCGGTGGCAAATGCGTGCACACTAGCATGCTTGGCATGACACCAGCAGACGCCCCCCAGTAGTGCTGCTTGCCACTCCATCTGTGGTCATCCAGATGGCACTTGCATGGCGGCATCTGTCGACACCCTCCTCGAAGGAGGAGAATGTCTGATGAGATACTCGAGCCTCCTCATTGCAGCCAACCTTTGATGCCCCGGGAAAAGTACCAGTGTATTTCCCTGCCCAGAAGAAGGGTATAGCCACAGCTGCACTGATGGTTCCGAAACAAGAGAAAAAATGGAAATACAGGGGGAAAAATCTTTGTAGATTACAATCGGTATGGATCAAGAAATGTAAATGTACCTCATTAAAAATGTTGCAGTCCTCTGTACTTTTTCTCAGGTAGACTAAAAATGTTAAAAAAGTTTTTATGAAAACGCTAATTGTGTAATTTTCTCTTGACGGTATTCTTTTACCTTTATTTATACTGACGTGACTCTGTATGTTGCGGCCTGCCAGTCCACATCACCTTGTTTAAAGAGCTAGGTGTGCTAGTTGGATCACTGTTTCTCAGGGGCACATTTAGCGAACGGTGTGGGTGGGTGGGTGCAAGAAAGAAGGGTGAGGCAGAGCTCGTCATTTAGAAATGTATTTCAGACACACTAAAAATGAAATTACTGATGCCAATAAAATAAAAAAATTGAGGCAAAACCCCCCCAAAAACTCCTTCCGGAATCTAGGTAACCAACATCACAAGCAGTAGCCCTAGCGCTAGACCGATGAGCCGGTCCATTTCAGCGTATATTTTATATACTGTCTGCTGTTCCATCCCAGTACTGTTATTCCCACATTAAACCAGCTCACTATGCCTTCTTTGCACTGTATACTGCAGGAAACATACTGGGAGGAAAAAGACTACCTAAGCATACTATAGTGTATGGTGGAATCAGTGGTGGAGCTAGAGGGGGGCTGGAAGGGGCGGTCGCCCCTCCTGGCTGCCACAGAGTAAGTAGTGGTGCCCTGCCATCATCTTTATTCACTGTATAGTGCCCATTGTGGAGCCCGTGATTGACTGACTGGCCCTCCCTGGCTCCGCCACCGGGTGGAATGCTGTTGAGCATGGAAATCCATGCTCAGAACAACGTTGTTTTGCTGTCTTGGCTACGTCGCAGACGTTGTTATGCTACACTGAGTACATCACCAGTGCAGCATAACAACATCGAACGTAGTCACACATGTGCAATAAAGGGGCCGTTGGTGAGAGAAGGTACGGAAGTTACTGGCGCCGGAGCAATGCGCCACAGTAAAGACGTTAAAAATTATTTTGGGGGCAGTGTTTGCCAGGAATGAGTGCCCATACACTATAAAAGGTTGTGTGTGAGCAGTCATACACAGACAAAGTTATTTTCTGATCTCGTGGTTTCCGTGGTACTCGATCAGAAAATAACCTCGTTGTGTATGAGTGCTCCTACACAATCCTCTATATAATGTATGGGGAGCCCTTATTAATAACTGAAATCAAGCGGATTGTGGTGAAACGTGGGTACTGGTCACAAACTGACCATTACAAGATAAAAAAAAGATCCGAAAGATGACCCCCATAGACTATAATGGAGCACGCCTCCGCACTCTCCCTAGTATCACATCACAACTTTGTTGAGTGCAGGGGCAGAGCGTGGGTGGCTCTTAAAACCGGGAAGTCTTCAGGATCCGGTGAAAGTTAAATTATGGGCATTTTTACAGTAAAACTGTGGCACTATTGTGGGAAATCTACTTATCACCTTACATCCTGGGAGGTAAGGCCCCGATCTCTCCGGTGCACATGCTGAGGCTGGCATATCTCTTTAAACAGGCAACATGGATTTAGTCGTCCAAGTAAAAGTGCCATGGGGAAGCTGGTAGAGAGAGAGAGAGATGCGGTGAGTCTAGTGGCTAGTGGGTGTTCAACCTTGATAGTCACCATTATTTTGGAGGACACCCTGTAGATTCTGCATGGAGTGGGTCCCACCACCACAGCAGGGGAGCCACAACCTGAGGAGTGAAAGGAGGACCCATCACGTGAACTGGAGCACTGGGCAGGTTGGCGGTGGGGCCATATGAACAGTATTCTTTTTCTTTTTTCTTTTTTCAATTGTTTAACCAGGAGTGGCACACTAAACTGAAAGCTTGTTTACAGGTGCGACCTGGGAGCACAGGGAAGTTAAGTGACTTGCTCAGGCTCACACAGTATGCAAGTGAAGTGGAGTCTGTGGGATTCAAACCCAGGTCTCCAGATTTTCCAGCTCAGAGCCTTAAACCACTGCGCCATACTGCCTCCCAATATGCCTGGCTCCTGCCATTGGGGCAGTGCGGTGGTGAGAGCATGTGCTGTGGGGATGGTGGTGGTGGTGGTGGCAGCCTCCCTCCCCCTTTACCGATGTGGCACTGCAACAGGACCAGATTGTCATTGGGCCTGAAGGTTTTTCAGGAATTGGTGCCAGTGCGTCTCTGGGATCATCAGGGCCTGTATGAGTTGCCCTGGAAAGACAAGAAGGTCGGTAAGTGTCATAGCTGGGGAAGGTGGAATCTGCTATGTTTCTGGAAAATTTTTGAGCTGCATTTCATCGGTGTTGCTGCCATCAATTCGGAGGTCCTATGTGGCTTCCTGGACTACCGTGCTTGAATCTTCTCAGTTTCCCAAGTGACCTTGTGTCACGGAAATTATGCTACCTCAGAAGCCATGCTGTGCCGGTGGGCCACTGCTCCTGTTGCTGGCTCTACAAATCTCATTTATTCCATATACACAATACACATAATAAATGCTAGACAGGGGAGTCTTTTTTTGGGGGGAACAAGTAACTACCAGAATTTCAAAACTGGAAACAGGAACTTGATTATGTCAGTCACAATAAGCCAGTGGCCTAGGTGATGGGGGATGGTGAAAGCAGTATAGCAGGTCTACTCTGGGGGCAGAATTTTCTAAAGAGTCCACCCAAGATGCTTCTGCCCCTATAATAAGTCAAAAATGTGTCCAGTCCTTCTAGACCATCCTAGATGGCCTAACAGTGTTCAATATTTGTGCCCACAAACAGGTGCAAGCACGTCCAAGCTGGATGCAACTCACAGCTGCGTCCATTTTCTGCCGCAAATCATGATTTTCTCTCCTACACAGATGCATCTTTTGAAAATAGCAGGGTGGCCTGGATGCAAGTGGGTGGCTGCAGGTGCAGCCGCCTGGATTTGTGTCTGCATCCAACCCTTCTGAAAATCACCCCTCGGTTCTGCTGATGCATGTTAAAATGTTAAATGAAATGTCAATGTCAGCAAATCCCCTAGAGGTGGGCAAAGTTGGTAAAATTCAGTCAGCAAATTTAGCACAATTCGCAGAGTGTGGGTTGATCTGTGAAGCGTGAAATTTCACCGTGAAGTGCAGAGTTTCTCCCACAAATTATGGTATTTCAGCATTCCCGGGTGAAACTCTACCTCTCATGGATGAAATTCTGCACTTTGTGGGGCAAAATTCCACTGTTTGTGGGTGACATTCTGCACTTCGCATGGAAAACATTGTGGTTTGGGCGTAGTCGAAGTTGCTGAGGGCAGGGAAAATGTCACAAAACACCACAAATGCAAATTTCGGTCACTTAGTTTGTGGCAACTTCATCACATCTCTACCCCAGGATACCCAAAGTAACTCATTATGCACCTTCTCCATCTGTCATTCTCCATAATGTATAGACCCAGAGAAATGTGTACTCTTCTTCTTTTTCAATTTAAAGTTTATTAAACTTTTCTGGAGCATTAACAATCTGATAACTGCCGTGCACATACACAGACAGCTATAATGACATATACAACAAATAATATATAGTAATACATAAGTATTTATACATTCTCAATCAGTAATCCCACATTAACTTCAATGTATATTCCTTAAAAAAACTTATATGTCATTGTTTACATTCAGAAATAGCAAATACATCCATTTCTCATAAAAGGCATATGAATTATTACATACAGGGTATTGTGACCTTATACATCCATATATTCAATACTCCCATAGCGTAGCCTTTTAATGCGGTAAATGAAATGAGTGCAGGAGCGTGTGTTGATATAATATACCAAAGTCCTGTACATAATGCCAGCCTCTCTAATAGCTTGGACATCTCCAAACAGGGAGAAGACAAAGGAGTCTCTAACACAGTACCTAGACAGTTATGTAAAGGGACACTGTCAACCCTTCATGCATCATACTGTTACTAACTGAAAACCCATATTTTATGGTTACTTACCTTCTCTCTAAAATTCATTTGTGTTACTGGTTGTTTAATCTATTTTCTTAATAGAACTGAAATGCATGCTAATACTGTAGTTATACTAAAACTTGCTTGGTTTCAAATCCTTGATCTCTTTTTGTTGCATACTTCCTGAACATTAGGAACACCCCAAACAGAGCAGTCGCTCACGATGAAATAGTCTCCTCTCCCACTGCATCTTACGTGGCTAGACTATGCTAGGGGTGTGCCCGAGTCCAGGAAAGGTGCGGTGGGAATTGATAAAGGAATGTAAACAAACACATTTTGGTGTGGTAACACCAGTATGGTGGGCAGTCTGCTTTCAATTTAAAAAAAACAACAACACAGAATCAGAATCAAACCACCAAACATATCGGCACATTCTACAAAATGAGAACAATCATAAAATGTGTTTCTCAGACTGACAGTTTGAAGCTTGAGGGGAGCTGACAGTGTCAATTTAACCTGCAGACTTACGTTATAATAAGGCAAAAAATATACCTCAGTATTTTACTTATTTGAAAACTGGTGACCAGGAAAGGAACACTGAACTGAAGCTCATCTCCTGAAGCAACCTGGGGGAAGGGGAACAGGGGAGAAAAATATTACAGCAAGTTTACACTGGGCCAAAGGTACCCTCTACAGATCTATTGAAAATTTTAAATACCTCAAGGGAATCAACAAAGTCCAAGAGGGTAGCATCTTTCAGAAAAAGAGATGCGCAAGAACAAGAGGGCACAATTTGAAGATAGAGGGGGAATGGCTCAGAGGTAATGTGAGGAAGTATTTATTCACAGAGAGGGTTGTGGATGCATGGAACAGCCTTCCTGAGGAGATCGTAGAATCAAAAACAGTGGGGAAATTTAAGAATGCGTGGGACGGACATAAGGCAGTCCTAGTGGGGGGTAGGAGGAAGTAGGCTGTTGGATAACTAGGATCTGCAGCTTATCCATTAGGTAGGGAAATGGGCAGACTATGTGGGCCAAGCAGTCCTTATCTGCTGTCAAAGTCTATGTTTCTAAATAGATAAAATATTTGACGCTACATTAGCTTATTCTGTCCTATGATTTAGTATGGTTTATTTCTCTGCTACCAGCTGGCTCCCATTGGTCCTGCCCTCTCGCTCAGCCCCCTCACCAGCCTTCTCTGGAACTTACCGTACTTATCCTGCAGTGCACCCTGGCTTGCCCCCCAGGGTAGGGCCATCAGTGGGGCTACCCCTGGATGGAGACTCAGTCAGTGATCCAGGACAGAGAGTGCCACAGTTGGCAGTGTGGGGACTGTGGTGAGGAGCCGACTTCCTCTGCAGCAGCCAGCATTTTCTCTTTTCTCTCCCCCTCTCAGATGCCGAGGAAGCTTTCCGATGCACATGCATACGGTGTGTGTGCTTACACCAGAGTGTGGCACTGACCCCCCCCCCCACAGCTTGTCAGTTCTGATGCACTGCCGCCTGTGGTCACTGAGGTGGCGGAAGAGCAGTGGAGACCAAGCACCCTCCCTCCCTGACATGAAGAGCATTCAGTGGGACGCTCATCTTGCCTCCCCATGCCAGCTGATGGCTGACCCGGGCTCATTCCCCAACCCAGGTCATTGGCATCATGACTGGTAGCAGTACCACTGCACTGGTGGGCCAGCCTCTGAGTTTAATTAATCAAACACATTTCCTGTATCTTGGTAAAACCCACAACTGAGACAGAGGAGTACAACTAATTCCCAAATTCAGTCGATTCTGAGTTAAATGAAATATTCCCCTTGTGAACAACCTACCAGAAAATAAAGCTGGTCTGCTGGGACAGCGATAGCAGTGCCACTTGCAGTGCAGATGACCTGGGTTCAGGAATGAGCCTGGGTCGTTGGAGGGCTGGCCGGGAAGGATGGCAGAGCTTCCCAGCAGATGCTCGCCTCTTCAGAGAGAGAAGGCTTCTGATCGCCGCTGCAGTATCGCCTCCTAGTGATGACCACAGGTGGCAGTGAAAGTTGGGGCCAGCAATTAAGGGAGAGTGACATTGTTGCTCTGATGTGCATTGCGTGCTTTATGTGTATCAGTCAGGGCATCCACGACATCCTCGGACTAGAGAGAAACTTGAAGGCAACCCCCCCCCCAGCTGTGCAGTCTGCCACCCACCACAGGTCCTGCACCGCTGACTGGGCCCTCGCCTCAGAATCGAATCTTCAACTCTGTAGGAGGAGATGGGATGACCTCTGGTTGCCTTCCCTTGGAGGGTCATCCAGGTAGGGAGCACGGAGTAAGTCCTGGAGATTGCGGGTGATGGGGCTGCATGGAGCAGCAGAAGCAGTTTGGGCCAGTTGAGCGCAGGGAGAAATAAAGCACACTAAGATATTTAAAAAACTTACTAGAAACCAGGGGAGCTGAACTGTACCCATGAATGGCAATGAGTTGTGCCATGCGATCGGCTCAATTCTCATCAATGTCCCATCGTCCCAGCATCGCCCACCAAACAAAAATCCAAACATCTTATTGGGAGCACCCACACCCACAAAAATTGCAAGCTGGTTACCCCTAAAATGTGGCTGAATTCATAAATCCCAGAATTAGAGAACGTCAAGTGCTGGACCTGAATTTGACAGCCCCCTCCATGTCTAAGGGACATGCTGACCTTGTTGCCACCACAACCATGTCCCAAATGTCCACTCCCGATGTGCGGAGCAAAATGGTGCGCAGTTGGTTAGGTACTCGTGAAGCTGCATGAAGATTAGCTGTTAGTCTTCCTAAAAGCTGCCAAATCGAAATGTCCAGGCAACGGAAGGTGTTTGAAGAACCAGGTATTCCAACAAATAAGAGCCTTCCACTCCGGGTACTCCCACCAGTCAGAGGTTACCAGCCCTCACCTCATTCTCTAGGGCTTCCAGTCTGACCCGCATCTGTGTATTTTCCTGGGTTAGGGAGGAAATGGTGGCCATCATGGTCGTGGAATGCTTGTCAGAGCCTGCCACCACAGTGGTTAGTTCTTTTAGCTGAGTATCGTGAGTCTCCAAAGGGGCCAACGTTTTTCTCAGTTTTCTAATCCACGGATGTAATGGAGTCCACCACTGCCTGCCATGGGGGATTCTTAGCAATTGACTCTGGGCTGCCGCCTCTGGCTCTACCTTTGGCCTCAAGGGCATTCGACTGTTGCCGATTATGTGGCTCTGAACCCCTAGGGCTTGATTTTCAAAGCCTGATGCAAACTTGTGCCAAACCCTGCATCAAAGCCATTTTTTTGGCGCAGCTGTGCCAAACTCCTTTGCTACAACTTCACCCGATTTTATATTGCTGGGCACAGTTGTGACAGTTTTCCTTGGTTTACGGCAGCTTGCATCAAATATTTGATGCAAGACCCGTAAAAAAGGTCCCTCAAATGCCGTAAGTTAGACCAGGGAGCTGTTAGTCTACTTGCGACATTTACTGCTCGGGACTGAAAATCCTGATCACCAGCCAGGAGAATGTCACAAGTCCTACGCACCAAACAATCAGCACACCATGGGTTTGCGGCATTCTTGGGGCTTTGAAAACCGAGCCCCTGCTCTTTTGATTCTTAAGGTGCACCACAGAGGTAAAAAAAAAATCCACTGAATCCCCACTGTTGCAGGAGCAAAACAATGCGAAATGCTCAAAATTAAAAATTTGCAAAGTTGTATTTAACTTATTAGGCTGTTGCTGCAGAGCTCAGGCTCTCTAGCATCCCAGTGTTTATTCTTCTTGAGTTGAAATGGTCTGATGGCTGGCTTGCCAGACAAGTGGTAGGGTTACTGCTTGTGGCACGGACAGTCTGGGTCTGGGAATGAACCTGAGCTATCAGAGGCTTGGCTGGGCAGTGAGGATCAAGCGTGCTTAGGACCACTCTCTTCCTCTGGGGGTAGGAGGGATGTGGAGCCCGACATGCATCGGGCCACTAGCGGCTGCTAGGGGCATGGCAGCCAGGACTGCACATTGCTAGGAGAGGTGTAGCGGAGGCTGCCGATGTCCTGCGTGCGGGCACACAGAAGCATGAGCAGTGGCACCGGGCTTGGGTGCCGCTTTTAAACAATGTCCAATATGGCTGCCGAGATTCTAGTAGATGATGAGATTACGTCATCTCTAATGTAGAGGACGGGATTTGAGCCTCGTCCACACATCATCCCCAGTACAGCGGCAGAGTCCTCATGTCCTTCACAAACTGACTACAGAGTCAAAACTTATCCTGTAACAGGCAGAGGTCCAAAAATTAAAAACCACAAGGAAAAATGGAAATAGGGTCTTTAGTCATTAATTCAATGATTTTGTTTGAAATAAATGTTCTTGAAGGAAAAGTTCTTTGAAAGAGAGAAGTTCTGTTATTTGTTGCTCAGTAACTCGAACTCCCTGCGTTCACATCTGAAGTCTCATTGTGAAGCAAGATTTCAATACGAAATCTCAGCCTCTATATTGGACATCTCTCAGAAACTGTAGCCACTCCTGGCATTGCATGCCTACTGCACCTAGGGTAGAACATCTAGGGAGGGGAAAAAATCACCTGGCAGACCAAGAATGAGGAGTCCAACCCTCACAGGACCCAAACTGATGACAAGGCCGTCTCTGGCACACCACATCCAAATGTCGGCGGCGTAAGGGAGGTCCTGGAACCCTGTCACAGGGGATAAGCCATGGAGGACAAGCTGGATGGAGCTAAACCCTGGAGAAGCCAGGTGACGGGTCTGTAGGGTCATACCTGGGAGTCTTGTCTGCAGTGGTGTGGAAGAAAAAAAAGGTTAACATGAAATGGTCTGACAGTGTTGTCAGTTGGGGATGGGTTTGGAGGGTGGGGTGCAGCTTCAGTGATAGTGCTGTGCTTTCTTCAGATGACATGTGCAAGTGAGTATAATCAATTTTGTCACATGACTAAGGGTATAGGTTACCAGGATGTTGAGTGAAGATTTTTACTGGGGTATTGTGTTTTGGCCATATACTGTGTTAAATAATAGGAAAGGCTGTAAAGCACGAAAAGTGAATTTTTTTTTCTTAATTATAATTAAAGACCCTCCAGGACAACACCCCAGCCCCTTAAGGACACTCCAGGACCCCCTCCTCAACCCTCCAGAACTTCCTCCCAGGCCCCCCATGCAGTATTCTAAGGACCCCATCCGTGACCCTCCAGGACCCTCTCACAGACCCTCACAAACCATTTCCCAAACTCTCAAGGACCCTCTCCTAGACCCTCCAGGCCAGCTTCTTCAAACTCTCCAGGAGCCCCCCCCCAACTGAAACCTCCAGGATCTCCTCCTGAGCTCTCATGTGCTGTCTTCTGAATCCTCCAAAACATCTTCCTGAAGCCCTCAGAAACCCCTCCTGGACCTCCCAGAACCCATTTTAAGTTCTCCCATGACCCAATCCCCATGTTCCAAGGATCCTCTCCCAGACTCATCAGGACCCCTGTTTGAACCCTTCAGGACCCCATTCCAGTGCTCCTTTGACCCCATACTGGACCCTCCAGAAATTGTTCCCAGTGCTCAAAAATCTCTTCCTGGATCATTCTGGACCCCTTCCTGAACCCACTGTTTTCAGGACCCCTTTTTAGTGTTTCTGAAACCCTTTCCCTAAGCTCCTAGGACTCCCAGGACCCCTTCCAGGCTCTCCAACACTCCCACCCTCTTTTTTAGCACCCCCTCCAAGTGCACCTTGTACACTTTCACGGACTCTTCACAACAGCATCCTGGACCCTCCATGACACTCTCCCAGTGCTCCTGGGATGCAGCCCTAGACTCTCTAGGATTTCCTTTCTGACCCTACAAAACAACGTCATGGACCCTCCAAGACCTCCTCATAGTGCTCTCAGGATCCTGTCCCAGTTCTCCTAGGACCCAATTCTGATGCTCCCAGGATTCTGTCCCAGACCAACCAGGACCCTCTACCCCATCCCAGTGCATCCTTGATCCCATACCGGACCCTTCAAGAATTCTTCCCAGTGCTCCCAAACCTCCTTTCTGGACCATCCTGGGCCCATTTGAGGACCCAGTGTTTCTAAAATCCCTTCCTGTGCTACCAACCCCCCTCTCACTGAACTCCCAGGACCTCCTCCTGGACCCACCCAAACTTTCAGCCACTCTTTTCAGAACTCCCTTACAATGTCTACTGGATGCTGCCCTGGATTCATCATAACTCCTCCTGGACCCTCAAGAACCATCTCCAAATGCTCCCAGGACCCCTTCCCAGACACTACAGGATTCCTTTTCTGATCTTTCAGAAACCATTCCTGGTCGCTCCCAGATCCCCACATACTGCTCCCAGGACCCCCTCCATATCCAAGGGGTATGCTGACCTTGTTGCCATCCCAACTATGTCCCAAATGTCCACTCTCATTGTGCAAAGCAAAATGGTGCGCAGCTGATTAGGTGCTGGTGAAGCTGCATGAAGATTAACTGTTAGCCATCCTGAAAGCTGCCAAATTGAAATGTTTAGATGGAGAAAGGTGTTCTCCAATACAATTATCCCAACAAATAAGAGCCTTCCACTCCAGGTGCTCCCACCAGTCAGATGTTACCAGCACTCACCTCATTATCTAGTGCTTTCCGGCTGACCTGCATCTGTGTATTTTACTGGGTCAGTTCTCTCTGGACCCCTTCCTTGTACTCCAAGGACCGCATTCTGGACTCTCCCCAACTTCCACCTGCTCTTCTTAGGACTCCCTCCCAGTGCACCCTATGCAAGCTATGGGGCTCTCTATGACCCCCTTCTGGAATCTCAAGGGCCTTCTTTCCATGCTCTTGGGCCCCCCTCACAGAATTTTCAGTATTCTTTTCCTGACCCACCAAAATCCCTTCCTGTACTCTTTCAGAACTCCTCATAGTGATCTCATGGCCCTCTCCCCGTTGTTCCAGGACCCAATCCTGGTTCTCGCAGGACCCCATCTTTACTAAGGAGGAACCCCTCCTAAACCCTGATGGACCCCCTTTTGAATCCTGCAGGACCCCCTCTGAACCCTTCGGTGACTCTTTCTCGGACCTTTCAACTGTCTGCTGAATTTGATGGCTTGGTACTCGGTTCACGTGCAGTTTCTCTTGCCCCAGCAAACTATAAGATGTCAGCTGGATGCCTGCTAGTTGACATCTATGCTTTTCTGTGGGTCTGTAGTACCTAAAATAAAACCTGCATGCCCACACCAGAAGAGCCAAGATCTCCAGCAACAGAATGACCAGCGAGAAGAAGCAAAGGATTACAAATATCTTGCAGAACATAAGCGCTGGTTCTTCTTCTGATCTGGTGTTATACTGTTCACCACTTTCAGCAGTATCACTGGTTGTTGAAAAAATGGATGGCTCAGTACTTGTCAGTGGAGCTGTTGTTTGAGAAAACCCACAAAGTTCATTAGCAGGAATATACTGAACAGGCATATGTTGGAATTTGGCAGGGGACATGCAAACAACACTGTCAGGGGCCTTGATGGCAAAGTGATCAATAACTGTGTAGACAACAGAAGAATGACCCTGTATCCATTTAGTAAGATAGCCCAGCTCACAGCTGCAGTGCCAAGAATTATTAAAAAGGGAAATGTAAGAAATCGCCATGCCCCCGAAGAACCCTTCAGAAATTTTGGTTAGCAAATTATCATTAATATAAAGCCTAGTAAGAGTTTGAACATTGCTTAAAAGGTTCCCAGGAAGCTCCTTAATTTTGTTGTTGGACAAATCCACGGCTTTTAACTTCTCCGTTTCATCAAAAATGTGATCAGGGACAACTTCAATCTCATTGCTATGGAGATCAAGCTCTGTGAGTTGAAACAGACCCCTGAATCCATTCACTGGTAGAGTGCCTATCCTATTATGAGCTAAAGTCAACTTGGTGAGGCTTTGTAAGTTCAAAAGGTCTGGGACATGGGCGAGGAGGTTCTCAGATAAATCTAACTCCATCAGCTGTAATGCATAATCTGTGTCAAAGATCCTAATCTGATTCTTTGAAAGATCGAGATGTTTCAGTTTGGGAACTCCCTTGAAGGAACTCAGTGAAACAGACTGAAAGTTATTAGAATCCAGCAAGAGTATCTCCGTGTTTGGTGGAAGATCAAGAGGAACAGATGTAAGGCTAAGATGACTGCAGTTTGCCCTAGCTTTGTTCTTTACTAGATCACGGTCACTGGAACACAGTCGTACGCTGGAAGTGGGCTCTACTTTCTGGATATCTACAATAGCAAGTGTGCTTGTTTTAAACAATGTATTCTCAGTGCCACTTCCCGCAGGACCACACAATTTATCGGCAGGGAAATCTTGAACTGGCTTGTTTTTGAATTGATCAGGGGACATACAAACAGTTTTTTCAGGAGCACCGATTGCATCATGGCCAACAATTTCATAAACGTAGGCGGCATTGTCCTGTATCCATTTATTGAGATATTTCAGGTTGCAGTCACAGTTATAAGGATTATTAAGGAGGTAAACATAAGCAATTGTCATGTCACCAAAGAAATCTTCTGGAATGCTGGTTAGCAAATTATCATTGAGGTAAAACCTATCAAGATTTTTACAGTTATTGATGAGATTCCCAGGAAGCTCTTTGATTTTGTTATTGGACAAATCTAGACATTCTAGCTTCTCTAGATCATCAAAAATGTGATCAGGGACAACTACAATCTCATTGTTATGGAGATCAAGCTCTGTGAGTTGAACCAAACCACTGAATCCATTCACTGGTAGGGTGTCTATCCTATTACCAGCTAAAGTCAGCTTGGTGAGGCTTTGTAAGTTCAAAAGGTCTGGGACATGGGTGAGGAGGTTCTGAGATACATCTAAGTCCACCAGCTGTAATGCATAATCTGTGTCAAAGATCCTGATCTGATTCTTTGAAAGATCGAGATGTTTCAGTTTGGGAAATCCCTTGAAGTAACTCAGTGAGACAGACTGAAAGTTATTAGAATCCAGCAAGAGTATCTCCGTGTTTGGTGGAATGGAAGAATGGACTGAAGTAAGGCCACGGTTACTACAGTTTGTTTGAACTGCCTTATCATGGGGTATCAAGCAGGGCTCTTGGGCTGATGTGTATACAGACAGGGTCAGAAAGACGAGTAAATTAAGCTGCATCACAATAGATGGCCACATGTCTGAAAGTAAAAAAATAATATTATATAAGCAAATGTTGTGTATGTATATTTACAGAACACCAGTGGTGATCAATCTGTTAAAGAGCCCTTGGTAAAAATGAGACATTTTTGTTAAAATGTAGTATGTATTGTCAGCCCAGTGGTGCTGAGGGTTGATGCATCGGATGCCACACCTCACGCCACACTGGCTACCCATGTTCATAAATGAGCGCGGGCTGCCGGGGGTCGGAGATGGATTGAGCATCTGACAGACTGCTCTCCACCTCTGGAGAGGGGGTAACCCTCGGTTGGCACATGCCTGACCCCTGGTGGAGGCTGGGGCTTGGTGCTATGCTGCCGTAAGACAAGTGGGGCGGGAGCATGGCAGATACTTGGCAGGACCACACGCTGGTGTGTGTGTGAGCCCACCACAGGAGTCACTGCATGCCTGGCTCTCACAGGGGAAAGAAAATTGAGAAAAAGACCCTGGTGGCTGGTTGTTGTGGCTTGATGGCCATTCCCATCGTGTTCCGTTCTGGAGGTAACACCCCAAAACTGGATCCGGTTGGTGGGTGGGGGTCCCTGCTGTCCCACCATGGGGGATAAGCCATGGGGGTTACAGGGGTGAGGAACTGAAGGAGTGTAGGCGATGGACGGAGGCCAGATGATGGCCAACCAGGGCCAGGGTGGGGGAGGAATAAGAAAGCAAAAAACAAAATGCAGCATGTATTACTAAGGACATTTGCATAAAGCTAGGATCCCTGTTGTGCACACTTGGCATCCGTCTGTTGCTTTGCTGATAATTTTTAAGCCACAAACAGAACAATGTGATGTCAGGTGTGTAGACAAGCAACTAGAGCACATAAATGCAAATAAACAGTGATATATTTTTTGTGCTACTGTCCTCAATTACAGAAATACATGAAATATAAACTGAACAATGCCTCAATCCTACATTTTTAAACTTGTTCAAATTGTGTCAGTGGCTCTTTAAAACAGCAGTAAAATATACTTGTAATTTTTTTTTTTAGCTCCTTGCACCGGACATCCAGGGCCCCTTCAGGCGAGACCTGCTCAGCCAGCACTACCGCCCTGCCTGAAGCCCTCCCGGTGAGGTATCAGGGACAGAGTCCTCCCCTCTGAGCCTGGGAGTGAGGGGAGAACCCCCGAGAGTCATCCGGGATGGGGCCGGCGGTGGATGTGTGCACTGCCACTGGGGACCGCTGTCTAACTCCTGGTGCTGGGTTTTCCTCTATGTTTGGTTGCCCTCGAGGCGGCGGATGTGCAATGATGACGGCGCAGCAGGGAACAGGAACATCTCCTCCACAGACGTCCACCACCGCCTCCCCCAACTTACATCCCTGCCTAATGCAGTGCTCCTGGTCTCCATTGGGATCTGTTGCAGGCAGGGTAGTCTTCATGATCCCACCCCAGGAGAAAAGAGCAGTCCTATGGATGCTCAATCCTCTCCTCCCCCTGCTGACCTCTGACGGCCCCACTCTGCTCCCAAAGCTGGATCACCAATGTGGCCTGAGGTGTGGCATCCAGCACCTCAATCCTCAGCACCACCGGGCCGGCACTCATACTTGTATTTTATCAGCATGTATCCCATCCCAGGGGCTCGGGGCCGTCTGCACAAAAATACAATAAATAGCAGCGGTATAAAAATGAAACACAGAGCACATATAAACCACATGAAATACACCAACAACAGTAACAAGATAAAAAATAACTACAACTAAACATGAGACGGCCCAGTGGTGCAGAGAGTTGAGGCGCTGTTAAGCAAACGCTTTCCCTCTCCCACGCCAGTGACGCGGGTTCGGGTATAAGCTTGGGTCACAGGGGATCAGCTTGGGTGAGAGGGACAGGAGTAGCTGGAGCGGTGGTCTGGCTGCTTGCCTCTCTGGATATGGGAGGCAAGCCAGCCTAGCTGTTGGCTGCCAGTGGGTGACACTCCAGCAGTAGCTCCAATGCTCAGGAGGCTGGCGTAGTGCCGGGTGGGTAGAACAGGGCTGGCGGTTCTGGCATGCATGCATGACTGAGTTTGCTGTAGCCCTAGTGGGGCAATAAACATTGACAGAAAATGAATGGGGAACCGGGCATCAATTGAGCTCTGCCCAAGGTACTGCAACCCACTCTGCTGGAGCCGAAGAGGTGGCTGCAGAGAAGGAGGTAGGTGGTTGGTCGTCAGCATGTGGTGACAGGGCTGCTAGCCCATCTGAGGATGAAAAACTACTGATGGAAAAAAAATTATTATTGAATGCCAGGGTAAGTAAATATGATTGCATGACCTTTTTAAAGGTACTAAGAACCAAACACCTAAGTGTGGGTCTGGTCCCAGTTTTCACTTTGTGTGCATTGTGTGTTTTTACTTACTGTTTATGGCAGCATATTAAATTGTATCTGGCTGTTCCAGCTGACTGCCACCCTGGCATTTGCTATAACCAGGATCCCAGAATCCCTTGCAGCTGACATCAGCACTGTGCTGCAGCTGTGAAAGACTCAACAACCTGAAGTACATGTCAGAGTTTTTATAAGCTCTGGTCTTTCGTTTGCTGGTCCTGCTGTACTCCCTGGGCTATGTACAGTCACCTAGAAACATAGAATTTGATGGCAGATAAGGACCACTTGGCCCACCCAGTCTGCCTATTTCCCTACCTACTGAATAAGCTGCAGATCCTAGTTAACCAGCAGCCTACTTCTTCCTACCCCCACCCCCTAGAATGGCCTTATGACTGTCCCATGCATGCTTGAATTCCACCACTGATTTTGACTCCACAACCTCCTCCGAAAGGCCGTTCCATGCATCCACAACCCTCTCTGGGAAAAAATACTTCCTTAAATTACCTCTGAGCCACCCCCCCTCTATCTTCAAATTGTGCCTCTTGTTCTTGCACACCTCTTTTTTTGAAAGATTCTACCCTCTTGGACTTTGTTGATTCCCTTGAGGTACTTGAACGTTTCTATCATGTCCCCCCTCTCCCTCCTTTCCTCGAGGCTATACATATTAAGCTCCTTAAGTCTCTCTTCATATGTCTTCTGGTGCAGACCCTGCACCATTTTAGTTGCCCTCCTCTGGACAGCTTCCGTCCTGTCTATGTCTTTGCGGAGACTGGGTCTCCAGAACTGCACACAGTACTCCAGATGGGGTCTCACCAGCTGTCTGTACAGAGGGATAATAACTTCCTGTTTTCTACTGGTGATGCCTCTCCCTATGCATCCCAGTATCCCCCAGCCCTCCTTGCTGCCCTCTCACATTGCTTGCCCACCTTTAGGTCATCAGTCACAAAGGACTGTACTCAGTCCCGGGAGAACAGCGGGACCGATAGACATCTGAGCAGAGCTTACAAAAGCTCTGACATGCACTGCAGCCTACTGCATAGCCCACTGCTGCAGCCCAGCTCAGACATCTGCCCCAGAGAATTCTGGGATTTCTCTTTACAGCAAATGTCAGCTTGGAAGTTAGCAGGATCAACCAGATACAAACTACCACACTTCCATTAAATGTAAGTAAAACATTATTTCTGCACACAAATTGTGAACTGGAGCCAGCCCCAGACTTGGGTGTCAGCTTCTTAGTTCTGACTCTTTACCTTTAAAGGCCTCTGCCAAGGAGCTTCAGTGTACATGTGGTGATAATGAGCTGCATAATCGGAGCACTGGCTGGCACATCAAAGGCCCAGTCTTAAGGCGGGCACAGAAAACCTCCAGCAAGTTCTCCCAGGCAGAGCGGAAAGGGTGACGTGGCATATACGGGCAAAAGAGGTCTTTAGTGTAGCCAGGACACAAATCACGCAGAACTTTGAAGGCCATCAAGCAAAATTTGAAGGTGGTACACTATCTAATCAAAAGTCAGTGTGGATTCCCCAGCACAGGGGTGATATGGTGGAAAGTGCTTGGTTCCGATATCAGCCTAGCTTCAGCATTCTGCACTGACTGGAGACAACGTATCAAACCCCCTCCAAAAAAAGCCGTGGATACAGAGCATTACAGAGTCAGAAAGAGACAAAGCTGTGCACAAGTCATCAGGTTCTCATATTAAAGATAGGGCTTCAGGCCGGCCCAGCAGTGAAGAGGGGCGAGGCACCAAGTGTACCTTTCCTTTTCCCACACTGGTGACGTGGGTCCAGGGAGGATTAAGTGTCCAGTGGACTGTTCTCCTCTCCTGGGGTGGGGAGGCACTCTGCCTTGCACTTTGGCTGCCACCTGGTGGAGACCTGGTGACCGCGGTTCTGTGGCATGCGTGCAGCTCCACACGCATGCCCTTACGTGCCTCTGTGGCTGGGGACAAGGAAAGAAATGGAAAAGGACTGAAAAAGGATTTATGAAGCCCTGCCTGCTCCAGTTCCAGCATCATAACCTGACCACCGGCCCCCAGTTCTGGATGAAATTCACAGGGTTGGGGGGGGACCGGCATTCCCCTTCCTGACCCCACCACAGGGGGAAATCGGAAAGGGAAACTATGAGGGCTAGGTGAGTTGGGATGGTAGGTGCTGGGCAGGGGAGGCAGGGACAGAGCTAAATAAGGTATATACTGTAGCAACAAAAAACAAGAGCTAGGGCTTCAGTGGGGTGATATTTTGGACTTTACCTATCAGGGACAGATTGATACACTTCGACAAGGCTATTACAGCAAAAACCAGCCAGCAACTGCTGAGAATTTGGCACCTGGGGTTACTTAATGATGAGAAGTATATGTTAGTGCCATTAATTAGGACTCAGACATTCCATTTCAGCGATAAGCCTGTCCCATTTAAACACATACTTTGTCCTTAGGAATGCATTAGGTTCAAACTAGTTCCATCCAAAATGTCCAAATTAAATTGATGTCCCATTTATCCACAAGCCATTTATTTATTTATTTTTATTTACTATTTTTCCTCCCTACTGAGGGCCCCATTCAGCCAGGACACCCCAGCTCCATCACCGTGACATTCACCAGGATTTACCACTGACCAATACCCCCATGCCCTCTGTTATCCAGATCCAGTAGTTGGACCAGCAAGCCCAGCTAGTTGAGTACAGAACCTGTAGGGGTCTTAGCACCACCCTGCCACTGGCATCCATTTTCCTTTTTTCTCCCCTGATTGGTAGGCATGAAATGGCACCATAATGTGCACCATGCATGCCCGAGCACCCCACGTCACCATTCACCTGCAACTCCTGCCTTGGAGGCAGTGCAGGGTGCCTTCCCCCAGCAGTACACTGGGGCCAGGAATACAGTGGGTTCTGCAAACCCTCCTGCCCCCAACTGAAGAAGGAGAGCAGTCTTCGTAAGCTTTTATCATTCCCCCACAGCTCTGGTTTCCTAACACGACCCGAGCTCACTACTGAACTTAGGTCACCGGCACTGTCTAAAAGAGGTACAATAAAAGGAGTCATAAAATTCTTTTTTCCAATAATAAATATTAAAAACCAGACTATTAAAATGCCTGAGTTAACAATATAATGTATGTGGTAAAGTGATCTTACCTTAAGTTGAATGATTTTTTCTCTCTAGATGTCAGTAGACTGCTTCTCCCCACCTGATCATCCAATAAGAAGAGAAGAAAATGACAAAACAGAAAGACAACAAAGGAACAGGTAAAAAGAGAAGAGTTTGTAAGTTACCAGGTTGTCTGAATATGGTTTAGCCTAGAAAGGACGGAGTTATTCAAGTTTGCTCTAAAAGTAAATTATCATTAATGAAATCTATTCATCAGATGTCTTGACTTGTAAGTATTTCAGATAAAGAGCCCCAGAACTTTCTAAAGGTTTTGTTGTCTCCTTTCAATCCTCTATCCAGTTTTTCACTTTAAGTACCCTGTCTACCTTTCCCTCTCCTACTCCTCGCCCCCACCCAGGCCCTCTTACGACCTTGTCTTCTGCCCTTCCCTTCCTCTTCAGCTAGTTTTAGGAGGGTTTTTTTTCCATATTTTGTACTTTTTTCATTTTTTTTATCCCAGTCCCACTCCTGCACATCCCCGACGTGATGCATGCATGTGGATGCACATGTATGCGTGCCCTACAGGATGCCCCACCCTACCAATCGCTCCGGTACCATCTGCGTCTTTCACTGGACCTCCATCTAGTGATGGTGGGACTACGGGTGGGTGACTCCCCTTCCCAGGATGGGAGAGCCACTGCTCAACCCTGCTCCCACCCTCCCACCTCCTGTTTCCAGCACCCCGGTGACCCAAGGTCATTCCTGAACCTGGGTCACCAGCGTAGCGCAAGCTTAGCTGTCCAGTGCCTCAGCCATCAGCGCCATTGGGCCAGCTAGTCTTAGGAGTTCTGACATTTATTGTATCAACTGATTTATTCAAACATAACATGCACTGGACATTGGTTTCTGGTTGCACTGACAAATGCTCACCTGAGCTGCCTGTATCCAAATCTGTATGTTACAATACTTGATGTGGAACCTTTGCAAATGAACACTGAGCTCAAAGGTTTACTGATGTACAGATAAATAAATTAAAAGGTACCTCTAACAATTCAACTTTCCATTCATTGACTGTGGGAAGTCTTTGTTCCATCCACACCAGGGAAGACTGCAAAAGGTGAAGGTGCTGAAGATAAGAAGGGCACTTGTTGTGGTATAACAGGTACGTTTTCCAAACCAGGTTTTATATACGGAAATACAGTAAATGCACAGTTATGATGACGATAGCAATGTTAATACATTTATACGATATGGAAATATTTACTATATAATATTTAAGGGCTCAGCCCATGTTTACCAGTTCCAACTTGTTTTTCAAAATTAAATAAGTAACGCATACTGATAAGTTATACTATGAGAAAGCAATAAAACCCCATCCAACTGTATAGAGAACAGCAGTGTATTCTAAAGGGAAGAAATGCTGCACGGGCCCAGTTTCTGCACTACTTTCTCTGTGTTAAGCTTTTCTGAGAAGAGCACTTTTTTCTGAGGCACAAAGTAATTTAATTTAATTTCAAAAGTCCGTTACCCACAGGTATGGTGAACGCTGGAGCAACCCATTAAGTGTATAGGTGCGGCAGAGCACTGTGTGCTTCAATGCATTTGTATAGAAGTGCACGGTGCCGCATCACACCTTTACACTTAATGGATGCTTCAGCATCCGCTATACTTACAGGTAGCGGATTTTTCAAAATTAAATTAAATTACTTTGCGCCATTAAGAAAAAGGCACTTTTCTCAGTAAAGCTTAACTGAGGGAGAGATTGAGGGCGGAGCCCCTGCAAATGATTGCTTCCCTTTAGGAAAAGAGGTAAAACTGTACTATGTTGACAATCTTACCTGCAAAATATGCAAAGCATGGTTTACAAATTGTATATAAGATCATAAGCCAGATAATTTTACTTTGCCTTTCAGTATAGTCTTCCAAATGGAATATGAGTCAGTTAATAATGGTCCATAATGTAGCAGAGAATATTCAGGATGGAGTTTCTTATCACCTGGATAAAATACACGGCACTCTCTGTAAGCTTTAATAAAGGAGAACTGCACTGAACCAGTGAGCCGTTTTTTTCTGTGGAAGTTGTTTTACATATGGTGGGTCCCTTTCTGTTATTACCCCATCTTTACCGACCTTTTAGTTAACCCAATAAGTATGTACAGGTTACGCACTGCTGCTAAGTACTATTTTAGAACTGTACGATGCAATTTATGTCCCCAAGAATCTCAGAATTCTAAATTGGAGCACAGATGCATAATAGCAACAATGTAAGTTCTTAACAAACATTATAAAAAGGGTCTGAGAAATGGAGTTTTCTGATTGGCTGCAAACATTCTAGCAACCTGATGTTAATCTTTTATTAACATACATGTAGAGTTTAGCCATATGCTGAACAAGGTTTAACATTGTTTAAAAACATTTTTTATTATAATAGCAATAAGGCACTCCCAGGGATTATGTTAATGGTCAGTTAATCACCCTCTAGGGGCATGTGGCACTCGGCTACACCTCGTGCCACAGTACACCCCTAGAAAGTGATTAACAGACCATTAACATAACCCTTGGTCATGCCTTATTGCTTAATAAACTGCATCATACTGTTCTAAAATGGTCTTGCTCAGAAGTGTAAGAACCAGAAACACTCACTGAATTTACCAAAAGGCCAGTTAGCTAAAACAGTAACAAAATGTGAACTAGTATTTAAAGAGAACTTCTACAAAAATGCATGTTTACTGATTCAAGGTAGTTCTCTTTTGAGAGATTAATAGCCCAGTCCAAATTTTCCACTATTTATGTCTATCCATTAAATTACATTGAAAAACTGTTAACAAACTTTGAACTCCAGTACCTAGATTCCAGATCTATGCAATAACTAAGGAATACACCAAGTCTTTCAATACTTACATTCTTCTTTTATCTTTAAAGAGCCACAGTAAATATTAGAGATGGGTCCATACTGCTTACAGCCTCGGATCAGGAATAGGCAGACACTAAATACTGTTGCTTAAGCATCAAACCCAAACAAGAAACCTAGGAGGAATGCAGGACTTTCAGAAGTGACCCCATTACAAAATGAGGCTGCCTCAGTGGTTAGATTCCCTGATAAAATTAAACTGAACTGAAGTTTGTGGCTATAGACAGATAGTGACCATCCCTTCCCCTCACCACATCTGTGCAACAAAACAGGGTGCTGCAGATTAAGCCTCATCTCCCCTCCCCAGATGTGCAGAGAAAAACAGAAAAAAAAGTGCAGCCTGAGAGGACAAGAATTAAGCAGAGGCTGACGGTGGTGTGTGTGTGTGTGTGTGTGTGGCTAGCGCTGATCTGACTAAGTTTTGCTGAATGGCCCCCTGTCTGACCTAGCCCGCAGTGCTGGTACCTGTTGCAGGAGTCTGGAGTGGGTTAAGAAGCTATCTGGGGCAGCTTTCCGGGCTTTCTAGACTGTCATGAGAGCATGAAGATGTAAGCCGTGTCAGCCGGCAGGTCTTTAACTGCATTTTACCCCTGCCCATTGTTGGCATTAGAGGGGGGCTCACCAGGGGTTGGCTCCCCTAACTGTGAAGTAAGCCCCGGTAGCTGACACAGCACTGCCATTCACTTATAATGGGAAGGCAGAGTTAATTTAAAGCTAGGGTCCGTATGCCCTCCAACTCCCCAAACTCAAAGTGTAATTCCAACACTGCCCCTGCCCCTTTCAGTCAGCTGCAGCTTACCAAATTTAGGCTTGTAGGTATCCGTTTACATGTCAAAACCTCCTGGACATTTCAAAGTGTTTTAAATATGTTGGCATTGTATAAAAATCAACAATGCTGTCGAGGTGTTTTAAAAACACACTGTATTTTATGACTTGAACATACCTATGCAAATTTGAAGAACTTTTATCAGTTGAACCATAAATGCTATTAACTCCTGCTATAAATCTTTGGAAAGCGAGACTCTTCCCTTCCCAACAGTTAATAGCATATAGCATTTATGGGCATAGACATATTGTCCTGTAGAACTGTACTGTTAAAGTGTTTTTTTTTATTCTACACGTTGACACATTAAAAGCTGTTTTAAAACATGTCAACATAATCGGTTTACAGAAATTTTTAATTTATTTTACTAAACATTTTCTGACATTGGGTGCATAAAGAGAAAAAATAAAATAATCATGTTTTTTTTTACATGAAAATGTAAAAATCTACATTTTATTATTTACGAGTGACTCCTATGTTTTTGCTGTACCTGCTAATGCATAGAAACATAGAATTTGACGGCAGATAAGGACCACTTGGCCCACCCAGTCTGCCCATTTCCCTACCTAATGGATAAGCTGCAGATCGCAGTTAACCAGCAGCCTACTTCTTCCTACCCCAACCCCCTAGAATTGCCTTATGACTGTCCCATGCATGATTAAATTCCACCACTGTTTTTGACTCCACAACCTCCTCCGGAAGGCCGTTCCATGCATCCACAACCCTCTCTGTGAAAAAATACTCCCTTAAATTACCCCTAAGCGCCTCTATCTTCAAATTGTGCCCTTGTTCTTGCACACCTCTTTTGAAAGATGCTACCCTCTTGGACTTTGTTGATTCCTTGAGGTACTTAAAAGTTTCTATTATGTCCCCTCCTCCTTCTTTCCTCGAGGCTATACATATTAAGCTCCCAAGTCTCTCTTCATATGTCTTCCGGTGCAGACCCTGCACCATTTTAGTTGCCCTCCTCTGGACAGCTTCCATCCTGTCTATGTCTTTTGGAGATTGGTCTCCAGAACTGCACGCAGTACTCCAGATGGGTCTCACCAGCTGTCTGTAGAGGATAATAACTTCCTGTTTTCTACTGGTGATGCCTCCCTTATGCATCCCAGTATCCCCCAGCCTCCTTGCTGCCCTCTCACATTGCTTACCCACCTTTAGGTCATCTGATATGACTACCCCCAGGTCCCTTTCATTTTGTTGTTGTTAACATCTCCCCAGCTGTGTACTCTTCCCTGGTTTTTGTTTCCCAGGTGCATTACCTGCACTTCTTAGCATTGAATCTAAGCTACCATGCATTTGACCATTCCTCTAACATTGCCAAGTCCTTCTCATCCTTTTCCACTCTACCTTGTGCATCAACTCTGTTGCAGATCTTTGTGTCATCTGCAAAGAGACATACTTTTCTTCCAGTCCTCTGCAATGTCGCTATAAAGACATTGAAGAGACCAGTCTTATTACTGAACCCTGCCAGCCCCACTAGGGTAACCCCTTCTTCAGAGTGTACTCCATTTACTATTACTTCTCTGTGTCCTATTCTCCAGCCAATTCTTTACCCAGGCTGTCATCTTGGGACGCACTCCCAGGCTGGCTAACTTGTATATTAATCTTTTGTGTGGGACTGTGTCAAATGCCTTGCTAGTGCCTAGGTAGGCCATGTCCACAGCCCCTCCCTGATCTACTACTTTGGTTACCCAGTCAAAGAAATCTATCAGACTTGTCTGGCATGACCTTCCTGCTGTGAATCCATGCTGCCTTGGGTCCTGTGCCCCTCTGACCTCTAGATACTCGACAATTCTTTCCTTCAGAAGTGATTCCATCATTTTCCCTATCACTGAGGTTAAACTAACAGGTCTGTAGTTTCTTGCTTCTACCTTGCTCCCACTTTTGTGAAGGGGAATCACATCTACCCTCCTCCAGTCCTCGGGTACCACCCCATCCTCCCATGATTTGTTAAAGAGGGTAGTCAGTGGTGTCACTAGTTCTACCCTTAGTTCTTTTAGAATTCTGGGATGAATCCCGTCAGGCCCCATTGCTTTGTCCACCTTCAGTTTTAAGAGGTCTTTCAGAACCCTTTCTTCTGTAAATGGGCTGCTATCAACTTCTGTATCCAGAGTGTTTCTACTGTTTGTTTTAGGTACTTCCCCCTCTTCATTTGTAAATACTGAGCAAAAATATTTGTTTAGACATCTTAGGAAGATAAATGACAACACAGTTTTTACACACAATGGTACATTTTAAATGGTGTAACTAGTGATAGGTTGGTTAAAACACAAACATTTCCTCTCATTTGCCCTTTTGAACTACTGATTTCACTAACTGACAATCCAAAAAGCCTAGTTTCCTGTATTAGGGTTGAAAAACGTTCTTAGCAGGAGGGGGCTTTCTGAGTTACTCTGCTAATCCAAAGGGGAAAATTAAAAAGAGCCTTCCATCTGCTGTTTATTAATTATGCACTTCTCCCAGTTTGCACCTGGAAACAATACAACTTGGTGAGCCTTTTCTGGACAACTCTTTTACATAAATAATTCCTACACAGTAAATCTAGAGCCACCTTTCATGCAGTGAATGCAAAACTAATCTGGAAAAAAAAAAAGAGATAGTCATGAAATACATATAACAGTGAACAAAAAAAAAAACCTTACAGAGGCCGACCTGGTGACCTTAAGGTTGAAGTGCTGGATGCCACCATCATTGTTGATAGCAACCTGGGCTGGGGGCAAGCTCTCTAGGTTGCCAGGGATCGGCAGAGGAGGGAGAGGATCAAGCATCCAACGACAGCTCTCCTGTCCCGGGGAGGGAGGGTATATCATCCCTGTCTTTGGCTGCCCCCTGGTGGAGGCCCGGTGGCAATGTCAGGGCCAGGGAGGCAAGAACATGGCTACATGGTGTTTGCACGTGTTCACAGCCATGGGGGAGGGACAGAAAATGGTAAAAGGGCAACCCAGGCTTTGTGAAGCCCTGCCGATCAACTGGCATCCCACTTCGCTGCCAGAACAGCCCTGATCAGGACTTGCTCCAACCCCACCATGAGGAGGAATCTGTGGGGCATACTGGGGGGGAATGGTGGAAGGACATAGGCGGCAGGCAGGGTGGAGGGACTAGGACCTGCCTGTGGTCGCCTGAGGAAGGCGAAGGAAAAACAAAATATAGAAACAAAAGCCTTACCATATAACTATGTTTGGGCTCTGTAGTCCAACAAAAAAGTACATTATTGTTGTTTTTGTGTTTACTGCCCACCATATATATTAAAACTACAGAGCAGGTTATATACAGCATTTTGAATTTTAACTGTAAAGGTTAAAGAGAAATACACTGTTTAGCATACAGCTACTCATAATTTAATTTTATTGGCTATTGCACCAAGCCCCGACTCTTCACATCTTTCAAAGCCAAATAAATTGTATTGGAATAATAGCTATTAACATAGCAAAGTATAACATTGGTGTTCCTTACCAATATCAATTAGCCTCTAGGTTTACGAATTGCTCAGCTGGGAATAAAATGGATCTGTCACGCAGGAAGGCATGGTAAAGAATGAAAGCAAGCCAAAAGGGCCAACTGATCCACGCCCTCGGTGTGTTGTGCAGCTCTGATATGGCCAGGACAGATTCCGGACTGGGGAAGGGGAGGAGGGCTCTTTTGAGAAAACAACACAAACTGAGAGAAAAGTTGTAAGCTGAGGCTTTTCATGCAGACTCCTGCAGAGCCGCTGATAACACAGATTAATTATTTATTTATTAGCTTTTGCTGACCAGGTAGGTGCATTAGGCAAAACCCTGCCTATTTTCAAGCAGTACACGAGACAGTACAATATACTGTTTACAAAAAAACAAGACAATGGTGAAGTACAAAGCAGCAAATAATACAAAACCAGTACATTAGATTAGTCTCTCAGCTTGGGGTGCCACAAAATTAAAAACAAAAATAATTTCCATTACCATAGCCTGTATTTTTACATATCTTTTTCCACACATACACTGCAATCTTCTGTCACCAAAATTCAGTACATTGACACTTGGGAAAGATGTAAGACGCCAGACCTCAAAATGTAGGCATATTCTCTTCAAACACGGAGTTACAGTTCTATGTTTTCATCTGCTCAAGCAGTGTTGAAAACAAGTAATTT
This sequence comes from Neoceratodus forsteri, assembly GCA_016271365.2. Classification (NCBI taxonomy): domain Eukaryota; kingdom Metazoa; phylum Chordata; order Ceratodontiformes; family Ceratodontidae; genus Neoceratodus; species Neoceratodus forsteri. Next base: position 189,650,072 of record JADMNL010000029.1, on the reverse strand, counting down.
ACTCCGTCACTACTGGAGTCCCATTTAGTACCCAATGCTCCAGCACTTCAACCCACAGAGGACCCTGTGCTAAACAGGACTCCAATGGTGCTGACCCGGAATAAATTACTTTTCAGTACTGCTACATTTCACAAGTGCAGAGCCCTCTTTTTATTTGTATGTAAATGGGAGCCAGCGCCGCTTACCTGGAACAGAGTCAGCTCAGCTGTTAGTCGGATGGAGTCATAAGGGTGCAGTCCCCAGCAGTTCAGATCCCAGAGTGCATCTGTTACAGTCCACACCATTGTGCCTCACATCTCAAAAGCAGTCCCCACTTATACATTTACTGTCTGGCAAATACTAAATTATTATTCACTATTAATAATTATTCACTAAACTAAATACCACTAACAGCTTAATCTGGTTCAGCTCGTTGGTTACCATCTGTATCATCCTCTGCTGTCGCTTCTGGAAAAAAGGGACTTTTAGTCTCAGTGGGCCTACCAGGTCAACACAATTCAATAAATATATTAATTAATTAATTAACCCTCCCACCATCTAGGTCTCTAGCCAACAGGCATACAAATGCCTCCATGGGGGCAGTTGACCCCCACCCTCCACTGTAGCTCTGCTTCTGGCTTCCTAACTTGGTACAGCACTTTGGGGGGATGCTTGAACTGCACCCAAGATGGGCTGCAGTAGCTTCAAAGGGCCTGGTAAAAGTGGGGGTGCAGTAGCACCAAGCACATCCAGCTTCCAATGCCCTTGATCCACACCTTTAAAATTTAAAGATCAAATCAACCAGTTTTTCCATATTTTTAATAAAAGCTTGAATTCACATGAATTCAAGTCCCTGTGTCATGATTAGTGTTTCCTGAAAATATCATGCTGTTTGGTTTTGTGGTTTTCTTTAAATCAGCATCTGTTGATTTGCTCTGCAGTAATGGAAAACAGTGAAGATTTTTCTGTCCCTATCAGTGAGGCCTGTAGAGTGATGACATCATTCTGGTCTAGCCTGCTGCTTCAGCAGTTAAGTCCCTGATTGACTGAAGAAGCTGTTGCACTTTCCAATTAGAGCAGTCTGTAGAGCTAATTGTTTTCACTTCAAGTGTGTCACTAACCCATCTGGTTTGTGTTTAGATAGATTAGCTTAGAAATTATCATTCTGTTCTCATAACAAGTTGATCATTTTAGTTTCAGTGCTAAACTGAAGTGTTATGAACGAATGTTTGTGAGAAATCACCTTATCTGTATCACAGCTGTCAGTTGTTTCTCATCAAAACTCTGCATTGTGTTCTGGCTATATAACACAGGGTTGTTTAATGGATATAAAATAAAATAAATCTAAATGTTGTTACTCCACAGATGTAGTGTGTCTTTGATATAGCCTCCATAAATAGGTTCATGTGAGAACAATATTGTTGTTAAGTCAGATTGACAAACAGGTGTCAGCCACACTCTGCTATTTCAGGAACATGTACTGTATGAACTGCATGTAGGGAGGCAATACAGTGCAGTGGTTTAAGGCTCTGAACTGCAAATCTGGACACCTGGGTTTGAATCCCACAGCCCCCATGTGCATATTGTGTGACCCTGAGCAAGTCACTTAACTTCCCTGTTCTGCAGGTCACACCTGTAAACAAGCTTTCAGCTTAGCATGCTACTCCTGGTTTAACAATTGCAAAAAAAAAAACCCTCACAAAATTCAGTTCTTTTGTGTGAAAATACATTGTGTATGTGTACAACTAGAAATACTATATGGCATACTGATGCCCCTGTCTCCTGCCCAACAATTGAAGGCAGCAGCACTCTGCTGCCCCCTTTCCCACAAGCTCCCTGTCTCCTGCCCCTCTTTGAGGCTGCTGCACCCCGCTGCCCACTGTCTTCTCCACACAGCCAGGGCTGCCACACCCTGAAGACCCCTGTGTTCTGTCACACAGTCGAGGCATCTGCACCATGCTGTCCTCTGTCTCTGCCACCACATCCAAGGTTACTGCACCCTGTGCCTGTCCTCACAGTTAAGGCTGCTGCGGCCTGCTGTGCCCTAGAGACCCATGCCTCCACAGTTAGGGCTGCTGCATCACGCTGCCACTTGCCATAAGACAAGGCAGGGCATGTGCTGCACCCTGTCCCCTGCTACCACAGTTGGGGCAGTTTCTCCCTGTTGCCCCCTGTCACCAGAGTCAGATGCTTTGCTACACCCTGCTGCCCAGGTCCTTTGTCCCAAACAGGCATGTCTGCTGCACCCTGTCCCACAGCTTGAGCTGCTGTATCCTGATTCCTCCCCTGTCTCCTGCCCGAACAGATAGGGGTGCTGCACCCTGCTACCCTCTGTCCCCCACCTTATAACAGAAGATTAACCTTTTTTGGTTTTTTCTTTTGGGCAGTGTGCCAAAGGATCTGACTCTGGTGGCAGGGAGCAGCATGGTTCAACAACCCTACCTGTGGAGGCAAGAGGCTCTCTGGTGCTGAAGGATGCAGTGGTGGCAGTGGACAGAGGACAGCATGCTGCAGAAGCCTTGACTACGGGCATCAAGGTACAGCAGCCCTGACTCAGATGGGGTGCAGTGGCCCTGCCCATTTGGGGCAATGGAAGTGGGTAGCAGGGTGTAACAAAAGCCCCACCTTTGGTGGCCTGGAGCAGTATGGTGCAGCAGCCACAACTGTGGAGACAGAAGCCCTGGGACTCTAGGGCTTAGCAGAGCATAGCAGCTAGTACTCCAACTTATGACTGGGCCCCCCTCCCCCTTTCTCTCCCTCCCCCCAACCCAATGGGAACACCCACACCTAGCCATGGCAACTGAGGGCACTGCTGGAGCCCTGGTCTCTTCCCCCTAGGGTTCTACCCATAACAGCCTGCCTCTCATGAACCAATAGGCCGAAAATACCAGATCCATGGCACCGGGGTATGAATTGTACAGCCACAACTTAGGAGGGCAGAAGGAATCAGGAGGGAAAAGCTTTTGTACCTTGCTTTTGTAACCCGACAGAACTCCAGAATGTATAACTCCACAAGGACAAGATTGAAGGAAGAGTGGCCTAAGGTAATAACTATGCACTGTTCCTAATATGATATTTTGCTAGGATTTTGAATGCGTTAATAGGACTTCTCCCAACGATGCATATAAGTACTGCTGTGATGTAACTCTCTAGACCTGTGGACTGTTTGTGTATGAAAACAATAAAGATAATATTTATAAAAAATTAAAAAAAAACATTTTCAGGGAAATTGTTTAACCAGGAAAGGCACACTAGGCCCAAACTTGTTTACAGGTGCGACCTGGGAGCACAAGGAAGTTAAGTGACTTGCTCAGAGTCACACAGTATGCAAGTGGGGACAGATGGGATTTAAACCCAGGTCTCCAGGTTTGTAGCTCAGTGCCATTAACCACTATGCTATACTGCCTCCTCCTAAAAGAAGAAACCTCTGGAACTCGCTATCCCCAGTATAGCAATGGGGCAGCAGAGGCCTCACCCTTTCATTTCCAGTATCGTGTCATTGTCTCCTCTTGGTGCGCACAGAGGGAACAGGACCTAGGAGGCAGTATGTTGCCTTTTCATTCACCTCCCTCCATCTCCCCTGCCTGGTCCTTACCGTTACAGAACTTACCTGTATCCTCTTTCCTGCCTGATCACTGCTAGTATCTCTCCCCCATTTTGTATTCCACCCCTGGGTTTCTGTGACCTAACTGCACTATTTTGCCCTTTTTTTTTGCATTAAACCTTAGCTGCCAAACTTTTGACCACTCCATCAATCGTTCAAGTCTCTTTTTCCATCGTTTGCACCCCCTCCAGAGTGTTCACCTGCTGCAGATCTTGGTGTTGTCCACAAAGAGGAAGTCCTTGTCTAAGGGCTTACCTTTGTCCTGTTACACTTTTGCCCACCCCCCACGATGGGGCCCTCAGACTGAGCGCCAGTTTCCTTGGAATTACATGGAAGGAGGGTAATGCCAGGTTGGCTGGTGCAGGATCTACGGGCACAACAGGGTCATCATTGTGCATGACCATGGCATCATTCCTCTCCATGTTTGTCACCCCCAGGATGTCTTTGCTTGATGTCATAATGTCTGTGTGTATCCATTGATGTTGAAAGACATCCTCTCGCTTACTACAGTCCCTCACACACCTCCTCCTGCCATCACCTAGGGGTAGTGTGAAGTGGGAAATTGCACCTTCACACCAGATAAATGCTTAGATACTTGACTCCTCCCAACCATACCCTCAATGACCTGGTTCACTCCCTCAACCTGATCACCAGCATTGTGAACACTAGTGCTACGCCGACGGCCAGCTACTAAGCCTTAGATATACTCTATATTTATGTCGTTGGGGAAAGGTGGGCTAGACAATACTGTCCAATACTGCCCATTTTTCAGCCTCATTCTTCGGGGGGGTGTGTGGAAAGAGATGTAAATCAACAGAAATTCTGAAACTGAAACGGATTAAGCTGTTTGTACTATTTTAATAAAATGAGAGAAATCTGGTCAGGACACAGCAAATTTCCCATACTCTTCTTGAGAAGTGCCATGGGACTTTGGCTTAACTTCTCATCCAAAAGATGACACAGCCCAGTAGTACGGCATTCCTTTAGTACTGCCCTCAGGTGTCAGCATTCATAATATGAGCCTAACCCCAGTATGGAAATTGAACCCATGATCTTCTGGCCCAGAGACAGATCTGCTACCAACTTATAAAGGTAGCAGCTGAGTATTTCAGTGGCTGCACTAGCTCTTTCATTTTCTCAGGCAAAGCACCTTAATAGCACCTGTGACTGATTGGCTAAAGCAGCTGTCAATTAGTTCAGCAGGGCATTCTTTTTTTCACAGGTGGGGGAGTCAGAAACATGACCCAGAGGGTGGAGCTCTCCTCTCACACATAATCCAGCCCTGAGATTTGAAACTTTGATCATTGTTCACAGTTCTGAGCCGGAGAGGAGGAAACACTAACAGGCAAGATGACTTTGCAAGAAAAGAGCTGTGCATTTGAAAGCATGATGACAGTCCTTGGTACCCTCATCTTCTTCTATGTTTTCCTTAAGCTCACCTGGACGGTCCTGTGGGGGCTCAGGACACATGTGCTATCAGAATTCTGGAAGGTTGACTTGAGATCTTACGGTGAGTGGGCAGGTACGATTAGGCACACCACTGTACGACTGATCCCAAAACTCTTGTTTATCTTCTACAATGCTAACTAGACCTTGTAGGTCGTGAAAGGTTGTGTAAAAATTCACGAACGGTATTGCCTCCAAAATATGTGCTGTAGAATACAGAATACATTTTATAAGTACGGTTCTGTGTCTGTCTCTCATGGTTACATGAGTGCATTCTCAGGTTCTTTGGGTGAGAGAACTGTGAGGCTAAGTTGAGCAGTTCTGACGCACAATGGACTTGAGAAGAAACTGTTGTAATTGTAAGAAACACAAACTGCAGATATAAAGATATTTTAAATCAGGTTGATGATTTCAGTTTACAAAAAAAAACAGACTTGAATTTAAAAGCAAAAGGGTTTACTCTATGGACACTTGGAGAAATCCCTGTATAAATGGACTATGCCAACTGAAGGTAAAACTTCAGAATTTTACAACTGTTTGCGTAAGGGTTCCACCAAGTCTGTTCAACCTGAATCACGTCAACTGGCACCACAGTGACAACAAAATGCTGATGGCAACCATGTCAACCAGAAATCGTGCCGCCCAACTACGATCGCAGCAAGGAACGGGCAGTTTGCAGGGGGCTTCATCACCTGCATTCCCCACCATTGAGGGGCTTTGCCCCCCCCCCACACCCCTCTCCCAAAAAATAATATAGCGACCTTCAGGTCGGAGGTGTGGAGGGGAACAGCATAACACCCCTGGGGCGGGAAGATAGCGGGCACTGCAAAATCCCAGTCAATGGAATGACTGTAGATCGGGTTGCAGCACTCACATTGTCATTGATGTAGGGGTTTCACTGTATTGACCACGCACCTTTGCATAAGACACCCTCCTTTGTTCTGCATTGGAGAGACACTTACTCTGTAAAAGGCATCTCAGGGGCAGCTGCCTTGGAAACGGGCACATTGAAGAAAAGTTTTGGTCATTGGACGACTGACTCCACCACGGATGGTTGGGGGAGAGGGGATGCACAGGGGAAAAAAAGTGGGCTGCATCAGAGAATGGGGAGGTAAAATTAATGCCGGTGTGTAAATCTGTCAAACTGAGAAGAAACCTGCATAACTTAATGCAGCAGTGCAACAACATTGAACTAAAATTTTGACCAGACTCTTTTTTTTCCACTATAAAAAAATTCCAGGCATCTTCTAGTTTTATTTGGCATTAAAATGTGTCAGTGTGGCTCAGTTGGCAGCACATCCACCTCTGGACCAGAAGATCATGGGTTCTTGTCCCACATTGGGACTGGACTTGCACCTAAAAATCGCTGGCTTCCGAGTGCAGTATTGGGGGTGCTGTACTGCTGGGGTGTGCTGTCCTTCAGATGAGACGTTAAACCGAGGTCCCTTCTGCCCATCCTGGTGTTGTCCTGGTGGGTGTCCAGGTGGAAGTAAAAGAACCCAGGGCACTCTTCGCAAAGAGCAGGCAACATTCCCGGTGTCCTGGCCAACATTTCCCTTCCCATAAACTGGTTCATGCAATTATCCAGGCTGTGTGTGGATGATGATGTGTGATATGGCTGAAACCACACATTCAGTCACTTCACTACCAGTCTAGCATTGCTTGTAAAGCGCTTTGGGATACTGTGTATGAAAAAGCGCTATAAAAATGCTGATTCTTCTTCTTCTGCCAGGTTACCGCCCCACCCCATCTGCCCCCATCTTGGTCATTTACTTGGTCCCCAAGGGTCCATGAAGGGTATTTACTTGCCAACTGGCATTTCTTCTCTGGTGGGTTACTTTGGAAGTGTCTTAGCAATGACCTCCTTGGGCTTGTCCAGTGGGTAAGAAGACCAATTAGGAGTGGTGTAGATTGAGAGGGCTGGCCTCATACTTCCTCATGTCCAGGTTTTCCAGTTTTGTTTTGGCCCACCCTCAGGACGCAGCCAGCTAGGTCTCCATGGAGCACACAGCAGAGCAGGGGTCAGTTTGGCCACTAGCTTTTAAAATCTGATAGTCAAATCAGTATTTTTTTTGTAGCCATCATTTTTTTTTTTTTTTACTTTCTATTTTTGCCCCATTTCCCCTCACCAGCTGCCAGGTCCTCCTTCCACCTCCCAAGCCCTTATGCCCATCATAGGAGTCCTCCGATATTCCAGTCAGCCACCATTCAGCTCAGTACCCTCTCTGAAAACACTGACCATAATCCACACCTTGTGCCCTATGAGTGGGACTCCTCCTTCCTGATACCCAAGATGGGAGGAGAATACTTCTTCAATGGTCAAGGACTAGGAGAAGGAGCTGGCAAGGCACAATAGGAGTCAAAAGGATCCTACTGTGGCGTGGGAGGCAGGGTGGCTTCATCTGCCTGGTGCTGCTTAGGTATTTTCTCCCCCAAGTCATCCATTATCCCTCCCCAGGGCAAGGTCCTGAAAGTGACCCAGCACCCAGCAGAGCACCTAGGAATACTATCAAAAGACAGGTGACCACCCTGCCTTTAGAACTCCCTGCTGGCCCCACTCTGGGTGTGTGATGCCCACATCACTCAATAGGCAAGCTGGTACATGCTGACATAAGACTGCCCCACATGGACCACTTGTTCCTTTCCACATGACACAACCTACCCCTGGGCCACCAGGAGACAGTCGTGCAGTGGGAGGAGGCACCCTCCCTCCCCAAGGCAGGAAGCATCCTGATAGGTACCAAATGTCCACCTCATTGGTCGGCACCAGATGTTCTGGACTCTGGACACAAACCTGGGTTGTCTGGATAGCAAGTGGTAGATCGACCACTGTGCTACCCAACTGGTCATAGCCATCATTTTTAATGGCCAAATAAAAGTGTGCAGCTGGCTAGTTGAACAGTAACTTTCAAAATCTGTTTGCCAAACCAATGTTTTTTAGTGCCCACTGGCCAGCTAGTTTCCTGATTTGGCCCACCCCGGTCACTACATTGGTCATTAATCTTTGATTTGGGGTTTTGTCCCTGGTCTCTACAATGGTTATTAATTGATGAGTTGGCATGTGCCCCAGACTCTACATAAGTTATTAATCTATGAGTTGGGTCCATGGTCACTACATTGGTGATTAATATATAAGTTAGTGTCTGTCCATGGTCACTACACTAACAGACAATTATTATTGTTGCAATATTGGTCCTTGTTACAAATGATCCAGGAAACAAGATGATTTGATACCTTGTATTGGACCAACATAGATATTGCAAAAGAAAACAGATGCTTTACCTTTTGGAATACACAGTCCTTCATCAGAAGCGAATCACTATATCGGTCACTGATCTATAAGTTGGAGTCTGTCCCTGGCCACTATGTTGGTCATTCATCTATGAGCTGGAGTCTGTCCCTGGTCACTTTGTTGGTCATTAATCTATGAGTTGGAGTCTGTCCCTGGTCACTATGTTGGTGATTAATCTACGAGTTGGGGTCTGTCCCTGGTCACAATGTTGGTTATTAATCTATGAGTTGGGGTCTGTCCCTCGTCACTATGTTGGTGATTAATCTGCGAGTTGGGGTCTGTCCCTGGTCACTACGTTGGTCATTAATCTGCGAGTTGGGGTCTGTCCATGGTCACTATGTTGGTCATTAATCTACGACTTGGGGATTGTCCCTGGTCACTACATTGGTCATTAATCTATGACTTGAGGTCTGTCCCTGGTCACTACATTGGTCATTAATCTGCGAGTTGGGGTCTGTCCCTGGTGACTACATTGGTCATTAATCTACGAGTTGGGGCCTGTCCCTGGTTACTATGTTGGTCATTAATCTACGAGTTGGGGTCTGTCCCTGGTCACTATGTTGGTCATTAATCTATGAGTCGGGGTCTGTCCGCAGTCTCTACATTTTATATCCCCCCACAAAGCGTTTTATTTCTTGGGCAGCTGTTCAGCTCCTGTCCTCCCCTCAGCTGGCACCCACCTCCTCTGGACTTACCTAAAACAAGTCTACCATGGATTCCCCATGGTGGGGGCAGTCGTCATCCCCTGCCCAGAACACATACTCTAGGCTAGGGCTACTATATAGATAGAGAAACCATTTCCTTCCAGAGATTAAGTCATTACTTTTACAGTGCCTCATTGCAAGTATTACCGATTATGGGATTGTAGTTTATGGCTCTACGAGTGACAGTGTGATGTCTAGAGTCCAGGGTCTCCTCAACAGGGCCTGCTGCTTTACATGTGGCCTAAAAATGAAGCATACACCCCTGTGCTGTACAGAAGCCTGAACTGGCTAAACCTTGACATGAGGCTGCTCTACCACATCCTTGTCACTGGCAAAGAAGCATTATGAGGCTTGCTATCTGTTGGCTTACAGTCAATGTTCACTTCAGCAGATAATAAATACTCTACCAGGGGTGTGGTGTGACAAACTCTGCTGCTTCCTTCAAGAAGAACCTCCCTTGGTCGATCCTGTTTTTTCATACCGTTTTAAGTAATGGAATGACTTGCCTGACTCTGTAAAAATGGATTCTCTATCGAACTATTTAAATCCAGGCCCCGTGAGAGGAATTTTGGGCCTTGGGAAAAGTTTGGATGCTAGGGCCCCTATGCAGCTGCGTACAGTAGTGTGCCGGGTGGCCTGAGCTACTCTTCGGTGCCAGGCCCCAGGAATTATCCCTGGCTCCCCAACCCCCTCAAGGACCCTGTTTAGATCCCAACTGTTCCCCTTGCTTACCCCACCTGGACTGTGCTGCTGCTACTGCTGACCCTCAACATTACCCGCAATATGTGTGTGTGTGTGTATATATATATATATATATATATATATATATATATATATATATACACACACACTGCACTTTCTCAGTATGTAATGCCAACATGCTATCCATGTACTGTTAGCTACTGTACTGGCACCAATTCTACAACATTGTCTTACCTGTGTTTTAAAGGCATGTAATTGTACTTTTATTGTATTGTACACTTACCTGTGTTTTAAAGGCATGTAATTGTACTTTTATTGTGTTGTACACTTGGAACTTACTCTGGAACTGTAGTCTTTTGTTGCACCTGACCCTAAACCCTTTGAACACAGGCTATCTCTAAAGGGTTTTCTTTGAAATGAAAACTAAATTAATTTGTGAGGAGTTGCCCATAGTGAATCATTAACCCTATTACTTCTTTCTTAAAACAAAACCAGTTGGGTACCTGATGCATCAAACTCTATTTCTGTGGTGTCTGCAGTTGTAACCGGAGCCACGGGAGGGATTGGAAAAGCCTACGCTAATGAGGTAATGAAAGTCAGCAAATCGATTTGTCAAATTTTTTATTCTGTGTTTTTCTCTCCCAATGGCACGGTTTCTACGGGGACACTGTTTTTCTGTCCAGGAGATCAGGCGAGCAGCTGGCTTTACAATGAATGCCAGTGCCACTCTGTGTTCATATGACAGGCAGGGCATGAATTGTGAGCAGCCCATGCTCACCCTTACTCTTTCAAAGTCAAGGGTTTCCCCTTTCCATGGTACCCATCCTCCAGCCAGTCTCGGTGTGCTGTATGTGCAGCCTGGACTCACTGCTGCTGACCCACTGGCCAAGCAACTAACTGTTAGAATGGTGGCTCTTAACCCTTCTGACACTGAGGACCCCTTCACCATGCTCAGACATGCCTAAGGACCTCCTGACCACGACCAGTCATTTCCAAAGACCTCCAATTACCAAGCAGATATTAAATTTTAGCAGTGTTTCACTTCATTCAATATGAAGAATGACTACAAATGTCATAAACAGGCAATTTTTATGTAATACTAAAACGTTACTCAATAGGAATACTTTGCTTGCTTTTTTTTGTGCCTTACTTGCTGAGGACACCTGTGTGAAGGCCTGTGCCCCCCCCCCCCCGGGGGCCAAGGACCCCAGGTTAAGAAAACCTGTGTTAGATTAAAAAGGAAGTGTGTTCCAAAGTTCACCCAGCTGTAGAAATGGATAGAAAGCAGAACCCCACTTCAAACAAGATCTTAAATTAAGCTGGGCTATCCTGTGTAAATAAATTGTAAAATAATGTAATGTAAATGTATTTATGCCTTGTACATTAGTGCTTTTTTTCTGAAGAGGAAAGCACCAAAGAATCCTGGCTAGCTAATTTTTTTTTATCTCATTAGAAATGTTAGTTACTACCGCTTATCTTCTCAGTGGGGGTACGTCACTCTACGTACCTCCCGCTGAGTGCTATGCTTTGTGGCTCTGCTGAACCATGAGCTGGCACAAGGACAGGGCGCTATGTCAAGACCGCGACAGTGAAAGCGGCACAGTCAATAACCACGCCATGCAGTGAGTACAAAACTGCACATGATTATATATACTAACTCCGAAACCATGTGGCACTGTTATAACTGTACGTTTTTTGACCACACTTATTTGCTGTCGCAGTTTTGACCGGACACCCAAAGGACAGCCTTTAATGAACTGTGGGGCAACTACAGTAATGTTAAAATAAGCAAGTGCCAACAAAAGTGTTTTTAAAGTGCTCTTTTTTCTATATAGATTTTTATACTCCCCGTAGCCTGGCAGGCAGCTATGGCTCCTCCCTCAGAGAAGCTCATATTCCATGCCCAATCGTCCCCATACCGACCAACCCTGTAATACTCCTGTGGCCAGGGAGAGGAGCATTGACTTTCTCCCCCTCCCCCCCCAGTACATAATTCAGAAGTCGGGGCGGCCGTGGGGATGCATTTGGCCATCATGGGACCTGCCAGCTCCCTTTTCACGTTTTCTCCCCGACCCCAGCCACCAATGTAAAGACGCCAGCTACATGCCCTCCTGACCCATACTGCCTTCCTGCCACCGCCAGAGGGCAGTCAGCGAGCAAGGATGGCAGAGCCTCCCTCCCCAAGAGAGGAGAGCAGTCCTCTGGATGCTCAATCTTCTCTCGCCCCTGCTGACCTCCGGTGACCAGGGCTTGTTCCCGAACCCAGGTCACCAGCACGGAGCAAGGTGTAGCAACCAGCGCCTCAACCTCCAGCACCACCAGGCCTTTAAAGTGCTTTTTTCAAAGAATTATGTATAAATCGCACCCGTGATGGGCAGCTATTAGATGCTGTTTTTATCTTTGTTTGTGGTCAGTGGTCTCTTTTAACCTCACTTGTGGCTTTGTCAGTCATGAGGGTCAAGAGGTCACTGACCACTCATGAAGATAACGCTGATATCTCATAGCTACCCATCACATACCCCCATTTACAGGAGAGGAAGGGGAGAAATTGCTGCCACCATTGGGTGCCAAGGAGGAGTCAAACTGCAGGGAGAAAGATTAGATTGACCAGAGAGCTGGAGCCACATGAAGGTTGATGGACTGGGATGAAACGATGGCCCAACAACAGGGTTCAAGAACAAACCAAGTGTTTCATGTCAGGAGGCAGGCCAGTCGAGAGAACTGCCGGAGACAGACCAGGCCAAGACAGTGTGGGGAGGTAGTAACAACAACAAAATGGACAGGGACCTGGGAGTAATCATATCAGATGACCTTAAGGTTGGCAAGCAATGTGAGAAGGCAGTAGGGAGGGCTGGGGGATGCTGGGATGTATAGGGAAAGGCATCACAGCAGAAAACAGGAAGTTGTTATCCCTCTGTACAGACAGCTGGTGAGACCCCATCTGGAGTACTTTGTCCAGTTCTGGAGACCCCATGTCCGCAAGGACATAGACAGGATGGAGGCATCCAGAGGAGGGCAACTAAAATGGTGCAGGGTCTGCAAGAGAAGCTATATGAGGAGAGACTAAAGGAGCTTAATATGTATACCCTCGAGGAAAGGAGGGAGAGGGGGGACATGATAGAAACTTTCAAGTATCTCAAGGGAATTAAAGTACAAGAGAGTAGCATCTTTCAGAAAAAGAGATGTGCAAGAACAAGGGGGCACAATTTGAAGATGGTGGGACAGCTCAGAGGTAATATTAGAAAGTATTTTTTCACAGAGAGGGTTGTGGATACATGGAACAGCCTTCATGAGGAGGTTGTGGAATCAGGAACAGTGGGAGAATTCAAGAATGCATGGGACAGACATAAGGCAATTCTATTGGGGGGGGGTAGGAGGAAGTAAGCTGTTGATTAACTAGGATCTGCGACTTATCCATCAGGTAGGGAAATGGGCAGACTAGGTGGGGCAAGCGGTCCTTATCTGCCGTCAAAGTCTATGTTTCTATGACAGCTATCATCTATCTAGCAGCGCATTGTGAGATAGTAGTGGTCTGGGGAGCCAGTCTTTAGGCACTGTCTGAACTCATTCTGAAATCATTTTAGTTTATAGCACCTCTTTCGTACAGTCTCACAAAATGCTCTACAGCATGATAAGGAACGCAAGAATAATACTCTGATAGGTTTTATAATAAAAAAAAAAAAATAAGCAGTTAGACATGACAGAGTGTTGGTTATTGTGATTTATAAAATGGGTAGGGAAAACCCTGCTTCCTGAGTAGTAAAGAAGGTTCCAAAGCAGTGCAGTTCAGGAATAAGAACCACACTTTTTGTTTTGTTTACAGTGGATTTAGTTTGTAAGCGCAATAAAATTATAATTGCAATAAACCACTCTAGGGTGTGCGTAACTGGGGGATAATGGTACTGCTCAGGTGTGTAAAGCAGTGTCACTTTTTCCTCACTTCTCAAGGTTCGCAATTATGTAAGCAGTACACCACCATAGGATGTGGGTTAGATTCCTGAGCCGTGCAAGCACCTCATACACCACAATGCACCTGGGTGCTCGACTTAGGAATAGTAACCCACACCCTCTGGTGGTTTATTGCTTACATAATAGCGTACCTTGAGATGTGAGGCACAAGGCAGCAGCGAGTGACTTAACGTACCTGAGAAGTGCCGTTATCCCACAATTCCACATCACGATAGACTCACTGCTGTGCTGATGGGCCAGCTCACCTAGCATAGACTTCTAACTGAAATCTCTTGCAAGACACAGCACACAAATGGCAAAGTTTTCTCAGAGACAGCAGGGGATCTTTAAATACCACTGGGAATGCCCTGCTACCGCACAGCAGCAGTGCTGTTGCTGACAATACTGGCGACCCGGGTTCATGTATAGAGCCCAGGGCATCAGAGGGCTGGTGGGGGTGGGGTGGTGGACGAAGTCCCAGAGGACACTGTTGTCCCCCAGAATGGGAGGTTGATTGCCTCCATTGTGCTACCACCACCTCAGTGACTGCAGGTGGCATCACAACTGGATGGCAGTGAGTTGGCTGGGAAGGGCATCAGTTAGCCGCAGCATTGACACATTCCATATGTGAGCATACGTATTGCTCCTTTGCTGATGTTCTGTGTCTGGGAGGAAAGCATGAAGTGGACACCCCCCCCCCCCTGCAGGATGGCACTTCCTGGCACTCCTGGTCTCCATGCAGTGAAGTCACAGCTCCACCAATGGATGAATTCTCCAGAGGGGAGGGGACAATCAATCAATCAATCAATCAAGTCTTTATTTAACCAGGCGTTCATCATTGAGCAGAAGCTCATTTGCAAGATGGACCTGGGTGGAGCATGAACAATTGTATATACAGGTCAACACAGGTATTTACAAGGCAATACAGATAATACTCTTTACAGAGAGGAAGAAAAAGAAGTTCATATGTACATAGAATTATACAGATATTGTACAGATTACACGTATTTACATACATAGAAGTGTCTATAGGAAGATAAAGCAGGTTATCTAAGGTTGCAGGAGGAAGTAACGGAAGAAAAAAATAAAAATATACACCAAGTAGAGGTGAAGGTAGGGGGGAAGAGAGGGAGGGAAGTAGGGGGAGAAAGGCTAGGAGGGCACGGTGCACAGAAAGGAGTTGGTAAAGCTGAATGTAGAGAAGGTGGATGGAGAAAAGGAGTATGTGTGAGCCCCGGGATTGAATGCTATAAAGTACGGGGCATGGTAGGATGTCACAACCCAGGGTAGTGAGCTCCTATCCGAGGTTGGGAAAGGAAGAATAAGGGGATGGATGGGCCTAGTGTTGATAAGACAGGGGGATAAGAGAGAGAACAATTAGGCTGGTGAGGAGCAAGCTGGGGGGGTCAGTACTTAAAATTGGGTCTAGGCCTGGCTATATACCAGTACTGGGTCTGAGTGGGTGAAGCAGTTACATACTTCTCTGATTGTACAGAAATAAAGCATCTTGAAAGCATTTATACTGATTAGAGTGCTTAATTTGAGGGTTTTTTGTAGATCGTTCCATAAGGTAGGTAGCACGAAGCTTATGGCTGCCCTGCTGAAGCGGGATTTTGCTTTGGGTACTTTAAGTGTAATAGCTGAGTAACTTCTTAACGCGTATTTCCCAATTATACTCAGGGGAAGACAGCAGGAGATATAGTAAGGCAGCTTATTAGAGATGGCTCTATAGGTCCAGAGAGCGGCGTTTCTGTGGCGCCTGAACTTTAGTGATGTCCATCCCACTGCCGCATATAGGGTGCAGTAATGTGTGTCGAAGGGGAGTCCCATTATAAACCCCAGTGCTCGATGGTAGAATGTGTCCAGTTTAGCCATGTAAGAGTTGGGGCATTGGCTATAGAGGAAGTCAGCTAATCAACCAATGATAGGAAAATGGATTGGACCAGTTGTTTCTTGGCATCTCTGGTAGAAATTGGCTGATTCTAAAAACAGTCCAAGCCTTTGTCAAGTCGTTTTAGCAAGTCCTCGATATGTTCAATGAAGGAGAGTCTTTGGTCTATCCAAACTCCCAGATACTTGAATTTTGTAACAAATTCTAGTTTTTCACCTAGAACTGTGGTAATTTGGGGAACTGTCCCACTGGACACAGGGTTAGCTGTACGGATAAAAGGAGAGAGGACCATCGCTTTAGTTTTTTGGGCATTAAGGAGTAGCTTTTTTTGGAGGAGTTGGCTTTGCAAAAGGTTGAATTCTGACTGTAGGTCATTGCAGGCAGCTTCAGGTGTTGGGCGACTCACGTAGAGAACTGTATCATCTGCAAACAGATGGATGTTGGCTTCTTTTATACAGTAGTCGATGTTATTAATGTAGATTGCAAAAAGTAAGGGCCCTAATATAGAACCTTGAGGTACCCCTCTTTGCAGAGTTTTAAGGGGACAGGCCTTCGGCTTTAACTTGTTGAAGGCGCCCTGTAAGATAGTCAGTGAACCAACGCAGAGAGGAGGGTTCCACACCTATGGTTTGAAGGGCGGAGAGGAGCAGACTATGGTCGACGGTGTCGAAAGCCTTGCTTAGATCAAGGAAAACAGCACAAATAAAGTTTTTGCTCTCAAGATTACGCTGCCAGTCATTAGTAACTTGGCAGGGCTGAGATAGTGCTATGTTTAGCTCTGAATCCGGACTGCATAGGATTTAGCAGTTTCCCTAGACTCAAGGTGAGTCCTCAGCTGTGCATTTACAATTTTCTCTAGGAGCTTGGACAGGACCGGAAGGAGGGAAATTGGCCTGTAGTTATTGAGATCGCCACGGTCACCTGATTTGAACAGTGGTATGACATGTGCTGTCTTCCATAGTGGTGGTAAGTGCCCGAGACAGGGATAAGTTAAAAGGTGGGTGACGGGTATCGCTAGTAATGGTAGGCAATTTTAGGAAGTAAGGGTCAAGGAGTCGGCCCGCACTTTTTCTAGTATCCAACTGAAGCAAGAGATCCTCTACCTCTTTCAGTGTGGCAGGTTGAAGTGAGAAAGGCGGCAAAGCTATCGGAGTTTCAGGCAGTTAGCTGGCAGTCTGGGAGTAAGTATGTTTGCAGGGAGTTATCAAATGCCATGCCTGCAGTAGCAAAGTGGTTATTGAATGCGCTAAGTATATCCATCTTTTCCGGTTATAGTCAAGTTGCCAGAGGTAATCTTGGTCAGGAGTGAATTTCCTGGGGAGTGGCCTAGCAGATCACTGATTGTGTTCCAGAGCTTGATTGGGCTCTTTGTGGTAGAGTCGAGTTCGGATTTGAAGAAGGTGGTCTTTGATTCTCTGATTGTTTTGGTACATAAATTTCGTAGTCTCCTGAACTGGTTCCAATCCTCTGCAGTGTTCAGTCTGCATGCTTTTTTCCAGAGCTTATCTCTTTCTAGAAGCAAGGACTTGATCTGAGGGGTGAACCATTTACCATTTACGCTGAGCCAAAGGCCCCACCCCAAGGGGTAGACCGGTGGATCTTTGCCTGGTAGGTGGATTGTACTGGGATTAAGAGGTCGCTCCAGGAGAATGGGGGCTGAGATAGAGACCAGGGGGGCTTAAAAGCAAAACAGACATATATATTTTTATATAGTCATATATATATATATATACACACTGTTGGTAGTTGGCTTATAGCTGATGCTCCTCCTTGTTTTACAGCTGGCAAAGAGAGGCCTGAATGTGGTTCTCATCAGCCGATCACTGGAGAAGTTGACTCAGGTGGCGACGGAGATAGGTGAGGAATTTA
The DNA here is from genome assembly GCA_016271365.2 of Neoceratodus forsteri. Classification (NCBI taxonomy): domain Eukaryota; kingdom Metazoa; phylum Chordata; order Ceratodontiformes; family Ceratodontidae; genus Neoceratodus; species Neoceratodus forsteri. The sequence continues at coordinate 189,632,637 of JADMNL010000029.1, read as the reverse complement.
GGAGATATGTACAGTCAGAGGGGGGCCTGTATAAACTGCAGACCATTTGATCAGTTGAAAGTGACTTAGTCAGGTCAGCCCACCGATTCAGCGGTAGCGCTACTGCTTGCAGCACAGAAGACCCGGGTTTAGAAGTGAGCCTAGGGGCATCGGAGGGTCAGCCAGCAGGGGGAGGAGGCTTGAGTGTCTGATGGACAGCTCACTTCCTCCAGGATGGGTGGGTGAAGGGTTCCAGCAACAGAATGCCTCCTGGCGATGGCCAGGTGGTATTGAGCAGAGAGTCCTCAGACAAGGGGGATGATGGGATGTGGCTGACATCAGTGTGGCATGCATAGGCACATGCATTCCACCTCAGGATGTCGTTTCACATCTGCTCCCATCGGGGATGCAGCAACAGAGTTAACAGGAAAAGCCCACTAGCTGGATAGGAGATGTCACTGCGCAGCCACTATGTCTAACACTGAATCCTGCCCTCCTGAGCCTCGACTCCCTCCAATCTTCACCTCTGCTTGTGGGGCCACTGGATTGATGTAAGGAAGTGCAGAGAAGCTGAAGGTGGCCCCGCCTTGGGGGTGGAAGCTGGGGGGGTGGTGACTCTATAGGAAGGTCGTGAATGGATCGGGGCCAAAGTCAGAGGTAGGGTGGATCTCAAGCAGGATGGGACCAGGTCCGGAGATAGGAGATGACTGAGAGGTCCAGACGGTGGTGACAGGAGGGAAGAGAGTTTATTTGAAAAAAAAGAAAAAGTAACTCAGTCTGCACTGGTTACACAGCCTGCCCATACACTATAAAAGACAATGGCTGTGCACCAGTTAACAACAATGCATAGTTCCCTTCTAGCTTCTGTCATGCCAACAGTAGACCTCTCGAGTTGCGCTCTCAAGATTTACTAGGTTGCTATGACACCCTCTCAAAGGGAACACAGTGTTGTTAATTGGTGCCTGTCCAGTATCCTCTGTGCAGTCCCCTAAATCATCCATCTTTAACTAATAAAAAGGGCTATGAAAAACTGTATTTTACATTGCTTTGTTTTATGTGTGTTTGGTTGGGGGGGGCTATCTTTTTTTTTTTTTTTATTTGGTAACCGGGAAAGGTACTTTGAGCCAAGGCTCGATTCCAGGTGCAACCCGGGGAAAAGGGAAAAGGAAGAATTTTACAATTGCAATAACAACATAGAAAAAAAGTATTTCCACTAAAGAACAATGATACTGCAGTGTACGACGTAACCAGTCAAGATAAAAAGTATACAACCATAATAGAGTGCAGTGATACAGAACAAAAATAGTAGGTAACGGGAACTGATAGCCAAGCTGTTACAGTAGGTGTCTGCCCGAGGAGCGGGGCTGTTACTAACTAATTAGACACAGTAGATTAGCGATTACAGGATGCCAAAGCGGAGCGGTCAGTAGGAGTTGCATGTGGCCAAAGGGATGGGGCAAGAGCATATCCTAGGGACTAATTTTGACTACTTGTCAAGTTTTCGGAATACAACAAAATCTGACACTTTTTTTTTATTGCCGCCTAAATTAATTTATTTTTCTTTAACTTGCAGAAAAGCAGCATGGAGGAAAGACCAAGATCATACAGGCAGACTTCACTGCTGGACCACAGATCTACGAAGCTATAGAATCAGCCCTCGGGGGCCTGAACATTGGAATTCTGGGTAATTCAGTTGCTAGTTTTCATTTCCCTTAAAGCAGAAGTATTTGTTAGTTATCATGTTTTAAGTAATAACTATATTTCTGGGAAACGCATCACCAATTTATCTTCTCATTTTCTTTCATGCTTGAGCTGTGATACATGAATCTGCAGTAAAAGTTCCTTGCTGCTTTGCAATGCCCACCACAAAAAGATTAAACATTCTGGTCTGTTGCTGTACTATTTTGCATCAGAAACATGTGTTAGCAGCATTATAATACAACCACAGGATAAATCCAGTATTTAAAATCAAAAGGTACCCTCCGTGGAAGAGATTGTTAAATATTTCCAGCACTTTGAGAAATAAAAACAAATAAATAAAAATAAAATGTCATTATTCATAAAATAAGAGTTATTAACAGCTGTTTTCTAAAGTGATTTTGTGATCTTTTGGCATTGACGTGGACTTATCATTTTTGGTAGATCCTTTTGGCGATAGCACAGAGTGGAGAATTGTTTCCCGTTGTGAACCGGGGGAAAGTTACAGGGGTACTGCTGGAGGTGCTTAAATGCTTAAAAGTACAAAATGGAACATTATTGTTTAAACCATACTCCAGAGAAGAGCCCAAGTGGCAGCGATGGGGGGAGCATGGTACCGCCTGCCCTTCCTCCCACTATTTGCAGACAACAGGATTGGTTACAGAAAAATTATTTATTTATTGGTTTTTGGTAACTAGGTAGGTCTTCTGGAACAAAAATTTCCATGTTATGAGGCGACCCAGAATTAGTTACATAAAAAGTACATAATGCATTATCAAGTCACTTAATTCAGTTATGCAGGACTCTTTTTTTTTGGTAAATTTATTTATGAGAAATATATACACTACTGAGTCAAGGAGTCACTTAAAATGATTTCCAAGGTTTGGCCAGCCCACCAGCACAGCATTTGGATTTCTGCTTGCGACGCTGGTGACCTGGGTTCGGGAAAGGACCTGGGAAGACGAAGATCCGGCTGTAAATAAAAAAAAAATAATAATAATAATTTATAAGGGATAATTTCTGGGTGCCCTGGGAATCAAACCCAGGTCCAATGGATGCACCAAGCTCATTCATTGCTCATTACTCTAACCTCTAGGTTTTACTGCCAGCCCAGAGAAAGAACAGGAAAACTGACTTTGCAGCACTGCTGCAGCTTGTAAGTCATACAAGTTAATCACTAGACAAATTACACAAGTAGAACCCACCAAAACTGTGACCCATTAATTCGTGACTGGGTTGACCCTCCTCCAACAGCAGAAATCTTCTTGATGTGTTCCTTACCTTCTTCATTTCAATTTTTGATTGGAAAATGTTTGCTACTGAGATGTCTGTATTGATGGTCTCTCTTTTCCACAACAGTGAATAACGTAGGGACGATGTTCTCAGACGTAGCAGGCTTCTTCCTAGATGCAGCAGAACCCCAGAAGGTACGTAAAAGAACACAAAATTTTCTTTCGGCTTTTCTTCTGTGTTCTGTGATGTTACAAATGTGTGGGGGGGTCTCCCCCTAACAGCACTGTTTGTAATGTAATGAACTGTCTAAATGTTGATTTTACTTATACATTTTTGACCAGGAAAGGCACCCTAAGCTAATATAACTGGTTTCCAGATGTGTCCTGGGGGAGAAGATTGCACAGATGGGGGGGAGATGTTGGCCATGACACCAGGGAAACACCTCTGCTCTTAACAGACATCACTCATTCCACTCCTCTAATTATGCTTAATGGTTGTTTCACTGTTTAATCAACTAAAAATTACATCTTTAAATGTTCATAGCATTAAGAATAACAGGAAGTGAATGATCAAAATATTCTGAACAAAATTGTTTGTATTCTTCAGAGTAAGCCTGCACAAGAAATTATTTCCACAGAATAAATGTGTACAATTCCTGGTAGCTCCCTGGAGGGAACTTAATCCTCTCCCCCCTGTGCCTTTTCTCCCACTGGATCAACCTTAAAACCAACATACTACCACTACCTCCCCAACCTCCTAGACAAAGCCACTTCTTCTGGCTGCCCCCCCCCCGTCTCCCCCCCCTCACCTTGACTCCTCCTTGGACTCTCACACTAGGTGTCACACCTGTTTATCTCCTTCGCTACATATAAACACTGCCCTTTACCCTAGTTGAATGCTCTTGACGCTGTACTATCACCATTGGTACTATGAATGACATTGTATCCTTACTGTATACTAGCTACCTACTATTCGAGTATTGTATGTAAACTGTTTGTTATTGCTGTCATTGTCACTGTTTGACGTGGAACCTTTGTAAAAGAGCTCTGAACTCAAAGGTATGATCCGAATCCCTAAATAATAAAAAAAAAATAATCAGAACTTAGGAAGTGGCGGCTAGAGGTAATCTGGGTTCATTAGAGGGCTTTATCCTCGGCCATGACCAGGAGAAAGTCTTTGGCCAGTTGTCTCACCCATTTCTATTAAAAAATTACAGTTTCATGGAATCCCAGAGACATGTGTGAAGTGGATACAATTACTATATGCAAAGGCATCCTTACAACCCATAGTTGATGCTTTTTTTGGGAGGTACCATCCAGGTAAAGAGAGGTGTATGGCAGGGGTGCCCCTTGAGCCCCCAGCTGTATATCTTCAGTTTAGATATTTTAATTCAGAAATTTTTTAGGTTGGAGACTATTAAAGGTTTTGAGGTATTGCATTTAGCTGCTCCCCTCAAGACCAGTGCTTATGCTCGTAATATTTGTTCATACCTGGTGGATGAGAACTCTGGAATGACAGCGCTACAAGTTTTGCAGGGTTATGAAGTATTGTGCTGGTCTGCATACATTGTGTGCTGTTTTGCACACCCAGCAATCGGGCGGTCTTGGTTTGCAGTCCAGAATTGGACCCAGAAAGTTCAAGACAGTGAAAAAAAACGGTTGCAACTTGGAAGCAACAGCAGATGTCAAAGAGAAAGAACAGGTTACTCACCTGTAACGGTAGTTCTAGGAGTGGTATATGTTGTTCATCCACACTCTCTGGCATGTCTCTTTCCCCTTTAAATCTGGCCGGAAGTCTTCAAGCTGCCTCCTCCTGGGTGGTAAAGACCTCTGCTGTGGCCCCATGATGCCAGATCTTTTTCTTTTGAAGTCTTTGTTACCTATCTTTTTACATCTATGTTGCCCCGAATGAGAAGTAAGGATTCAAATAAGCTTTTTTTCAGCTGTTATAGGGTAGTTGGATGAATCTGGTTAAAAGGAATTTTACGTACCTCCCTATAAATAAAGGGGGTATAAATATGTCAGGAGTCCTCTAGCCTTTTCTCTTCCTTATTCTTCTAGAACAATGCTTCTAGATCATTTACCGGGGCTGGGTCATTTTGTGATATTTTGTTGAAGAAATGGGTGATGCCACTAAATGGAAGAGGGGGTAGATGGGGGAGTCCCCTATGCGGCAAAAGCCTCTCATATTCCTATCACACTCTGCTGACTTTAAAGAAAACCAGATTCTGGCGCCAGGTGGCGCAGAGGGTTGAGGCACCTAGCCTTGCTTCACACCAGCGACCCGGGTTCGGGAATAAGCTCGGAACATCTGGGAGCTGGCCGGGGTTGGGGGTAGGAGCAGGATTGAGCTGCTTCGGCAGCTCTCCTCTCCTGGGGTGGATGCTGTCCCTCCAGTAGTCACATCACCATCGGGTGGAGGTCCAGTGATAGCACAGGTGGAGAGGATGGTTAGTAGAGTGGGGCACTCTGCAGTGCCTGCCATACGTGTGCCTCCACACACGTACATCAGCACCCCAGATGCATGCAGGATGGGTGGGGGAAAAAAGAGGGAAAACACAAAAATGTAAATAATTAAAAAAAAAATCTGATTCTGAATTTACTCTGGATCACTTTAAGACTGCCTCCAGGAAACACGCATATACTGATATTTTACATACCTGGTTTACAGAACAGCTAGTTCAGTTCAGACTCATGAAATTACTTTAAAACAGTTGCCTGATCCAAGAATTCCAGTATATGTATGGGATACAGTGTGGCATACCAGTCACAGGAAGCTTGGGATTCACAACACCCATAAACAAGAGAGCTTGGCAGAAAGGTAGTGCCCTATGAATATATGTGCTGGGATTCTTGAGACTGCAGGAACTTCTTTTTCTGGCATGTCCTTACATTATGAATTTTTGGGATGTATTTGCCACTGTTACTTATGTCTGAATTTTGTTCACTTATCTACGTATCTGTGGTTTACTTGTTTACAGCACGCATTGGTCTAGAGTTCATGAAAGTACCTTAAGGGTGATTATGGCAAAGTTCCTGATCTGGCAGTTCTGTTGTCAGTTAGTCCTCCAACAGCAGAACCTGACACAGAGAGAACATTTAATGGCTATAAGAAGACATTTGGTAGCCCTTTATGAAAAAGATAAGCGTAATTTTAAACATGGACATGTACTGACATTATAGAAATATTGCCAGCCATTATTGCCCCACTTACTCTGTTTTTCAGTGATATTTTGGGACTGAGGTATTGAGTATATGTCCTTTTTTTAAATTTCCTTTTATTGTTTCTAGATACAGTCTTGTAGTGCAGTTTATCATGACTTGTTACAGTTGATATATTTGTCAGTATACAATGGTAAACATATTTTTATTCCAGATAACTTAGTTGTCCATATATATGTATTGAGTATATGTCTTGTACTATACATTCCTTGAAGAAAAAAAATCCCTTGCTCTTTGTTAGCAAGTGTCATGGGTCCTTTACTTCCAGCTGGGCAATGACCACAGACAGGCAGAAGAGACCTCGGTTTAATGTCTCATCTGAAGGACGGCACCTCAACAGTGCAGCACCCACCTTGCAGTGCACTGCAGTGTCAGTTATGGGTATTATCCCTAAGTACCTGATGTGGGGCTAGAACCCACGATTATCCAATCTTTCAGTCCCAGAGGTGAGTGTGCCACCTACTGGGTCACCGACACTGTTGGTGGGTATGTCGTTTGGTGACTCATGGAGTAGCAGTGAGATGCAGAGCCAGTCATATCATGGTGTGATGTCATGCTTTGAAGCTCTACGTTCGGATGCTGCCATAAGTCAAAAGTGACCCACCCACACCCCGAATCAACTTATGGCTCACTTCTGTGATGTAATAATCCTGGCCCGATGGCCAATGCAAAGAAGAAAAAGTACGGAACCCCTGAGGAAGTCTCATTCTCAGATGATTTGCAGGCATGTGAGCACGGTGTCTTTCTATATACTCATGGCAACAACAAAAAAAAAGAATGTAAATAGTTTACGAGCCAGCTGTTTGTGTAGCTTTTTCGTCTTGTTTGCCTGGTTTATAATTAGCTACAGCATCCTTGAGGGTAGTGGCGTGCCCTCTTCCCTCATTGCTCCTGAATGAATGTGACTCAAATGGCCAGATGTCACATCGAAGTTGTTTCCCTCCCACACAAGTGGTTATACAGACATGGGGTAAGGGAGATTCACAAACATCTCAGACGGTAAAGACGTGCAAGAAATGGTCGTGGCACAGATTCTGCAAGGCATGATGAGGTCATGTCATTGTGTGGTTGTAGGGACCAAGAATCTCTGTGATTGTGACCCACAGTTAGAAAGGTGCACTGAACTGCTCAGCTTCACGGTCCTCTTGCCCAAACCTCGCACTTGATGTGGTGAACAGGCATAATGTCTCTCAAGTGGCATGATGCATGACTCTGTAGAAGGTCTGTGAAGGGTTTTGCTCATCTAATTAAGCTGGAAACCAGTGCAACAGTGGCAGAACTTACTGCCACTGACTTGGGGGAGGGGGGAGGAGTTGTGTGCTCACAGACCCTGAAATCCCACTCTGGGATGGCTTCATGGTCAAGTTCTCATGAAAGTGAGGAGCCCACCTCTTGGGGCAGTAGGGAACGTGTGAAGCCACCACCATTCAGGCATCCCCTTGCACACTGATCACAGGGAATCTTGGGGTAGCACAGGGTGCGATGAGTTTCCAAGGCAAAATACCAGGCAGCACTGGATTAATGTGTCAATTCTGTTTGTTTTTAAGAAAATATCGAACCTGATCAACTGCAACATGATGTCTGTTTCACAGGTAAGGGGGCGTGCAAGTGTCATTTTGTTTCCTTTCTTCTGTTCATCCATACTATTCAGTGTGACCCTTATTCTACAGCAATCAGATTTTATTTACTCTCTTGTTTTTAACCACCTTCTTCTCCAGAGCTGCCCTGGTGGTTGGCTGAGTAACTGCCCAGCTACCATCTTACACCAAGTCCTTCTCTTTCCAAAGACTTATCTCTCCGTGGTTGGATCTCTTGGGACGTGGACGCCCCGATACCCCTTCCAGCAGGACAATACAGTGGTGGATGCACTCCATGTTAGCAGGGTCCAAGAGTGCTGGCATCATGGTGCTTGTTCACTTTTCTCCTCCCTCATTCTTCACTCCCACATGGGACACCAGCGACGAGGACTCAGGCCTTATACAGGTGCATTGGAGCCACTTTGTATCCAGTTACTACATGCAGTTTCAATGGCACCACCATCTGCTATCACCAGGGGGCAGTATTGCAGAATGAGGAGGAGGGGAGTGCCCTCTCAGATGCTCCATCCTTCTCCCTCTAGCTGAAACTCAGTGCTGAGTACTTATTCCCATACGTGGGTCACTAGTATCGTAAGCAGCAGGCATGTCAGTGCGCCTCCGAATGGCTCTTTTATTTATTTATTCTGATTGTTAAACATACTCTTGATATTGTGGACTACCTAGAGAGCAGACCTCTACAGGATAGTAAACAACATGGTTTTTTGGTAGGTTAGTCTTGCCGAACTGACTCGATAGTTTTCGTTGACTGGTTTAAAAGGCGATAAATAAGGACCATGCTGCGGATTTACTCTACTCCGATTTCAGCAAGGCTTTCTACTTGGGTGCCACACAGAAGACTGCTGAGGAAGCTGGAGGAACTGGGCATGACTAGGGACATGGTTAGATGGGTAGGAAACTGGCTGAAGGAGAGACAGCAGAGGGTATTGGAGAGACCGGGTCAAATTGGAAGAGAGGGAGGTCGCCAGTGGGTTGCCGCAGAGATCTGTCCTGGGTCCTGTCCTCTTCAATATGTTCATTAGCGACACTGGAGAGGGCAAGTTGTGTCTCTTCACAGAGGACATGAAGCTCTGTGGTAGGGTAGATAGTGACAAAAGGATCAGGGAAATGCAGAGGGGTCTACAATGGCTAGAGAAGTGGTTTAAAGTTAGGCAGATGAAATTCAATGTTAAGAAAGGCAACATTCTTCACCTGGGGGTGGGGAGACACCAGGACAGAGTACTGGATGGGAGGGTTAAACTGAGCAATACTGCAGAGGAAAGGGACCTAGGAGTCATCATTAGTGATACCCTCAAACAACCAAGTCCGTGTAACAAGGCCTGCAGTAATTCTAACAGGATGCTAGGCTGCACCAAAAGGGGTACTGACAGCAGGAAGAAGAAGGCACTCCTACCTCCATATAGGTCACTGGTGAGACTGAATCTGGAATATTGTGGTCAGTTCTGGAATCCTCACCTAAGGAAGGACAACGATAGACTGAAGACCATGCAATGCATCTTAAGAAGATCATGTAAAGGCAATGGACATTGACTCACTGGAGACCACACAAGGTTAGGAGGGGGTATGATACAGATCTTAAAGTTCTTGAAGGGAATAAACAAGACAAACTGCAGGGAACAATTTAGTAGGAATACAGAGTCAGTAACCCAAGGTCATGAATGGAAACTGGTTTGGGGGGGGGAGGTTTAAGAAGAATGTGAGGAAGTTCTGTTTTACGGAAAGGATGGTGAAGCCATGGAATGGTATACTAGCAGAGGTGGCAGGTACCATGACTGTAAATGGTTTCAGGCGTGGCTGGGTCAGTGAAGAGTTTGGTGATTGCTCAGGTTGGTAATAGTAGGGAATGGAGCAGGGGGATGGACCAGGAGGGATAAAACTCCATATGGACAATAGGTCCCGGGGCAGAGAGGGAACTCCAGGCACACTAGATGGACCTGTGGTCATTTTCTACTGTCATTGTCTGTATTTCTGTTACTCTTTATTCTCCGAGCCCTGATGATTGTCAGGTGACCCCCACTCAAGCTACCCCAATGGCACCTAACCTCAAGATCCTTTGTACATTGAGTACCCCCATAATGGGGTCCATCAGCACCACCAGTGCTGGAGTTCAAATCCAAATCTGAATACCCCTGAGAGGGAATTCAGTCAAACTTTGTATTTTTCTGTGGACTCCCACCACCCCTTCACGATGGGCTCTAGGGTGTATGCACGCAAAACAGTGCCACTGCAGTATCAGCTGCAGTCCTTCCCTCTGTTCTGCTGCTCCTCATACACCATCTTTTATCATCACCCAGGTGATGGTAGCATAGCAGAAGTCGTCACTTCCCCCCTGGAGGAGGAGGACACCTCCCCACCAATACTTGGGGTCCAAACCTAAGTCATCAGCACCCTGAGTAGCAAGACTGCTGCTGTGATGACTTGCAAGCTATAGATCTTTCTGTTTTGTTGGCTATGCATTTGTAGTCTTCGTGCTGAGGAGGCACCCACTCAACGTACTTGCACCCACGATGACTGCAGCAGAGCCTTGCAGGGAGGGTGAGAAGTGTCCATGTGGACACTGTCCTTCTCCGGTGGGAGGATCAACGCACATAGCTCCTAGAGTAGCTCCCGGTGGAGGTGCACTTGATGGTGCGACTACATTGCTGTCATATGACGATGACGACCCCCTCCATGATCCATGTAGGGTGTATCACTCTGGACAGCTACACTGACAAATCTGGGGTGTGCACTGTAAACCAGGACATCTACACAGACAGATGTGGGGCGTAAAACCCAGGATAGCTATGGACCCATGTGGGGTATATAGTGTAACCCACGATAGCTGCACTGACAAATGTTGGGTATATAACCCAGGACATCTTCACTGAACCATGTAGGGTATGTAACCCAGGACAACCGCACTGATCTGTGCAGGTGTATAACCCAGAAGCTACCCTGACCTCTGTGGGGTCAGGGGTATATAGCCTAGAAGCTATACTGACCCATGTGGGATATATAACCCAGGACCACTATCCTGACCTATGCGGGGTGTATAACCCAAAAGCTACACTGACCCATGTGGGGTAGATAAGCCAGAACCTACACTAACCCTTGTGAGATGTGTAACCCAGGACTGTTATCATGACCCATGCAGGGTGTATAACCCAGAAGCTGTACTGGTCCATGTGGGCGATATAGCCCAGAAAAACATGTTAAAAAGCCTGATGTGTTCTTTTTTCAGATGACACGGATTGTGCTTCCAAAGATGGTTGAAAGGTACGATTTAAACAATAGTTCTCAAATCCTAACATGGTGGCATTACCAGTCTTTCAGTGCCTTCTGAGGGACTTTTTAATAATGGGGGGGGGTCTTTGTCAGAGGGAGAATTCAGTAGATAAATGCAATTCCTTGTTTCCATGTAGCTTTTTCTCCGCTTGGCTGGCACCGGTATGCTATTCAGCCCTTTCCCTGCCTCCCCCGCCTAGCATCCACCTTTCCTGACTCACCTTGTCCCACAGTTCCCCCATTGTCTGCCTGTCATAGTGGGGACTGCTGTCCTCCCCATACCTGGTGACTCTCATCCAGAACCAGAAGTTGGTGGTCAGGTGGTGATGCAGGAATGGGGTAGGCAGGCAGGGCTTCATTTAGTCTGCACCAACCCTTTTCCATTTTCTCCTTTGTTCCCAGCCGCAGCAGCACGGAACACTGTGCGTGTGGAGGTGCACATGTGCTACAGAACTGCGGCCTCTCCTTTGGTCACTCATACTCTGGTGCTGCCATCCAGCCTCCACCAGGTGGTAACCAAGGAGCAAGATGGTGGACCTGCCCACCCTGGGACAAGACAGCTGTCCATCGGACACTCGATCCTTTCCACCCCTGGCAGCCTGATCTTGTTCTGAAACCCAGGTCACTGGAGTGGGAAAGAGTAAGGCATGCCAGGTGCCCCAGCCCTCTTTGCCACTGGGGCAGCTCATCAATGCATTTCTAACAGATTTCGGATCTCTGTAACACAAACAGCAGTACAGTTAGGGAATATACAATATAGTGGGGTGAAACTGATGCATGGTCATATGACCAGTTTTAACCAGTCAGAATGCTTATCCTTTGCAGTCCCTTTCATATGACTGTTTAAGGCAAGGTACTGCACCTGGGAGCCAGAAACCTGGGCCAAGTGTACACCCGGGGGGGGGGGAGGATATGCTATACATCTCGATGGCTGACAGGGACCTGGGGGGTGGTGGTGGATGTCAAGATGAACAACTCGGAGACTTGTAGGAGGGCAGCGGCCAAGGCCAACAGGATGCTGGGATGCATCGTTAGGGGGATCACCTCCAGAAGGAGGGAAGTGATACTCCCTCTGTATAACTGCTTGGTGAGGCCACCCCACGAGTACTGCATGCAGTTTTGGAGGCCACACTTAAAGAGGGACATTAAACTCCTGGAGAGGGTCCAGAGGAGGGCAACAAAAATGATCTGGGGCTTGGGGGACAGGACCTATGGGGAAAGGCTTGAGGAGCTAAATATGTACACATCGGAAGAGAGAAGAGACAGGGGAGACACGATAGAGGTCTTCGGGTACATCAGTGGGGTAAATAGGGGAGGCGAAGTCAGGGGGCTCCGAAGGAAGGAGGGGGGCAACTAGATGGCATGGGTGGAAGCTGGAGGGGGGGGAGATTCAGGGTAGAAAGGAGGAGGTGCTACTTCACTGAGAGGGTGGTGGAGCCATGGAATGCGCTGCCCGGGGAGCTGGTGGAGGCAGAGACAGTGGAGGGGTTTAAGAGAGGGTGGGACAGGTACAGGGGAAGAGTTCTGGAAGCAAAGTCCAGTGCAGCGAGAATATCCAGGGCTGGGAAGGAAGAAGCCCGAGAGGGTGAGGGAGACAGCAAGGTCAGTTCCCAGGGTGGGGGCTGACCAAACGAGCAGACGCGAAAGACCGACAGACCTATTCTGCTGGCATTTTAGTATGTTAGTAAGGTCTTCATTCACAATGTGGTCTGGTGGTTAGAGAGCAGGAGGAATTGGTTCAAATCCCACCAGATCCAATGATACATTGTAGGATATCAAGCAAGTGGTATGCCATCACTACGGCCACAATTTTACTACGACTGACACTACAGCGACAACAGCGCAAGGTCGCTGTAGGTCAGCACGGCCCCCGCTCTGCTTTCTGGGGTATTGCATCCCTCCCAAAGGAATTGCAACTCAGAGGTGATTAATTTAGTAGCAGAGGTGCAGAGCCCCTCGCATGGAGGTGAAGTCTTCCGGAGAAAACACAGTCTGAAATGACCTTTATGCTGACTGCAAATGCAGTTGACATAAATGAATCGCTGTAACGTTGGCTGACAACAAAATTGTTGACCGACTGTCATGGATCCAAGCAAATCACTCCACCCAGCTGAAGAAATGGGTCAAAGCAGGATACTCACCAAAGATGAGATACTTCACCTCAGCTGGGCTATTCTTGTTAGATAAATTGGGGGGTCCTACTTCCGGACATCAAGTCACATATGTTGTCAATGAAGCTCCATTGCCAGGCCCACGATCACTGATGCATGATGGGGGGTTTGGGTAATTAGAAATATGCACTAGCAAAAAATGACCAATCTACAGTATGTCGACAGCCAGACGGTCTAGTTCTGATGGGAGCTGCCGGAGGCCACCGTTTACATTGTAGACCACACTACCAACCATTCAACGCTGAAGATAATAAACAAAATTAAAAAAATGGCTGAATACATTAAAATTACTGAAGAATTTAAGTTAGTCAGGAACACATGAATTCTAATAAAGGAGTGACTTTTGTTTTGTACTGGCTAACTTTAGTGACTATGTTAAGCTGAGCTGAATACGTATCCCTTTAATGGAACCGTAGAAAATGTTATTTACATATTTTAAATATCATTGCAAATTTGGGCATGTGCCAAGTCTGTTTTATCAACCTGATGTATTGTTTTGTGTTTTTGTTTTGAAATACTCCTGTTTTTTCTGGATTTAGGGCCCCATGTTAGCATGGCCTTTTTACCACCCAATGTTAAATTTTTTTAATTACATGATCAACCTCAGGCGTACAGTTCAGTCCAGCATTTTTATTTAACCCCCTTTATCTCCCCTTGCTGTCCTGCTGGCCCCATCTTGGTGGCTCCTCTTAGTCACCCACCATCCCCAGATATTTCCCCTTGTGGCAGAGACAGCAGGACTTACCCTTCTTCCCCCGAAGCAGGATCTGGTGTAGGCCCCCTAGTTTGTGGGGGCAGGTTTGTGGGAGGACTGACTTTATCACACATGGCCAGAGTATTTTCCCGCCAATTCTTCTCCCTCCAGGTTGGTGTGCAGTGATGCTCTACATCTTTGTTGATGTCTCTGTTCCCCCCACAATGGGCCTCCCATCAACCTTGACACCCAGACCCCACTGGGTGTCAGACATGCAGCGAGAAGTGCAGCCAACCCTCCCAGGGAAAGGAGAGCAGTTGTTTGGATGCCCAATCCTACTCTCCCCTCCCCCCCATGATGACACCCAGCAATTTGCGTTTGCTCCTGAACCCGGGTCAGGGAGTGTCAGGCAGCAGCACTAACATCGTTACATCAGGCTGACTCAGTCCAGCATTCTGATTAGCAAGCCAAGTACTAGATTCCATTAACAAAAGAAAAAAACATCTTTTTTAACCTTTTGATTTTCTTTCTGGCAGGAAGAAGGGTGTCATCATTAATGTGTCTTGTAGAAATGGGGATTTCCCTGTTCCCCTGGTGACAATGTACTCTGCTTCTAAGGTAAGGACTCTGGATGTTTGTTTCCAGTAAGGTACCTGGGGATGGACTTGAATTATACAATGGTGTGTGAAAATTCTGTAACCTCATTGGTCAAAACATGTTACATGACCGTGGGTAAATTCTGCATAACCCACAGCTGAGGAATGGTATTTATAAAAAACATAATTAAACACATTTTAAATTTATTTTACACATGGGTCCATTGCATAATTGTACTAAAGCACTCCAGGGTGTGAGTTATTGGGTGATTTACCCAGTTCTTGTGTGGTTAAATCACTCAGCTGTGCCTCGTGACATACCACACAAGGCGTGGGTAAATCCCCAATAACACACACTCTGTTGTGCCTTATTTCTTAATTGTTCTAACACAGCAAGCAGAAGACAGCAGCAAATCTACACTAGAAGGGGGAGAACTACAGACGGTTCTGATAGGCCATGAACAATTCTAATAGTTATCAGAACCGTTTAGTTCAACTTACAAAATGGGTTATAACAATCCTGTTACTTGATCAACTGACAGCAGGCACAAGTCATGAGTTTATCAAGCAACAAAGCCAGCACTGTTCCTGCATTAGGACTGCTCTACGACGGACATTCCATCTGCCAGCTCTGGTGGTTGTTCAGGGAGGCACTAAAGATACCATGCCACTTCTTGGAAAGAGTGATGAAAATAGGCAGAACTGCCTAGCCCTCCTTTCCCGGTCACCCAAAAATAAATACGTAACTTTGATTACCCGCCACAGTACATCCCAACCAATCAAATGCAGAAAGTCAGACTGGTTAGAGGTCCACCTACATGAGGGAGGGTCCCCCCCCAATGAGTTGGTTGTCACTTCATAACACTACACATCTTTGAAGTTCTCATGGCTGTTTTGTTCTTTCCAGGCGTTTGTGGAGTTCTTTTCAAGGGGACTGCATGCAGAGTACAGGTCCAAAGGTATCATCGTGCAGGTAGGTTTGAATTGAGGTTTTACCGACCTGAATATGTAAAGGTTCAGGCCTCACAGTTGGAAGAAATTCATTACATGTGATATGCCTCAGGGCATGTAAAGAGACTATTGTGGAAGACTATTTGCGAAGTGCCCCTTGCCCCCCCAAATCTGCAGTGTTAGCTAGCTGATGGCTTTGTCAGTGTCGATGCAGAGATTGGCCCCTATAAGGACGTATAGCCATGGCAGGACCTCACTCACGCTCAGGGTTGGATAAGTGGGGTGCCCCACTAAGCATGGTGCATAATGGTGTGAATTACATAAATGTTTTTCAATCTGAGGTTTTTTTTGCTTCGGCCTTTTTACCCCTACATTACTCTTGGGCCCTGCTAGTTCCAGGTTTCAACGTGTCTCCAACAGTTTCTGTATCTAATCCTCTACAGGAAGCCTCCACCCCCTACCCTGTGAGGTGTGCTAGAAAGTAGGAGGATATTAACATTAAGCTGTGTGGCCAGATACAATCTGGGACATATTGGGGGGGCAGATGGACACGGACCCTGATGAGATGGATGGGGCAAGGCAACAGTCTTGTAATGAGGGTTTACCACCTGCTTTCTCGTTTCTTCAGCTCTCTATAGTGATGAAAAGGAGTGACATCAGTGGGCTCAGCTCGGCATCAGATGTCCTTCCGCATCACTCTTCCTTGCCTAGAGTCAAGGATGTCACACCAAGCGAATAACGTGGGGGGGAGGTGCACAGTGTTTAAAAAAAATGGTCTAGGGAGAAACTGAAGTTACACTTCCATAGCTTTCCTCAGTCCAAAAAGCATTGCTTGGATGAGATACTGTGGTACCCCCCCCCCGTCCCCCGTTCTGTGGTCTTAATAGCCCCAGATAATGCACCTCCATGTGCTGCTTCCTGCCTATGATTCAGCCAAGTAGAGGGCTCAACAACTCTTCCTTCTTCTTCTTCCCGGGGCAGACGGCACCCGATAGGATGTTACCACACTCCACTGCGGGCCTTTGCTCCTGATATCCTGGGTGTGAACTGCGTCAAACAATATATTCACCACTTAGTACCACAGAGCCAGATAAATGCTATGTTTCATTTAACCCGGCTTTGTGATTGCGTGTTCCCTTACTGAGTGGGGGACCCCAGTTTGAGCCCCGAGGCCAAGAATACCACCCACAGTCTGGCAGAGGCAGGTGTGGTGTCCCAGTAAGACACCACCTGCCTTGGGGGAGGATGGGTGGCTCCTGTTGGTGGCGCAGTCAGAGGAAGCCATGCAAGCAGGAATACATTGTGTAGTAATGACCCCCGAGCACTCGGCCAGAGCAGACACAGACATGGTAAACGGAGGCTCACCGTGTCGAGCCTGATGCCAGTGCTGAAGGGCCATGGTGACCCTTGCCTCATGTAGGAGGGTGGGAAAAGAAAAAAAAGGCTGTGGAGTATAAAGCCTCCACTGTCCCACTTTTCCCAGTTTGAATGTAGAGCCCTCTGGGTTCCCTGCCCCACTCCCCCACTCAGAGAAATGAAAAGTATGTACTCACCATAATTCTCGATCTTCCAGAATATCTTCACGATTGAGTCACACTGATGGTCTAAGCTGGAGGTGCTAGGACCCTGCGGGAGCAAAGTCTTTTGCAGCTTAGGGAGGGGAACAGATGTTGGTGCTGGCACCACCTACAAGGCAGATGTAGTGACCGTGCACACGTGAGTCTGCCAGTAACGAACACCGGCCCCCCCATCTCAGTTCTGTTTGCCAGCGAGGAAGCAAGTGGGAGAGAAAAGAGAGAGGGCTATAGACTCCTAGCCCAAAGGGATAGGAAAAGGATATACAGGACATAGAAAAAATTAAATGCAAAAAAACCCAGCTACCAACTTTGTAGAAATAAGGGTTGGGCCTAAGGGAGGCAAAAAGATAGTGGGTATAAGAGCCAGCGCCTGCCTCGGACATCTGGACAGGAAAATGGAGAGAGGAAGGGCAGCGGCCCTGGCATATAGCTGTAGCTGGCAGAAGAGGCCCAGAGGACCTTAGTGTAATTAAGAGGGCAGGATACCAACTTATCTAGGTCCTTGCACTCCCAACAGGACAAGAAATAAATACAGGAAAAAATACAAAACAAAGAAGAGCAGGTAACAAGTGTGATTGGACAGTCCAGGAGCACAAAAAAACAAACAAATTTCTTGCCACTCCCAAGGAGTGAGGAAAATATATAAGAATGTGCCGGGACAAGGGCCAGGAGAAAAAATACAGGGATAAAAATGTGTAATCCCAACAGGAAGGTTCAGGATATGTGCCCAGCCAACAAGCTGAGACATACAGAACAAAAACCTTACTGCACCTCTCTCTCTTCCTGTGCACCTTGTCACAGAGCTACGGCTGCCACATGGCAGAGGCTTCAGGGCGTAGCATCTTCCAGTATAAAAGTACAATAGCACTAGAGGGCATGACATGAGATTGGGGGGCGTCGCATAAGGGGTAGCATGACAGAGTTCTTTATTACAGAGAGGGTGGTGGACACGTGGAATGCCTTGCCTCAGGAGGCAGTGGGAGTATGTACAGTGCAGGGGTTCAAGAGGGCAAGGGATA
The DNA here is from genome assembly GCA_016271365.2 of Neoceratodus forsteri. Taxonomy (NCBI): domain Eukaryota; kingdom Metazoa; phylum Chordata; order Ceratodontiformes; family Ceratodontidae; genus Neoceratodus; species Neoceratodus forsteri. Next base: position 189,614,639 of record JADMNL010000029.1, on the reverse strand, counting down.
GGCACAAGGGAAATGGAAATTATGTACCTACCGTAATTCTTGATCTTCCTGGACGAAGTCTCCACCACTCATTCACACTGATGGGATCTATGCCGGAGGCGCTAGGACCCAGCGGGAGCAAACGTTTTGCAGGAGGGTCTGTGCCAGAGATGGAGCCATGAGGAGCGGCGCCATGAGCCTCAGCTCATGCGGCAATATCTCAGCTTCGACCCTCCAACTGCCTCAGTACCTTTTTTCAGAGAAGGTGCAAAGTAACTAATTTAGAAGGATAGCCTAACAAAAACAGGACATAAGATAGTCTGGAAGACCCATATAAGAAGGGTCAAGAAAGAAGTCTTCACAGCCTAAAGGTTGAGGGAGTGAAGACCAACAACAGAGGTTAGCTCAGGGATGGTGGGTGGGCGTATGAATGAGTGGTGGAGACTTCATCCAAGAAGATCAAGAATTACGGTAGGGACGCAATTTCCATATCTTCCTGGACATAAAGTCTCCACCACTCATTCACACTGATGGGAGAGTACCGAGCTAATAATCCTCGAGAGGGCGGCAGGAGAGACCAAGAACTCACAGATTTAGGACAGAAATCCATTAAGGATGGTTCTGCCAAATGAAATATGTCACCTGGCATGGACATAAAGGGAATAGTGCTTGACGAAAGTATGCACTGCGCTCCAGGTAGCCGCATTTCAAATATCTGCAATGGGCATGTTGCGGATTTCCACCAGGGATGCCGCGACCGCTCTAGCAGAGTGAGCGTACACTCTGCCCTCTAGCTTAACTTGCACCATGGAATAACAGTGGCGAAGGCATGCCACCAGCCATGCTGAAATGCACCTGATAGCAACAGGTTGACCTAGCCAGGTCTCGCTGAAGGAAACAAACAGTTGTTGAGCTTTGTGAATTTCTTTCATTCTATCTAAATAGAAACGCAGAGCTCTTTTGAAGTCTAAAGAATGAAGGACATGCTCTCCTTCATTTTGGAAGTTCGCAAAGTGAATAGGAAGGACCAAAGGTTGGTTTAGATGAAATTCTGAAACAACCTTAGGGAGAAACTTAGGATGGGTCCTAAGAACTACTTTGTCTTTATGAAACACAGTATATAGAGGGTCTGTGACCAAGGCATGTATTTCAGAGACCCTGCGGGCCGAGGTAATGGCCACCAGGAAGGCCGTTTTCCAAGTGAGAAATTTCAGTTCACAGGTAGCTAGAGGCTCAAAAGGCTTTCAAGTTAGCATGTCTAGTACAAGATTAATGTCCCTAGCTGCTACTGGACGTCTGATAGGAGGTCTGGTATGCAGAATTCCCCTAAGAAACCCCTTAACCACAGGTAACTGAGCCAGAGACAAGGAAAGTATTTGTTCATGATAAGCTGAAATGGCACAAGGGTGAACTTTGACTGTAGAGTATTGCAAATCTGAATTTGAGAGGTCTAAAAGACACTCTAAAACTTTATTGGGTGGGCAGGAAAAGGATTCAAAGAGGATTTTGCACACCAGAGTGAAAAACGCTTCTATTTGGCTACGTAAGTTTTTCTAGTGGCTGGCTTGTGTGCAGCCAGAAGAATATCTGAAACTCTGCAAGAGACATTGAACCTGTTCACCTCTATCTCTTCAGGAGCCAAACGTGAAGGTGAAGCAATCTCAGATTGGGATGGACCACAGGCCTCTGAGTCAGAAGGTTCGTCTGAAGGGGAAGCACTTTCGGAGGGGTTTTCGACATACTGTTGAATAACGGAAACCATATTTGCTGAGACCAGAAGGGAGAAATGAGGATCATTTTGTCCCCCTGGGACTCGAACTTGAGAAGTACCCTCTGAATTAGAGGGAGAGGCGGAAAGGCGTATAGAAAGCGTTTTGTCCACTGCAGCCTGAACGCATCCTGACAGAAGATGCCAGGCCCTGGATTTCTGGAGCAGAAGAGAGGCAGTTTTGTGTTGAGTGGAGATGCAAAAAGGTCCAGGTCTGGAGTTCCCCACTCTGCGAATAGTGACTGAACTATGGTTGAGTTGAGAGACCATTCGTGAAGATCTGTGTCTGTTCTGCTGAGACCGTCTGCCAGTTCGTTCTGCACTCCCAGCAGGAAGACCACTTGAATTAGAGCCTTGTGCTCCAAGCACCATTCCCACATTCTCATCGCTTCCCTGCATAAAGGGTAAGAGTGAGCACCACCCTGCTTGTTGATGTAATACATCACTGCTTTGTTGTCTGTTTGAAGGAGAATGTTCTTGTGACAGAGAATGTCCTTCAAGGCCCGGACTGCATAAAGGACAGCTCTCATTTCTAAGACATTTATGTGAAGCTGGGACTCATCCTGAGTCCATGTTCCTTGGGTGTGGAGATTCTGACAGTGAGCTCCTCACCCCATCAGGGACGTGTCTGTGGTAATGGAAATCTGATGATCCAGAGAAGCAAAGGGATATCCCTGAAGAAGATTGTCCTCTTGTGACCACCAGGTGAGAGACCTCTTTAAAGGTTCTGTCACCTTGATGAGAAAGGACAGAGGGTGAGTGGCTGGGAACCACTGAGTACTGAGCATCCACTGAGAGGTTCTCATGTGGAGGCGAGCTAGAGGTACAGTGAACACAGAGGATGCCATGAGGCCTAGCATCCGTTGCATCGAGATAGCTTGAACCGAGCTGTTCTCTCTGATGATGCGGGCCATCTGTAGGATATCGCTCCTTCTGTCCTCTGGTAGAAAAGCTTTCACACAGGAGGCATCCAGAAGAGTTCCTATGAAAAGGAGCTTCTGGAAGGGCTGCAACTGCGATTTCTTGAGATTTAGCAGGACTCCCACGGACGTGAGAAAATCCGAGACAATGGCTACAGCATCGAGAGTTCCTTGCCTGGAAGGGCTTGCTAGAATCCAGTCGTCCAGACATGGGAACACTTGTATTCCGATCTCTCTGAGGTGTGCTGCGAGAACTGCACAACACTTTGTAAAAACTTGCGGTGCCGATGATAGCCCAAAGGGCAGGACTCTGAACTGATAGTGCTGGCCCAAAGCCGCAAACCTTAGGTATTTGCGATTCTTTGGGTGAATAGGGATATGCTGGTAAGCATCCTGCATGTCCAGGGAGGCTAACCAGTCGTGTTGCTGAAGCAAAGGTAACAGAGTTCCCAGCGAAATATTTTGAACTTTTCTTAGGGAAGAAATTTGTTCAATTTTCTGAAGTCCAAAATGGGGCGCATGCCTCCGGTTTTCTTTGGAACTAGAAAGTAATGGGAGTAGAACCCTGTGTTCCGTTGATCTGTCGAAACTATTTCTACTGCCCTGTTGTTCAGAAGGCCTTGTATCTTGGTGGCGAGAAGCTCTGATTCAAGAACTGACAGCCTGGGCTGACGTTTGGGGGGATGATCCGGAGGGATCTCTGAAAGATTGAGGGAATACCCCTTGCGGATTATCCGGAGGACCCATTTGTCTGAAGTTATGGACTTCAACCGGTTGTAGAATAGAGTCAGATGACCTCACCACCACCAAGAAAGAGTCCCGCTCGGGCAGCTGAGGTGGGACCTGGGCCAGAAACTCAGAAGGCAGCAATGGGCGATTTGGGCCCTTGTGCTTTCTGTTGCATTTCCTTTTGAGGCTGAGGGCTTGATTCTTATTAAAACCTCCCCTGCTCTTACCTCGAAAGGACTGACGGTTGTGAAATTGACGCTTATTAACACCCCCGAGAAGGGCGGAGCCGTGGTCGAACCAATTTAATGGCAGACCTAGTCTTTGAGTGGCCTCTAGAGCTTGCTCTCACCGGAGGACTGAAGAGATACACACCAAAGGGTAGCATCATGACCTGTTGCAGGGCACCATTAGTGAAGCCTGCAGTGCACAGCCAGGAGTGACGGTGAGTACAGATACCCCATGCTACTCTGAGTAAGGTATCGAAAGGCGTCCATAGCTGCTTTAACCTGCTGGTTGTTGGACTTGATACCCCTGGTTATGGTCTGAAGAAGCTCTGAATTAGAGTCCAACTCAGGTAGAGCTTCTACCAATTGTTTGAGCGAATGCCAAAGAACATACTCATATTGAGAGAAATAACCTTGGTAGCTGGCAATATGCATACCCAGGGTGGATACAGCAAAGACTCTCTTACCTGAAGTGTCCATCTTACGAGATTCTTTGTTTATAGGTTGTGCTGTAGTAGCTTGAGGAAGGACGACCTTATCATTCTCTGCCAGGACTACAATAGGGTCCGCAAAGGCTTGGGAGGCCAAAATGGGTCAATCCTTGGGAGCAGCATACTTTCTATCTATGGACTTAGTCACAGAAGGAATGAGAGCGGGATTATTTCATACCATTTGAGAAAGAGTCTCAAAGGAGGGTTGCACTGGGGGAGTTAGATCCATAGGGATCTCCGGGACATGAAGGTATTGGAGTCTTAAAAGCTTCCCAGGATCGATATCTGTAGTCTGGAGAGAAAGGGTGCAATTCAAATTCTTTAACAGAGACTTAAAAGACAGGTCCTTGACCACAGGTTTTGCAACAGGATTAGGTCCTGCTCCTTCCACATCATCACCCAGTCGAAGGTCTGGGTCAGGCTCAATATCATCTCCTGACAGTCCAGGAGGGAAAAGTCGTACGGCGCTGACAAACCCGATGATGCCAAAGAATAACATGGTGCCAAAAAGCCACATGGCGCGTGAGCCTCACGGCACCAAGAAACTCAACAGCGCCGGATAACCGCATGGCGCCGTCAAGTGCACTGGCGCTTGTACAATGGGGGTGAGACATATTCCAGTGAGATAAAAATTATTTTCACTGCAGTGAAATAAATCCTGATGACAACAGCAGAGTTAAAATAAATGCCGTTTATTACACCCCCGAAACCTGCGCAAAGCCATGCAAATTGTATATTTTGCAACAATGAGGCCCCCATTGTATAAACAGGATACATGATGTGCACTCGTGTGATATGGGAAATATGTTCAGTCCTGTACAGTGACCTCTGAAACCTCATTCGTGACTTCGCCACTCGTGAGTATTCAGAGGTCACTCTAGAGGAGTGAAAATATTTTCCATATCACACTCGTGCCCATCATGTATCATATATTTTATATATATATATATATATACAGTGGCGTGAAAAAGTATTTGCCCCCTTCCCGATTTTCTCTATTATTGCATATTTGTCACACTGGATGTTTTCAGGTCTTTAGACAAAATGTAATATTAGATAAAGGGAACATGAGTGAACAAATAACACTTGTTTTTTTTTACTTATTCATTTATTTAATGAAAACAGTTAACCAACACCAAATGGCACTGTGTGAAAAGTAATTGCCTCTACACTTAATAACTGGTTACGCCTACCATTAGCTGCAATGACTGCAACCAAACGCTTCCTATAATTCAATATCAGTCTTTCACATCGCTGTGGAGGAATTTTAGCCCACTCTTCCTTGCAGAACTGCTTTAATTCAGTAACATTGGTAGGTTTTCGAGCATGAACTGCTCGTTTCAGGTCCTGCCACAGCATCTCTATTGGGTTTAGGTCTGGACTTTGACTAGGCCACTCCAAAACTTTAATTTTACTTCTTTTCAGCCATTCTGATGTGGACTTGCTTTTGTGTTTTGGATCATTGTCTTGCAGCATGACCCAACTACGCTTCAGCTTCAGCTGATGGACGGATGACTGGACATTCTCCTTAAGAATTTTCTGGTACAGAGCAGAATTCATGGTTCCTTCAATTATGGCAAGTCGTCCAGGTCCTGAGGCAGCAAAGCATCCCCACACCATCACACTACCACCACCATGTTTGACTGTTGGTATGATGTTCTTACTGTGGAATGCTGTGTTTGGTTTATGCCAGACATAATGGGATCCATGTCATCCAAAAAGTTCCACTTTGGACTCATCTGTCCATAGAACATTTTCCCAAAAGACTTGTGGATCATCTAGGTGCTTCTTGGCAAATGAGAGACGAGCATTTATGTTCTTCTTGGTTAGCAATGGTTTCCGCCTTGCTATGCTCCCATGAAGCCAATTTTTGCCCAGTCTCTTTCTGATTGTGGAGTCATGAACACTGACCTTAACTGAGGCAAGAGAAGCCTGCAGTTCTTTGGACATTGTTTTAGGATTCTTTGAGACATCCTGTATGATTTTACGCTGCGACCTTGGAGTAATTTTGGCAGGCCGCCCACTCCTGGGAAGAATCACTACTGTTCCAAGTGTTCTCCATTTGGAGATTATGGCTCTCACTGTGGTTCGATGGAGTCCCAGAGCCTTAGAAATAGCTTTGTAATCCTTTCCAGACTGATAGATAGCAACAACTTTTTTTCTGATCTTTTCAGGAACTTCCTTTGATCGTGGCATAATGTGCTTGTTGAATCTTTGTGCTGGCAACATGACTCTGATGGTAAGGGTCAAAATAAGTGAGGTTTATATTGAGCAGGGCTGGCTGTAATCAAGCCTGGCTATGTTCAATCAGCTCACTCTAATTATCCCTTTAATTGGGTTGATTTAACTAGGGGGCAATTACTTTATCACACAGTGCCGGTTGGTGTTGGTTAACTTTTTTCATTAAATAAATGAAATAAGTAAAAAAAAAAAAAGTGTTATTTGTTCACTCAGGTTCCCTTTATGTAATATTACATTTTGTCTAAAGACCTGAAAACATCCAGTGTGACAAATATGCAATAATAGAGAAAATCAGGAAGGGGGCAAATACTTTTTCACGCTACTGTATATATGAGGGGGCATAGCCAAGGCCACTGACCTACCAGAGGCAGCGGGGGTAAATTGGTAAAATGGGCAGACTAGATGGGGCTTGTGATCCTTCTGCTGTCAACTTTTCTGTTACGTTTCTAGAGAAGGTAAGCCAAGATTGTGGTAGCAGCCACAGAGATATGCCTTAGAAAATATCTCTAACAGAGAGAGGGGGACTGCTTTAAGGGGGGAAAAAAACACTCCAGGTTTTTTCTTTTCTTTGCTGGGAAGATGGTATGGGAACACACAACCCGACTGCCTTTTTTGGGGGGGGGTCAACCAGTCCCTTGGGGGAAGCCATCTGTCCAGCAGACCCACTTCCGGCACTCAGACATCTCAGTGAGGCGAGTGTGGGGAGGATCCTGGACTTCTGAATACCAGTGGTACTGGGATGGGGGTTCAGGAGAAGAGCCCAGTGACCTTACCTTGGCATTCCTGGTGTGAGACCGGTCCCCAAAAGTGTGGCGCTAACAACCTCACTTCAGCGTGCAGAGTTTGAGGGTGTGGTGGTACATTAACAAGCAGGCATCACACCTATCCATATCATGGTCAGCACCAAGGCAGGTCCAACATTTCATATGCTGATCCAGGACACTGACTGGGCTCCACGCAGGGTGGCTCTGCTTTTGTCCTCCTCCTCCTTTTGCTCCTTAGAATCCAGCACAGTGGCAGATATAAATAATGAAAGAGAGAGAGAAAAAAAAAAGGGGGGGGGGTTCAATGCTGAACCCAGCAAAAGTGAAATAGTACCAAAGATAAACTGGTTCTGAGGGCACTCAGTGATGAACTCAGGAGGAGAACCGTGATGCAGTTGACTGTAGCTGCTCCCATGATGCACATTTGATGGGTTAAAAACAGAACTGAAGAGGGGGGTCGGTGTTGATTACTGACTGGCTTATGTGCACGTCACCATGTCTGCCTTATGGGCAGCACTGGCTCTGCCATCTGTCCCCCCCCCCCAAGCTGCAAAAGGCTTTGCTCCCGTGGGGTCCTAGCACCTCTCTTGGGAGAGCTAGAGCATTCCATTTGACCATCCCGTTCTAACACTGGTAGAGGAGACCTGTGCTCCATGCCACCGAGGTTGGCTGCCTCCATCAACATGGTCAGTGGGTGTTAGGGTGGTTTAGGAACATGGGGATTGGGTGGGTGTCATCTTATCTCACCCCTCTCCAAAATAAGACCAGAGAAGGCAGTAAGCAGTGGGGTTGTGAAAGACTGTGCCATACAGCAGCAATTTGCTATCATCTCTGTTAGAGACTAGTTTCTGGATATAGACTAATGTTTCTGTTTTCTAGTGCATCATACCGCTGCTAGTGTCCACCAACATGACTAATGACCTGGAGCCCAATGCCTTCGTGGTGACACCAGAGCACTTCGCCTGCTCCGCTCTGAATACGGTTGGCATCAGTAGCAGGAATAACGGCTGCTTGTCCCATGCTCTGCAGGTAAGTTTACTTGCCCCCCCACTTCATTCTACAGATGCACCATAATCTACCCCCCCACAGGGCTACCTCCCCCAGCCTAGGTAGTCATGTTTACTTGCCTTTTAATCATGATGTTAAATGTATTTAGTCACAGTGAAGGTAAAGTGTGTAGAGGAATTGCAGAAGAATTTCCATGACACAAGTTCCTCATTGTCACTGGATGGCAAATGAGCAGTCTGTGCAAGACATGTAATATCTTGTGCGAGGCCCTGTGGCACCTGTCATAGAAACTGTCGGCAGATAAGGACCGCTAGGCCCATTCAGTCTGCCTGTAGGCCCTACGCATTGTATGTGGCCACTGCTCCTATGTGATCAATGGCTTGTCATCACTCCCTCCCCACTCAGGCTTCCCTTATGCCTGTCCCAAGCATGCTTAAACCCCTCCACTGTGCTTGACCCCACTACCTCCTGTGGGAGACTATTCCATGTGTCAACTACCCTTTCTGTGTAGAAAAACTTCCTAACATTACCTCTTAATCTACCCCCTTCAATTTCATATTGTGCCCCCTTGTTCTAGTGCTTTTTCTACATTGGAAAAGCTCCCCTGCCTTCACCTTATTTATGCCCTTAAGGTACTTGAAAGCTTCAATCATGTCCCCCCGCTGTCTCCTCTCCTCCAGTGAGTACACACTGAGGTCCCTTAGTCTCTCTCCTCATATGTTTTGTGGTTTAAGCCCTGCACCATCTTTGTTGCCCTTCTCTGGATAGTCGTGCAGGTGTGGTCTCCAGAACTGCATGTAGTACTCCAGGTGAGGCCTTACCAATGTTTTATACAATGGCATCACCACCACCTGCTAGTGGTACCTCTGCCTATGCACCCCAGCATACCACCGGCCCTCCCTGATGCCTTTGTACACTGCTTTGATACCTTAAAATCATCAGAGATGATAACCCCAGGTCACTTTCCTCCTTCATGACAGTCAGCTCCTTTCCCCCCAACCTGTAGCTCTCCCCAGGGTCCCCTCTACCCAGGTACATTATTTTGCACTTCTTTACATTAAACCTCAGTTACCACATCTCTGACCATCTTTCAAGCTTCTTCAGGTCCCTCTTCATTTTCTGTACCCCTTCTGGAGTATCCACCCTGTTGCAGATCTTGGTGTCCTCTGCAAACAGGCAGACCTTTCCTTCCAGCCCCTCTGCAATGTGACTAAAGAAGACATTGAACACTACTGGTCCTAACACTGATCCCTGAGGTACCCCACTGGTCATCTCCATCTCCCCAGATTGTATCCCATTTACCATCACCCTCTGTCTCCTGTTAACCAGTTCCTAACCCAGTTCACCACCTTGTATCCCATTCCCAGACTACTCATCTTGTTAATCAGCCTTCTATGTGGGACAGTGTCGAAGGCTTGGCTGAAATCTAGGTAGGCGATGTCTCTGATTAAATTCCCTTGTCACCCCATCAAAAAAAAACTATTAGGTTCATTTGACATGACCTTCCTGATGTGAATCCATGTTGCCTTAGAACCTGCACACCACTGGATTCCAAATGTGTCACTATCCTTTCTTTCAGCAGTGTCTCCATGATCTTTTCCACCACTGAGGTGAGGCTGACTGGCCTGTAGTGTTCCACCTCCTCCCTACTGCCACTTTTGTGCAGTAGGATTACATGTGCCCTCCTCCAGTCCTCTGGAACAACACTCGTGTTGAGTGACTCTGTGAACAGGGCCACCAGAGGTGCTGCTGGTTCCTTTTGCAGCTCCTTTAATATCCTTGGGAGAATGCCATCTGGCCCCATGGCCTTATCCACCTTCAGCTTTGTGAGTTCTTCCAGAACTCTCTCCACTGTAAATGGACTGGTGTTCACCCCCCATTGCTTCTGCATCCCAACTGTGATCCTTGGTCTGCCCCCATCTTAGTGAATACTGAGCAGAAGTATTTGTTCAGTATTTCTGCCTTGTCTAGATCCCCCTCCTTACACTCTCCCTCCTCCCCCTTGAGTCTCACAATCCTCCCCATGTTTTTTCATCTTTCACTAATGTACCTATAAAATGCCTTATCCCCTTTGTTTACAGACTGTGCTAAGCTCTCTTCTGTCTGTGCACTCGCCCTCCTAACAGCCTTCCCTGCTTCCCTTAGACATTCCAGGTACACCTCCCTATCTTCCTCCATTTGGCTCCCCTTATATTTCCTGAAACTCAGCTTTTTAGCCCTGACTTTGTCCCTCACCTCTTTAGAGAACCATAGTGGTTTCTTTCTTCTTTTCCCTTTGGTCACTATCCTAACATACTGGTTTGTCGTATCTGTCACAAACCTACTCAGCAGGTCAAGGCCCTCTGCTCCCACAGTGCCAACCTCCGAGTGCAGTATTGTGAACAGGTAACAGAACAAAGCAACCCTCCTGTCTGTTTGTAGGTCCAAATCACCTTTGGTCTCAAGTTCTGTGGGGATTCAAACTGTGAACCTTATGCTAGCATACCCAAATGTATAGGCTCAGATAATCTGCTCTCCAGGGGATGCCAGATATCTTTCGCCAAGGGCACCTAACCAGGTATCCAAAATGAACCCCTTAAAACTCTATGAAAGACCTTAGAAAAATTCTCACCTTTTTCCAGTTTTATAACACCCTTAAGCTTATGAACAGTGTTAGCTTTAACCATCTGTACTTCACATGCAAAAGAAAGAACTTTGAAGGCACACCAGGCAGTCCCTTTAAAATAAGAGATTTACTTAAAAATGGATAAAAACATGTAAAATGTAAACACAGAACCATATATCACAAAGCATATAATCACTTAAAAGAACAAGGTTAAAGTACAAACTCCTACCACAATACAATTAGACTTTCCTATCTAATGTATTACCTTCTAAACAGTGCATAACGTAGATGTTGTTTCTAAGAGCCCGCAAAGAAAAGTGTCACTAAAGATCAGACACAGAATAGCTTACTGTCTCTATACTTGCCTTCCATGATGTCACCTAGTTCCTCCCTGTCAAATATATTAAAAAAATAATACATACAGGATGTCCTATTAGGAGGTATATTAAATAAGGTGACATCAGCAAAAACTAATTTCCCAATATGACTTCTTAATTAAGTCTGTGATTTCCCAGTTCCTTCTTTTTGATCTATGAGCAGTTTTCTGCTTTTCAAAGACATGACAGGACTTTTATGACTAACTCTGCCATATCTCACTTAGGTGCAATACAGCTTTTTAACGCCAGTTGAAATTAACTGTTTTTCCTCTGAAGACATCATAAAATGGATATTTTCATTTCCCGGCTTCAAAGCAACACAGATCACAAACACAGCCATAAAATGCAACTTGGAAGTTAATCACATTACAGAGATCTGCTGTTTAACATATCCTGTCATTTGAACCAAACCTGGGGGGGGGGCGGGGGTCATCCCAGGAGTACAGGATGTCTCGTGACAATCACACACTACATTTTTGTATTACAAAATCATAGAACAATCATAACCAGCTGGCCAAGCATCACAATATCCACTATGGCTCCTTTGTTTCTTTTTTTTTTTTTTTGCTATTCAACCTTTATTAAAAGTTTTACAATAAAGGAGTACATCCAGAAGGGACCAAGATAACGGTAGGGATATCAATCATACAACCAGAACTGTCCAGATGTAATCCTACCCATACTCCCCCTTCCCCCCATTACCCCAAACCACCCACCCTATGCACAGCACATAAAAATAAAATAACTGAAAATAGTGAAAATGTATATGGGACTACATAAATACAGAATAAAATGAGTATAAAGGACCCCAGACACTACTAAACTTAGCCAGATTATTCTGCAAACTAGCAATGATTCTTTCTGTTCTAAGATTAGCCAGAAATTCTTGTAGCCATTCACCATAAGAAATCTCAACAGTATCCTTCCAATGTCTTAAAACCACTTTTTTAACTGAGGCAGAAATCAGACCCATATAATATTTCCTACTACGGACATCAATCAAGGCCATGTCCCCTAAAACACATATCTGGGGAGTAAATAAATTTTCCAAACCCAAAAGAGGATCAAGTTTCCTCTTGATAGTATCCCATAATACAGCTATCTTCGGACAGTGCCAAAAAATATGAAGCAGATCCCCAACCCCTTGTTGGCATCTAAAACAGGAGGAGGAAGAAACCATACCCTGAGTAACCAACTTTAAGGGTGAGTAATAAATATTGTGTAATAACTTGAATTGCATTAGTCTAAGCCTATCCTGTGAAAAAAATGTGTGACACGACCTCCAAATACCTGCCCAATCAAATTTATACTCAGGCATAAGCTGAGACCAATACTGTTTTGGAACCAGAATACTGGGATGTAACCAGTTAATCAATGTATTATAAACAGCAGATACAGAGTGAGCCTTTCAAGCCATTGGTACCAATGTACCGCCAAAATCGAAAGGACCCCCGTCAAGAAGAAAAGCACTCAGTTTCTTCACTAACAAATGGCGAAGTTGAAATACTTTAAATATCAAAACCTGGGGGATATGAAACTTATTCAAAATGTCATTAGAAGTGAGTAATTTACCTCCTTCTGAAAGCAGGTCCCTAATCAGAACCCTTCCCAGTAATGGTAACCATGCATCTTTGATGGGCTTCCCATCTATTAAGAAGTTAGGATTACCAAATAATGGTTGAGCTGGATCCATATTATGAGAATATTTTAAAAAGGCACATAACTGCCCATGAACTTTGACCGATACTTCAATAGGAGAGTTACGCAGGGCCATGGGAAGGACTTTGGTCGAGCAATATAACAAGACACCAGGCCCAAAACCAGAATCCATTATCCGGGGGCTCCTTTGTTTCTTCCATTGTTTTCCACCCCCTCTATTATCTCTCCTTTCCCCCAGGACTGCTTGTATACATCTACCCATTTCAGTGAAATCTGCCCTCCTGAAATCTAATACTCTTGCTCTTGTATGGCTTGACTGAGTCTATGTCTCCATGCTGAACCACACCATGTGGTGGTCACTGGACCCCAGCTGTCCTTCCACCTGTATTTCTTTGACTCTGTACCCATTGGTCCATACCAGGTCCAGAACTGACTTGTCCTTGGCTGGCTCATGCACCAGCTGCCTGAGTCCAACCCCCTGCAGGGTTTCTAGGAGGGCTGTGCTTCTGGCTGAAACAGCCATCTGGGTGTCCCAATCCACGTCCAGCATATTGAAATCCCCCAGTAACAGGATTTCGCCCTTAGTTGCCATGTCATGTATGTTCTTCCACTAGTTCCCTGTCTGCTTCCTCCCTCTGTGCTGGAGGTCTGTAGATCACCCCAGTGCGTATCGCTGTTCCATTCTCTGGCTCCAGAGTGGCCCACATTACCTCGGCCTCCCACTCTTTTCCCTGAACTTCTGTAGCCTTTATACCCTCTCTGATGTACAGGGCCAAGCCACCACCCTTTTTACCCTCCCTGTCCCTCCTGAACAATGTATAGCCTGGTACATTGACTTCCCAGCCATAATTTGCAGAGTACCATGTCTCTGTTAATGCTGCTGCCAACAAGACTTCTAGGTCTTGAACCTTATTTGCCAGGCTACGGGCATTTGTTAGCATGACCTTCCATGTTTTACAGTCTACCCTCCCTCTGCTCTTGTTCTTCCTATCCAGCATCTTTCCCCCACCCCAGTTTCTTTTCCTGTGTGCTCCTGCTTCCCTTATAGTCCTCATTATACATTAAAAGGGAAAAAATCCCACATCTCTGCCAACCAAAATAAAGGACTGCTCACAATATGAATTGAACATGGTGCTTCATTTTATTGATAAGGTGCCATGTGCCAGGCCCTGACGTTTTTCGGAATCATGTTCCTTTATCAAAGGACCCTTTGATAAAGGAACATGGTTCTGAAATGCATCAGGGTCTGGCACTTGGCACCTTATCAATATAATGAAGAACCTTGTTCGATTCATATTGTGAGCAGTCCTTTGTTTTTTTTTTGGTTGGCAGAGTGCAGGATTTTTTCCTTTTTGCTGTTACTTCTTTATCCCTGCACCTGCTTCCATGTGCAACCTCTCTGCCTCCTTTTCCTCATTATACATTCTTCACCTGCTTTCCCCTCCCTGCCTATTTTCACTGTTGCCATAGTTGACTTATGTTCCTGCATGTTCTCATGGGGGGGGGTGTTCCTAAGCCTCCTAGCTCTCCCTCCTTGGCCAGTTTAAATGCAGTGCTCACAGATGAAGCATTTAAACTTCTCACAAAGGACCAAGGTCCCCTTCTTGGACAGATGCAGGCAGTCGTCCTTATATAAGCTTTCATCTGCCCAGGTCAGGCCCCAGTCCCCTGTGAAGCCCAAACCTTCCCTTCCACACTAATCCTTCAACCAGGAGTTGAAGGTATGGATGTGGAGTGCCCTAGCTTTCCCTGTACCCTGGACAGGTAGCACCTCTAAGAATGAGATGGACTGTGCTATCTGTTTCAGATTCCCCCTGAGCCTCCTAAAATCATCCTGGACTCTGGCTAACTCCATGCTTCTCCTGACCAGGTCACTGGTCCCCAGGTGGACACTGACATCCAGGTGCTCTCTCTTTGCTATTGCCATAGCAATTCAATGGATCCGCTTCCCATCCTTCCATGTGGTGCTTCCTGGGAGGCACTTTACCTCCCCCTCTATCTGCCCCTGCATCACATCCCCTAGCAGGCACAGTTAGGGGGAGTCCCATGTATCAGAACCACCCTTCCAGCTGCAAGGTAGGTGAGAGGCAGCACATCATGCTTCCACGAAAGTGCCTCAGGCTGGGAAGAGCTGAGTGAGATGCTGATGTCTGCCACCGAAGCCAGGGTATTGACTGCTTTGCACAGAGCAGGTGGTGACACCAACACTGTGGTGGATGAAGCTCAGATGTGACTCTGTTACTTCAAGTGGTGGAGGGTGCAACAACATACAGGGACAAATGCCCTGATAGGTTGATGATTGCCTGGTCATGTACCACACATTATGCAGGCTGACCCACCAAATGTGGGCATTGAGGACCCCATAATGGGAAGTAAGCTGTAGAGGAACAGAGCCAGCTTCATTAGTTGGGGCTGAGATGTCACGCCTGATGGTGCCATTGGCAGAAGGGGGTAAAATCCTAGATAAGAATTAGGATATTTCCTTCCTGGTAGGAACTGGAGTGATGGCATGGTTCTTACGGACAATAATGCCTTGACCCTCAATGCCATTTACTGACTGAGTGACCTTGATCAAGTCATTTAGTGTCAAGCAGTGTCAGTGGCTCAGTAGGTAGCACACTCACCTCTGAGGCCGGGAGATCAGAGGGCTGTGGGTTCGGTTCCCACATCTGGCACTTGGGTTAATATCCCAGTACTGACACTGTAGTGCAGCATGAGAGGGGTGCTGCACTTCTGAGGTGCCGTCTTTCGGATGAGACGTTAAACCGAGGTCCCATCTGCCTGGATTGGTGGTGTTCAGGTGGATGTTAAAGATCCCATGGCACTTATCGAAAAGAGTAGGGGAATTTCCCCAGTGTCCTGGCCAAATTTCCCTCATTCACTAAAAATACCACCAACAGCTTAATCTGGTTCAAGGTCAGTTGGCATTCATCTGTATACCCCGCCCCCGGGTCATGCCTGAAAATAGGCAGGATTTGTCTAGTGCACTTACCTGGTCAACAAAAGCTAAAAAAAAAAAAAAAAAATTAACCTCTCAGTGCTTTGTATCTCTTGACTTTAAAATGGGTAGAAGCAGGAAATAACAGAAAGCACAATACTGCATCTTAGCTGGGCTATTCTCCCCCACATACAGCTTTTTCACCCTTTCAAGCAACCCTTCAGACCCCATACTTTACTAACCTTCCACAATGACATACCCCAAGGTTCAGTCCTAGTGGACCACCAAGAAGAGGGCCATCTTGTCTGGACTGGTGGTTTGCCGCATGGTGTGGGATCAAGATGATGGCATGGGGGGGGAAGACAACCCTAGATGATTATCGAGCTACATAGAGGGGGCTGTGACCCCATTCAGATTCATGCCTGCAGCAGGGGTAATAGAAGCACAAAGAGGAAGCTGTGGGGTGGTTGGGACTCAAGGTGGGGAAAAAAAACAAACATTCAGAAATGTGTTTTTTTTTTTTTAAAAAGGAAACTTTTTAAAAATCTGCTGTGTATTCCCATGGAATTCCTCCAGTCCTGGCCTCCTCAGCCAGTCACTGCTCCAGCAGTATCCTAGGCTTCCTGGTTGGGATAGAGGCACCCCACAGAGAAGTGGGGCCCAGACAGAGACACCCTTTGCTTCCACATAAATTCAGTTGAAAAGTGGATGCTGACAGGGAGGTCAGGTGCCATAGATGTGGGGGGTGTACTTGTAGCCTTATTGGTGCAGCCAGATCCCCCCCAATCCCATCCCCTGCCTGAGTATATAAGTGGTGTGTCCTCGCTACACTCAACCTGTTATAAGGCCTCTCACAGAAACAACTACAATATCAACAAACAGAAAATGGAGTCACCCAGGATAGTTACAGAGGACTACTGCTAGCAGCAAATTGAAATTGGAAATTACGTACCTACCGTAATTCTTGATCTTCTTAGATGAAGTCTCCACCACTCATTCACACTGATGGGATCTACGCCAGAGGTGCTAGGAGCAAGCTTTTTGCAAGAAGGTCGGTGCCAGAGATGGAGCCGCGAGGAGCGGCACTGCGAGCCTCAGCCCGTGTGGCAATGACTATCTCGGCGTCGACCCTCTAACCGCCTCAGTACCTTTCTTCCCGAGGAGGTGCAGCATAACTAACCTAGAAGGACTAGCCTAACAAAAGTCGGACATAAGATATTCCGAATGACCCATATAAGAAGGGTCAACAAAGAAGTCTTCACAGTGTAACCATTGAGGGAGTGAAGACCAACAAGAGAGACGTGAGCTCGGGGGATGGTGGGTAGGCATGTGAATGAGTGATGGAGACTTCGTCCAAGAAGATCAAGAATTACGGTAGTTACGTAATTTCCATATCTTCCCGGACATAAAGTCTTCACCACTCATTCACACTGATGGAAGAGTACTGAGTTAATAAACCCATGAGAGGGTGGCAGGAAATAAGAGCTCACCTACTTAGGACAGAAGTCCATTAAGAATAGTTCTGCCAAATGACTGATGTCATCTGGCATGGACATCCAAGGCGTAGTGCTTAACGAAAGTATGCACTGAGCTCCAGATAGCCACATTGCAAATATCTGCAATGGGCACATTACGGATTTGTTTGTTTGTTTGTTGAATTTTGTTGACCCAGTAAGCCCACTGGGCCTAGAAGTCCCTTTTCAGGGGCGACGGGGTACGATGGTAGGCAGTTGAATTTGAACCAGATTAAGCTCTTGGTGGTATTTTTAGTGAATGAGGAAATTTGGCAGGACACCGGGAACTTCCCCTACTCTTTTCGATAAGTGCCATGGGATCTTTAACATCCACCTGAACTACCACCAATCCAGGCAGATGGGACCTCGGTTTAACATCTCATCCGAAAGACGGCACCTCAGAAGTGCAGCACCCTCTCATGCTGCACTACAGTGTCAGTATTGGGATATTAACCCAAGTGCCAGATGTGGGAACTGAACCCACAGCGCTCTGATCTCCTGGCCTCAGAGGCGAGTGTGCTACCTACTGAGCCACTGACACTGCCATATTTCTGCCAGGGATGCCGCGACTGCTCTAGTAGAGTGAGCGTAAACTCTACCTTCCAGTTTTACCTGTGCCATAGAATAGCAGTGCCGAAGACATGCCACCAGCCATGTTGAAATGTACCTAATAGCGACAGGTTGACCCAGCCAGGTCTCACTGAAGGAAACAAACAGTTGCTGAACCTTGCATTTTTGTTCTATCTAAATAGAACTGCAGCGCTCTCTTAACATCCAGAGAATGAAGGGTATGCTCCCCTTCATTCTGGAAGTTCGCAGAGTAAGTGGGTAGAACCACAGGTTGGTTTAGATGGAATTCTGAGACAACCTTAGGAAGGAACTTAGCATGGGTCCTAAGAACTACTTTGTCCTTATGAAATACAGTGTACAGAGGGTCTGTGACCAAAGCATGTATTTCAGAGACTCTGTGGGCCAAGGTGATGGCCAGCAAGACTGCAGTTTTCCAAGTGAGGAATTTCAGCTCACAGGTAGCTAGAGGCTCAAAGGACTTTCGAGTGAGCATACCTAGCACAAGATTAATGTCCCAGGCTGTGACTGGATGTCTGATAGAAGGTCTGGTATGCAGAATACCCTTAAGAAACCTCTTGACTACAGGTAACTGAGCCAGTGACAAGGAATGCATTGGCTCATGATAAGCTGAAATGGCACAAAGGTGAACTTTGACTGTAGGGTATTGTAGACCTGAATTTGAGATGTCTCAGAGGTACTCTAGAACTTTATTTAGTGGGCAGGAAAAAGGATTCAAAGAGGATTTTGCATACCAGAGAGAAAAACGCTTCCATTTGGCTGTGTAAGTTTTTCTGGTGGCTGGCTTACGCGCAGCCAAAAGAATATCTGAAACTCTCCGAGAGACATTGAACCTGTTCACCTCTATCTCTTCAGAAGCCAAGCGTGAAGGTGAAGCGACCTCAGATTGGCATGGACCACAGGGCCCTGGTTCAGAAGGTTCATCTGAAAGAGAAGCGCCTTCAGAGGGGTTACCAACATACTGTTGAGTAACGGAAACCATATCTGTCGAGGCCAGAAGGGAGAAATGAGGTTCATTTTGTCCCCCAGGGACTCGAATTTGAGAAGTACCCCCTGAACTAGTGGAAGAGGAGGAAAGGCATATAGAAAGCATTTTGTCCACTGCAGCCTGAACGCATCCTGACAGAAAATGCCAGGCCCTGGATTTCTGGAGCAGAAGAGAGGCAGTTTTGTGTTGAGTGGGGATGCAAAAAGGTCCAGGTCTGGAGTTCCCCACTCTGCAAATAGTGACTGAACCACGGTTGAGTCGAGAGACCACTCATGAGGATCTGTCTCTGTTCTGCTGAGACGGTCTGCCAGTTCATTCTGCACTCCTGGCAGGTAGACTGCCTGAATTAGAGCCTTGTGCTCTAGGCACCATTCCCACACTCTCATCGCTTCCCTGCATAAAGGGTAAGAGTGTGCACTGCCCTGCTTGTTGATGTAATACATCACTGCTTTGTTGTCTGTTTGAAGGAAAATATTCTAGTGACAGAGAATGTCCTTCAAAGCCCGGGCCTCATAAAGGACAGCTCACATTTCTAGGACATTTATGTGAAGCTGGAACTCGTCCTGAGTCCACGTACCTTGGGTGTGGAGATTCTGACAATGAGCTCCCCACCTCATCAGGGATGCGTCCGTGGTAATGGAAATCTAATGATCCAGGGGAGCAAAGGGATACCCTTCCAGAAGGTTGTACTCTTGCGACCACCAGGTGAGTGACCTTTTCAGAGGTTCTGTCACCTTGATGAGAAAGGACAGAGAGTGAATGGTTGGGGACCACTGAGTACTGAGCATCCACTGAGAGGTTCTCATGTGGAGACATGCTAGGGGTACAGTGAACACCGAGGATGTCATGAGACCCAGCATCCATTGCATTGAGATAGCTTGAACTGAGCTGTTCTCTCTGATATATCAGGCCATCTGTAGGCTATCGCTTCTTCTGCCTCTGGAAGAAAAGCTTTCACACAGGAGGTGTCCAGAAGAGTTCCTATAAAAAAGGAGCTTCTGGGAGGGCTGCAACTGTGATTTCTTGAGATGTATCAGGACTTCATGGACGTGAGAAAGTCTGAGGCCACGGCTACGGCATCGAGAGTTCCTTGCCTGGAAGGACTTGCTAGAAGCCAGTCATCCAGATATGGGAACACTTGTATTCCAATCTTTCTGAGATGCATTGTGAGAATTGCACAACACTTTGTAAAAACTCGCGGGTGCCGAGGATAGCCCAAAGGGCAGGACTCTGAACTGATAATGCTAGCCCAGTGCTACAAACCGTAGGTATTTGTGATTCTTTGGGTTTATAGGAATATGTTGGTAAGCGTCCTGCATGTCCAGGGAAGCTAGCCAATTGTGTTGATGAAGCAAGGGTAACAGGTTCCCGAGTGATATGATCTTGAACTTTTCCTAGAAAAGAAACTTGTTTAACTTTCTGAGGTCCAGAATGGGGCGCATGCCACCAGTCTTTTTCGGGACCAGGAAGTAATGGGAGTAGAAACTTGTGTTTTGTTGATCCAGCTGAACTATTTCTACTGCCCTGTTGTTCAAAATGACTTATGTCTCTGAGGCAAGAAGGTCTGACTGTCTTGTTGACAGCTTGGGCTGTCGTTTGGGGGGGGGACGATCCGGAGGGTTTTCTGAAAGGCTGAGGGAGTACCCCCCGTGGATTATCCGGAGGACCCATTTGTCTGATATTATGGACTTCCACTGGTTGTAGAACTGAGTCAGACGTCCTTCCACCACTGAGGAAGGGTCCCCCTCGGGCAGTTGAGGTGGGACCTGGGCCAGAAGGTGGCACTGGGCGCTTTGGGTCCTTGTGCCTTCTGTTGCATTTTCTTTTGAGGCTGGGGGGCTTGATGTTTGTTAAAACCTCCCTTGCCCAGGAAGGACTGACGGTTGTGAAATTGATGCTTGTTAACACCCACCCGAGAAGGGGTGGGAGCGGGTCGAGACATTTTAATGGGCGACCTAGTTTTCTGCATGCCCTCCAGAGCTTACTCTACTTGAGGTCCGAACAGATACATACCGTCAAAGGGTAATGCCATAACCTGCTGTTGGACATCATTCATGAAGCCCGATGTGCGTAGCCAGGAGTGACGGCGGGTACAAATGCTCACCGCCGCCCGTGAATCAGTATTGAAAGCATCCATAGCTGCTTTAACCTGCTGGTTGTTGGACTCTATACCCCTGGTTATGGTCTGAAGTAGCTCTGAACTAGCATCCAACTTGGGCAGAGCTTCCACCATTTGTTTGAGCAAATGCCAAACAACATACTCATACTGACAGAAATATCCCTGGTAGCTGGCAGTACGCATACCCAGGGTAGAGGCATTAAAGACTCTCTTACCCAAGGTGTCTACCTTGCAAAATTCTTTGTTTATAGGTTGGGCTGTAGATGCCTGAGGAAGAACAACCTTATCATTCTCTAGCAGAACTACAATAAGGTCCGCAAAGGCCTGGGAGGCCAAAATGGGTTGATCCTTGGGAGCAGCATACTTCCTGTCTATGGACTTAGCCACAGAAGGAATGAGAGTGGAATTAATCCATACCATTTGAGAGAGCATCTCAAAAGATGGTTGTAACAGAGGAGTTAAATCCATAGGGATCTCCAGGACATGAAGATACTGGAGTCTTAAGAGCTTCCCAGGATCGATATCAGTAGTCTGGAGAGAAAGAGTAGTATTTAAATTTTTCAGCAGAGACTTAAATGACAGGTCTTCAACCACAGGCTCTGCAGCAGGATTGATCCCTGCCCCTTCAACATCATCACCCAGTCGAAGATCTGGCTCAGGCTCAATATCATCTCCTGACAGTCCAGGAGGGACTGTATGGACAGCAAAGGAGTGAAAATCAGTATGAAATGAAGAAGAGAAAGGATTCCTAGTTGAGAACCCCTGACGGCTGGACAGAGCTGCACCAAGCCTCGGCGCCAAAGAATACAGCGCCGAAGGCAAGGGAGACAGCGCCGTCAGAAACAACCCAGCACACAGTGCCGACAGAGACCACGGCACCAACAGGTGCATCGACGCTGAGGATGGCACTGACAATCCCAGCGGCACTGAGGACAGCGCCGACATGTGCATCGGTTCCAACAGGCATGCCGAGGACGATGCAGAGAGACCCACTGATGCCAAGAGAGTTCCTGATGGCACCGAAAGCAATCCAGGGCCCCAAAGACTTTGATTTGAAGAAAAAGGAGGAAGAATACCAGGAGATAAAGGCATTGGTGTGGCCCCTTGTGCTGCAGCCATGTGAGGGGGGGAAAACACCTGAGCGCGGAGTTGATGGCACCAAAGATGACACCGCATGACTAGGAAGGTCCAACCGCCCTACCCGCTCCCCCAAAGGGCCCGGAGTGACTGGGCCAGACAGCTGGACCAACTCCGAGCCCACTGCTCCATAAGAGCGGCTCACTGATGAAACTGCTCATCAGAAGCCCTTTCAATAGGCGGGGAAGGGCTCCGATGTCAAAGAGGTCAGTCACCGGAGACAGAAACCGGCGACACCGAGGGAGGAGACCGGCATCAGACCCCAACGACCGACCATAGACACGCAGACATACCAGAAGGTGACCTCAAGTGATGCCTTCTCTTTTTTGACCTGTGGGCTGAAGAAGAGCTCGAGGCCGAACGGTGCCGAGAGTGCGACCGTTTTCTTTTGTGCTTCCGGGGGGACCATCCATCCCCCCGGGCATCAGACCGTCCGTTGTCGGGACCTCCTTCTAGAGAAGGCAGTGGACTGGACCCAGCCCGGCTGACTGAACAGCTTTTATACGAAGTCTCCCTACTGTCACCTGACCCGCTCATGGTCGACTCTGTCAATGGAGGGCTGACGACTTCTTTTTCTTAATAAGTACAATTTAAAAGTAAGTGGTACTTATTCGTAGATAAATTACAAAACAATAAACTTAAAACTATGCTGCTAGTTTGAAGTTTGACTACCGGCAGGCAAGCGCATCATCACTGAAGCGCACTTGACGGCGGGGAAAAAAAGGAACCGAGGCGGTTGCAGGGTCAACGTCGAGCTAGTCATTGCCACACAAGCCGATGCTCATGGTGCTGCTCCTCATAGCTCCATCTCTGGTGCCGACCCTCTTGCAAAAGGTTTGCTCCCGCTGGGTCCTAGCGCCTCAGGCGTAGATCCCATCAGTGTGAAAGAGTGGTGGAGACTTTATGTCCAGGAAGATCAAAGGTTTATATCCCCCAACTGATGTAGAACTGGAGCTGGTGACAAGAAAACAGATAACATTTACAATATTGTAAGAGTGTAGTACTCCAAGGTCACACTGTAAGCATCTGGCTCTACTGGGGGTATGAACTTGTAATCTCCTCATTTGCAAGTCACATCTCTAACCACTTATCCCAACAACCTCCAGTACTATTGATTTTGATAGTAGGTATGTCATAAACAGCAGTTTATCTGATGAGATTCATTTTCACTGGTGTGGTATAAAACTAATTATGAAATAGGAAGAAAGAATGCTGGCTCCTGACTGTCCAAGAGATACTTCCAGCTAGGCTGTAATCCCAGCACACCTGCCCTGCTGAAAGCAGCTCAACAAACATATGTTTAAATACGTCCAATTTGCTAAAAAGGACCCATTTCATAATCACAATGAGGCACTCCAGGGAGTGCATTATGGTGGGCTGATGGCCCTTCTTGGGTGGTGGAAGCACTCGGTTTCACCTCATGCCTTAATCCACCCAAGGGGGGGCCATTATCTTACCATAATGCACCCCTTGTCATGGCTTATTGTTTAATTCAAATAGCCGGGGGAACATGCAGCATTACCCTAGCGTAAGTGCACACACACACTTTGTGTGGAATCATGTAATGCAGGTTAACCCTGTTCCTGAGAACTTAAAGGACAAGTAAACTAGTATTTGGGGGGGTCAATTAAATCACCAATGCTCCTGTGTAAGCCTAGGATAAGGGATGCTGAGTTAAGGTCTGGTAGTGTTTACCTTTATATCCCATGATTTATAGCCATTTCATCATAGCTGAAAAGTGCATTGAAATGTAAACAAAAACTCCAAAGAGCCCCGGAGGTGAGCCACCGCTCGGCTCACAAAATGGCACTGATGTGCTACGTGATGTCATCAGAGTGAGTCCACTCCGCTTCTTGCGTTAATAGCTACAGGCTCTGTTTTGAAGCGCTGTATATTGGCAATACATGTAAATACCAGCAAGCTAAGTATGGATACACATGTTGATATTTACATATACCAGCAATATCCAGTGTTCTAAAACAGTGCCCATAGCCTTTAATTCAACAAGCAGAGCAGACTCACTCCAATGACATCACGTAGCACATCAGCACCATTTTGTTTGCGAAGTGGTGGCTCCACTGCAGGGCACTTCCGAGTCTGTATTTACATTCTGCCACACTTTTCAACTATGATGAAATGGATATAAATCACCGCTGTAAAGGTAAACACTACCATACCTTAAACTCAGCATCCCTACCCTTATTCTGGGATAACATGGATGCATTTGTGATTTGACACCCCCCCCCCGAATTGCTGGTTCGCTGGTCCTTTAAGCCATTCTCCAGAAATTTCTTCATTTGCCAACACAGACTCCAATACCTTTGAGGGGGAAATACTTTGTCTTTTTCTCTTTTTTAGCATTATTTCTTCAATTTTGTCCCTAAATGGCTCCGCCTTTCTGATGTTAGGATAATGATCTCCCAGAAAATGAATAGAAGACTGGAAGTGCTTGCTCAGCAGCAAATGATGAGGAGACTGGAGATGATCAGTCAGAAGAAAGTAGAGTAGCCACTGGGGAAACTGTGGGGAGGAAGCAGAAGCCGACACACAAAGAGGAACCTGTCCTCCAGTTTGAGATGAAGAACCAATCTTACACCCATTGGGCCATTCTGTACTAGTCACTGCCTCTACATGTAAGGGCAAGGAGTTTGAATCCTCTATGGAGCAGTCATCAAAATATTCGACTTTCTTTGTGTCTCTTCTCATCCAGTGTCAGAAGAAAAGCTCTCCTGGACTTACCAGTATGATTCATGTTTTTTTTGTGTGTGTGTGTGTGTTTACTTTACTGCATCAAAGTCCATGTGATAAACATCTGTGCTCTCCCTGTGAAATAGGGCATACATTATGGACTGCAGATAAGAGGCATGACACTGTTATTTGCACTAGTGAATAATAAGACCCATAACTCATGAGTGGCGAATCATGTGGCAATAAATATAATCCACCACTAACCATTACGTGTTCAACAAGCTTTAATATTTTTATTAGTGTTGTATCTTGTAGCTTAAAATAGCCTTTTTTTCAGTTGTAAACTCCCTTTCAGACCAATTGTTTTGTGTTCTGCTTCCAGCTTCTAACTGAAATAAGGTGTTCTAAATGAAAATAAATATAAATAAGCTAAGGTATTTATATTTGGCTTTAATTTGTTCTCTGGACACAACAAAAGTTAACTAGTGGTCACAGTCATGCACTGTGTGCCGACCGGGCAATGCGACCAATGAGATTATTTTTGTATTTTGTTTTGTACTGGGGAATGTGCTTGCCGGGTGGTAGGAGGAGCTTGGCTTGCAGATGTCCTCATGTCAGAGTGTTCCAGTGGAACCATGTAACACTCACAAAACTACGGATACAGGAGAGTAACTGCACTTTATTTTAACTGTGAAAAGTGACTGTGGGAATTTACATTTTCTGTCCCTTGCGCACCTCCCCCCGTCACACCTTGAAACAAGCCTTGGCTCAGTGTGCCTTTCCCGGTCACCAATTTTTAAATAAATAAATAGCTAAAATACCTTTTAAATACCAGGACCATACGGGTGACCCAAACACAAGAATAAGCAGTAACTCAGACTGAGTAAAAGCCTTTTTAACATCCGAGATCACATCATGTTTGACTTAATAAAGTACACCGATTATTTGATTCATAATTTTGTTACAATTTCTAAAAGTGGTTCCAAAAATAAGCTGGGATGTAAATATATTCCCAAGTTTATTAACCAGGTTCAGTTCAGTACCATAAGTAACCCTGTACTTCTTGAATTAGCACCAAACAGCATGGTGCTAGTCTTCCTCTTGTTTAGTAGCAATCTATGGGATGCCAGCCTGATCTGTACTTTCTCAAAATCAAATGTTTTTACTCTTTTAATATCTTTGGAACCACTAGTGTATTAAACAGCATCATCTGTGTAAAGTAATACATTAACTTTTTCAGGACACAAAGGCAGCTGATTAATAAACAAAGGAGCTGCCCTGATGGCAGGGCAATGCCGACACCAGAGTTCAGGAGCAAGCTTGGATTGCCACGTCAGGAGTCTGTCCAGGCTGTGGGTAGCTACTGCATGGCAGTCTGCCTTGACTGGGAGGGTTAGTGGAGGATTCTGGCACAGTAGTGACCCATGCGGCTGGGGCAGGGAGCTTGCTTTCACCACAGGGTCGCCACAGGGGTGCAGCATGCATAAGAGGCCAACAGTGGCAGGTGTCAAGGGGAGAAAATGGGGAAGGAAACAACAAAAACTGCTGTCTGAATGACAGGGAAATGCCTTATCAGGGTATATCCCTGGATGATGGCAGGGGAAAGAAAACAACAAAGAACCCAATATCAATCATGGGATACCGACCCACCCACCGCCATGGTGTACTGAACAAATGGAAGAAACACCACCATCCATTTTTATCACTTGGACATGTTTATGCAGGTAATCCCAAAACCACTTTGTGGACAACTGACCTATGCTGCACTCCCTAAGTTTCTGTGCTAACAACCTGTGGTCAACCAAGTCCAATGCCTTGGTCAGATCCATGAAAACTGCACCAGGCAGAGGCCATTTTCCATAGCCCGGTGAAGACATCAGTGCCCCAGAGGTGGAGAAATGGAAATGATGTACGTACCGTAATTCTTGATCTTCTTGGACGAAGTCTCCACCACTCATTCACACTGATGGGACAATGCCAGAGGCGCTAGGACCCAGTGGAAGCCAACATTTTTTTAGGAGGGCCGGCACTGAGGTAGGGCCGCGAGGAAGTGGCACTGTGAGCCAGGCTTGCGCTGTATAGACTACCTCGGCGTCGACTCTCCAACCGCCTCAGTGCCTTTTATTTTGAGGAGGTGCAGCGTAACCAACCTAGTGAAAGACTAACCTAATATCGGACATAAGATAGTCAGAATGAGCCATGTAAGAAGGGTCAACAAAACAGAGTCTTCACAGCCCAGCCATTGAGGCAGTGAAGACCACAAACAGAGAAATGAGCTTGGGGGATGGTGGGTGGGCGTGTGAATGAGTGGTGGAGACTTCATCTAAAAGATCAAGAATTACGGTAGGTACGTAATTTCCATATCTTCCTGGACATAATAAAGTCTTACCACTCATTCACACTGGTGGGAGAGTACCAAGCTAAAATAATCCCCCCAAGATGGGCGACAGGAGAAGAGAGGAGCTCACCTAGGACAAGAATCCATTAAGGATTGTCCTGCCAAAGGACTGATGCTGTCTGGCATGGACATCCAAGGTGTAGTGCTTTAGAAAAGTGTGCATGGAGCTCTAAGTGGCCGCACTGCAGATGTCCGCAATGGGCACACTGCAGATTTCAGCCAGAGATGCTGCAACTGCTCTGGTAGAATGAAAGTACACTCTGCCTTCTAACTTAACGTGCCAGAGTAGCAGTGACGGAGGCATGCTACTATCCACGCCAAAATACACCTAATAGCACAGGTTGACCCAGCCAGGTCAAGATGAAGGAGATAAACAGTTGTTTAGACATGTGGATTTCCTTAGTTCTGTCTAAGTAGAACCGCAAGTCTCTCTTCACATCCAGGGAATGAAGGGTACGCTCTCCTTCATTCTGGAAGTTCGAGAAGTAGGTAGGAAGGACCAAAGGCTGGTTCAGATGAAATTTTTAGACTACCATAGGAAGAAACTTGGGTGAGTCCTAAGAACTACCTTGTCTTTGTGAAATACAGTGTCAGGGGTGGGGGTCTGTGACCAAAGCATGTATTTCTGATACTCTGCGGGCGGAAGTAATGGCCACCAGGAAGGCAGCCTTCCAAGTCAGAAATTTCAAGTCACAAGTAGCTAGAGGCTCGAAAGGTCTACAGGTGAGCATGTCTACCACAAGGTTAATGTCCCAGGCTGCTACAGGTCATCTAACTGGTGGCCTGGTATGCAGAATGCCCTTAAGAAACCCTTTAACCACAGGTAGCCGAGCCAGAGACATGGACAGTATAGGTTCAAGATAGGCAGAGATTGCGCAAAGATGAACTTTGATGGTGCAGTATTGTAGACCTGTGTTAGAGAGATACAGAAGATACTCTAAGACTTTGCTCGGTGGGCAGGAAAAGGAGTTCTAGGAGGATTTCACACACCAGATAGAGAAATACTTCCACTTAGCTGTGTAAGTCTTTCGAGTAGCTGGCTTGCACGCAGCTAATAGAATATCTGAAACTCAACATGAAACGTTAAACCTGTTCACCTCTATCTCTTCAGGAGCCAGGCATGGAGGGGAAGGGACCTCAGGTTGGGATGAACTACAGGGCTCTGGGTCAGTAGGTTCATCTTAAGTGGAAGCAGTTTCAGAGAGGTTTCTGATAGCCTGTTGACTAACGGAAACCAGATTTGATGAGGCAAGAATGGGGAGATTAGAATCAGTTTTCCCCCTGTGCCTCCAGTTTGAGCAGTACCCTCTGAATTAGGGGCAGAGGAGGAAATGTGTAGAGAAGGTGTATTGAACACTGCAGTCTGAATGCATCCTGACAAAAAAACCCAGGTCCTGGATTTCTGGAGCAGAAGAGAGGCAGTTTTTCATTGAGTGAGGACGC
This sequence comes from Neoceratodus forsteri, assembly GCA_016271365.2. Lineage (NCBI taxonomy): Eukaryota > Metazoa > Chordata > Ceratodontiformes > Ceratodontidae > Neoceratodus > Neoceratodus forsteri. Next base: position 189,586,061 of record JADMNL010000029.1, on the reverse strand, counting down.
AAAAAGGTCCAGGTCTGGAGTTCCCCATTCTTCGAAGAGTGATTGCATGACGGTTGTGTCGAGAGACCACTTGTGAGGATCTGCATCCGTTCTACTGAAACGGTCCACCAGATTGTTCTGTACTCCTGGCAGGTGAACCCACTGGATTAGAGCTTTGTGCTCCAGACACCATTCCCACACTCTCATCACTTCCCTGCATAAGGGGTAAGAATGTGCTCCACCCTGCTTGTTGATGTAGTACATCACTGCCTTGTTGTCCATTTGAAGGAGAATGGTCTTGTGACAGAGTATGTCCTTCAAGGTCCGGACCGCATAAAGGACAGCTCTCATTTCTAGGACATTTATGTGAAGTTGGGACACATCCTGACTCCATCTGCCCTGGATGTGGAGATCCTGTCAGTGAGCTCCCTATCCCAGCAGGGATACATCCATGGTGATGGAGATCTGGGGATCTAGAGGGGTGAAGGGATAACGGTTTCCCTCCTGAGACCACTAGGTGAGTGACCATTTCAGTGGTTCTGTCACTTTGATGTGAAAGGACTGAGGGTGTGTTGTTGGTGACCACTGAGTGTGCCACGAGACCCAGCATCCACTGCATCGAGAGAGCTCGGACTGAGCTGTTTACTCTGATGAAGCAGGCCATCTGGAGGATATCGTGCAGGAGGTGTCCAGCAAGGCTCCTATGAAGAGGAGCTTCTGGGAGGGATGCAGTTCTGACTTTTTCAAGTTCAGCAGAACTCCCATGGACATGAGGAAGTTTGAGGCCGTGGCCACAGCTTCTAGAGTCTCTTGTCGGAGGGGGTTGCAAAAAGCCAATCGTCCAGATATGGGAACACTTAAGTTCCGATTTTCCTCAGATGTGCCGCAAAAACTGCACAGCACTTTGCAAAAACTCAAGGCGCTGAGGATAGCCCAAAGGGCAGGACTCTGAATTGGTAGTGCTAACCTAATGCCATGAATCTTAGGTATTTGTGGTGGTTTGGGCGTATGAGAATGTGTTGACAGGCATCCTGCATGTTCAGGGAGGCTACCCAATCATGTTGATGAATCAGGTAAAAGAGTACCAAGTGATATCATCTTGAATTTTTCCTTGTAAAGGAACTTGTTTAACTTTCCGAGGTCAAGAATAGGGCACATACCGCCTGTCTTCTTTGGAACTAGAAAGTAATGGGAGCAGAAACCTGTGTTCCACTGCTCCAGTGGAACTACCTCTACTACCCTGCTGTTCAGAAGGCCTTGGATTTTGGAATCAAGAAGGTCTGACAGAGACAGACAGCTTGGGCAGTCATTTGGGTGGATGATTCAGAGGGGATTCCGACAGACTGAGGGAGTACCCCTTGTGGATTATACTGAGTACCCATTTGTCTGATGTTATAGACTTCCACCAGTCATAAAACTGAGTCAGATGCCCTCCTACTGCCGAGGAAGAGTCCCCTTCGGACAGCTGATGTGGGACCTGGGCCAGAAACTCAGAGAGTGGCACTGGGCACTTTGGGGCACTGTGCCTTCTGCTGCACTTTCTTTTGTGGCTGAGGAGTTTGGTTTCTGTTAAAGCCTCCTCTGCCTTTGTCATGAAAGGACTGACGGTTATGAAACTGACGCCTGTTCCCGCCCCTTTGAGGAGCTGTGGAAAGGGGTCTAGCTGTCTTGATAGCTGACCTAGTTTTCTGAGTGGCCTCCAGCGCCTGCTCTACCCGCGGTCCAAACAGATACACACAGTCAAAAGGTAAGGCCATACTCCTTTGCTGGGCATCATTCATGAAGCCCCAGGTATGCAACCAAGAGTGGCAACGGGTGAAAATGCCAGCCACCACCGCTCTGGAGGCAGTGTCGAAAGCATCCATGGCAGTCTTAAGCTGTTGATTATTGGACTCAATAACCCTAGTAATGGTCTTTAGGAGCTCTGAGTTAACCGCCAAATCGGGAAGAGCTTTTACTGTTGCATTGGCCCCGATTGTGGGGGTGAGGGACAGTGGGAAGCAGGGTACAGCAGCCTCAACTGAGGGGCAGGAGACAGGGGCATCAGAATACCATATAGTATTTCTGGTTATACACATACATTATGTATTTTCACACAGAAACCCTGAAAGAACTGAATTTTGTGAGTTCATACAGTCTAAGCATGGCGGTATGGTCGACAGACCGGGAAGTGGAAGGGATCGGCCGGCCATAGAGCTTGGCATGATTTACGATTACTTCCCTCCCTCACAAGGCTTATTAAAAAAAATAATTTTATGATTCCAATAACTTCCTTCTATTACAATAAAATGTTCAAAAATATTTCTTTTTAAAACCTTTGCGAGAAGACTAGGGGAATTTTCCTGGTGTCCTGGGCAAATTTACCTCATTCACTACAAAAAAAACACCAACAGCTTAACCTGGTTCAATTTCAATTTATTTACATCTGTGCCACCCCCTAAGGCTGAAAGTAGGTGGTATTGTTTCCCAGTCAACAAAAATAAATTAATTAATAAATTAATTAAATAAGTAAGTGTATTAAATGTTTGCGGTTTTATTGTACAGGGATTGTTCTGTATGTTTTTTTATAGACCCAAGGCAATGCTGGCATTTTTTTAACTTGGTCCACTCCTTAGCTAAACAAAAATAAATAAATAATGTATTTTCTACACTTTTTATTGTAAAGTGAAAACAGAAAACGGTTGTGTAAATCAGTAAAATTCTTTTATTTTTTTATTTTTACTAACAGATTTCTAGCTTACCTCTGAGGCACCTCCCTGGAGTGCACTGAAGGGTTGACACAATCCCAGGCGGGTTGTCCGCCATGCAACATCCAGACTGTGACTGATGCACACAGTTTACCCTGTGTCACTTTTAAGGGGCCCGTTTCATCACTGCGACATAGTGACAATGAAACAAATACAGTAAACAAAAGGAGTTCATCTTCGTTATTTCTGCTGTAGGAAGCCTTGTGGTTTCTGTCATCTCATTGGCTAATCAGAGGGACAGCCAATATATGTGTGTGTGTGTGTATATCTGTGTGTTGGGGGGGCAATGTGTTTTTTAATATGTAAAACAAATAATGCAGGTACATGAGCAGAGGTTACATTACATGTGTTTTGTTTTTTTTGTAAATAAATGTTTATTAACATTTTTAACTTAGCAGGATGCAGCTTCAGTTCATTGAAAAAAAGTACCTTCTTCGGCTCCTCCCTCGGGGACTGAGAGCCCTTAACACTAGATGTCATGTCAGCCTCCTTATTACAGCTGTCAAGAAAGCCATAAGTAAAGCATGGCTCACCTTAAGAACCCCAACTATCCAAGATTGGTGGCTAATAACCAAACAAATATATCACATGGAAACAATCACCCATAAACGTAATGAAAGAGAGAAGTGTCGCTCTAGATGGACACTTTGGTTATTATATTACATGCTAAAAGATATACCTTTGTTCCCTAAAACCATTAAAACCATTTTACCCTAGTACTCCAACTTATGCCGGGGCCCTCTCCCTCCCTTCCCCTCCTCCCTACCCAATGGGAACACCCACACCAGGCCATGGCAATTGGGGGTACTGCTGGAGCCCTGGTCCCTTCCCCCTAGGGTTCTACCCATAACAGCCTGCCTCCCACGAACCAATAAGCCACAAATACCAGATCTATGGCTCCAGGCGTATGAACCATACAGGCACAACTTAGGAGGGCGGAAGGAATCAGGAGAGGAAAGGCTTTGTACCTTGCTTTCTTAACCCGACAGAACTCCAGAATGTATAACTCCACAAGGACAACACTGAAGGAAGAGTGGCCTAAGGTAATAACTATGCACTGTTCCTAATATGATATTTTGCTATGATTTTGAATGTTAGTAGGACTTCTCCCAATGATGCACACAAGTACTGCTGTAATGTAACTCTCTAGACCTGTCGACTGTCTGTATGAAAAAACAATAAAGATATTTATAAAAAATTAAAAAAACATTTCCAACTAGAAATACAGTGCATTAGTTTACAGAATAAGATGTGTTGCAGTACAGAAACAATACATGTGTGTTAGACAGTGACACAGGAACTGTGGCTAAATGGGAAATGGGAAATTGTTTAACCAGGAAATGCACACTAAGCCCAAGCTAGTTTTCAGGTGCGACCTGGGAGCACAAGGAAGTTAAGTGACTTGCTCAGGGTCACACAGTATGCAACTGAGGGCTGATGGGATTTAAACCCAGGTCTCCAGGTTTGTAGCTCAGTGCCTTTAACCACTATGCTATACTGCCTCCACCTAAAAGAAAAAACCTCTGGAACTCACTATCCCCAGTATAGCAATGGGGCAGCAGAGGCCTCACTTTTTCATTTCCAGTATCGTGTCATTGTCTCCTCATGGTGTGCACAGAGGGAACAGAACCTAATGAGTAGTATGTTGCCTTTTCATTCACCTCCCTCCATCTCCCCTGCCTGACCCTTAACCTTACGGCACTTACTTGTATCCTCTTCCCCCATTTTGTATTCCACCCCTGGGTTTCTGTGACCCAAGTGCATTATTTTGTACTTTTTTGAATTAAACCTTAGCTGCCAAATGTTTGACCACTCCTCCAGTCGTTTCAAGTCTCTTTCCACCATTTGCACCCCTTCCAGAGTGTCCACCCTGCTGCAGATCTTGGTGTCATCCACAAAGAGGTAGTCCTTCTCTAAGGGCTTACCTTTATCCCGTTACCCTTTTGGCCTCCCCCCTATGATGGGGCCCTCAGACTGAGCCAGTTTCCTTGGGAATTACATAAGGCGGGAAGGGGTAATGCCAGGTTGGCTGGTGCAGGATCTACGGGCACAACAGGGTCATCATTGTGCATGACCATAAGTTCATTCCTCTCCATGTTTGTCGCACCCCCCCCCTCCAAGGATGTCTTTGCTTGATGTCATAATGGCTGTGTGTGTATCCATTAATGTTGAAAACATCCTCTCGCCTTACTACAGTCCCTGCTACACCTCCTCCTGCCATCACCTAGGGGCAGTGTGGAAGTGGGAAATTGCACCCTTCACACCAGATAAAATGCTTAGATACTTGACTCCCCCCTCCCAACCATACCCTCAATGACCTGATTCACTCCCGAACCTGGATCACCAGCATTATGAACAGTAGTGCTACTGCTACTGCTACGCCGATGGCCAGCTACTAAGCCTTAGATATACTCTATTTATGTTGTTGAGGAAAGGTGGGCTAGACAATACTGCCCATTTTTCAGCCTCATTCTTTGGCGGGGGTGTGTGTGTGGAAAGAGATGCAAATCAACAGAAATTCTGAAACTAAAACAGATTAAGCTGTTTGTACTATTTTAATAAAATAGGAGAAATCTGGTCAGGACACAGCAAAATTCCCGTACTCTTCTTGAGAAGTGCCATGGGACTTTGGCCTAACCTCTCATCCAAAAGATGACACACCCCAGTAGTACGGCATTCCTTTAATACTGCCCTCAGGTGTCAGCATTCATGGTATGAGCCTAACCCCAGTGTGGAAATTGAACCCATTACCTTCTGGCCCAGAGGCAGATCTGCTACCAACTTATAAAGGTAGCAGCTGAGTATTTCACTGGCTGCACTAGCTCTTTCATTTTCTCAGGCAAAGCACCTTAATAGCACCTGTGACTGATTGGCTAAAGCAGGTGTCATTTAGTTCAGCAGGGCATTCTTTTTTTCACAGGTGGGGAGTCAGAAACATGACCCAGAGGGTGGAGCTCTCCTCTCACGCATAATCCAGCCCTGAGATTTGAAACTTTGATCACTGTTCACAGTTCTGAGCTGGAGAGGAGGAAACACTAACAGGCAAGATGACTTTGCAAGAAAAGAGCTGTGCATTTGAAAGTCCTCGGTACCCTCATCTTCTTCTCTGTTTTCCTTAAGCTCACCTGGACGGTCCTGTGGGGGCTCAGGACCTATGTGCTATCAGAATTCTGGAAGGTTGACTTGAGATCTTACGGCGAGTGGGCAGGTATGATTAGGCACACCACTGTACGACTGATCCCCAAACTGTTGTTTATCTTCTACAATACTAACTAGACTTTACAGGTCCTGAAAGGTTTTGTAAAAAATTCATGAACAGTATTGCCTCCAAAATGTATGCTGTAGAATACAGAATATATTTTATAAGTACGGTGCTGTGTCTGTCTCTCATGGTTACATGAGTGCATCTTCAGGTTCTTTGGGCGAGAGAACTGTGAGGCTAAGTTGAGCAGTTCAGACGCACAATGGATTTGAGAAGAAACTGTTGTAACTGTAAGAGGCACAAACTGCAGATATAAAGATATTTTAAATCAGGTTGATGATTTCAGTTTACAAAAAAAAAAACAGAACTTGAATTTAAAAGCAAAAGGGTTTACTCTATGGACACTTGGAGAAATCCCTGTATGGGAAATGGACTATGCCAACTGAATGTAAAACTTCAGAATTTTACAACTGTTTGCGTAAGGGTTCCACCAAGTTTGTTCAACCTGAATCACGTCAACTGGCACCACAGTGACAACAAAATGCTGATGGCAACCATGTCAACCAGAAATCGTGCCGCCCAACTACGATCACAGCAAGGACCGGGCAGTTTGCAGGGGGCTTCATCACCTGCATTCCCCACCATTGGGAGGCTTTGCCTCTGCCCCACACCCCTCCCCCAAAAAATAATATAACCATCTTCAGGTCGGAGATGTGGGGGGGGGGACAGCATAACACCACTGGGGCGGCAAGATAGCGGGCACTGCAAAATCCCAGTCGATGGAATGACTGTAGATCAGGTTGCAGCACTCACATTGTCATTGATGTAGGGGTTTCACTGTATTGACCACGCACCTTTACATAAGACACCCTCCTTTACTCTGCATGGCAGAGACACTTATTCTGTGAAGGACGTCTCAGGGGCAGCTTCCCTAGAAATGAGCACATTCAAGAAAGGTTTTGGTTATTGGACAACTGACTCCGCCATGGATGTTTGGAGGAGAGGGGATGCACGGGGGGGGGGAACTCTGCATCAGCCCCATATTGCCTGGATCCCAGCAAGTGCTGGGACCTAGCTGATCTGGGGGTGGGGTCCCCCTAGCAATGACTGGTTATGGTATGTGCTTACATTACTGTTACAGTTACTGTTTCCACTTGCAATTATGTCCCTGTTTGCATTACCGTTCCCGTGTATGCCACCGTGTGCGTTACCCTTAGTGTTGTCATTTGTGCTTGCATTTTCATTACTGTTGCCATTTGTGTCACCATGCACATTGCCATTTGCATTTCCGGCAGCCCTTTCATTTGTGTCTTCCTTGCTGTTACTGTTACCATTTGCATATGCAATTGCATTACTGTGCCCTTGCTCATTACGGTTTGTGTTCCCATATGCACTTGCATTTCCTTTTGTGTTTCTGTTTCCTTTGCTGTTATTGTTGCTGTTACTGTTAACATTTGCATTTACAATTGTGGTACTGTGCCCGTGCGCGTTTTGGTTACCGTTTCCATATGCGCTTCTGTTCTCGTTTCAGTTTCTGTTTCCTTTGCCATTATTCTTCATGTTAACTTTACCATCTGCATTTACAATTGTGGTACCGTGCCTGTGCGCATTATGGTTTGTGTTTACGTGTGCGCTTGTGTTCATGTTTCTGTTTCCTTTTGCATTCTTTTTGCTGTGACACTTAACATTTCCATTTAAAATACTTCTGCCATCACTGTTCACATTACCAGTTGCATTTTCGTATGTGCTCCGATGTCCGTTTGCATCACTGTTCACCTCGGCGTCACTTTGCGCTTGCATTTCTATTAACATTTCCTTTACCATTTACGTTTCCGTTACCATGTGCACCACTGTTGGCGCTTCTGTTTGTGTTGTTGTTACTATGTTACAAGACATCACGTGGCGGGAGTGTGGGGCCCTCCCGCCGCTGCATTATGTTCACTATTTCTTGTCATCATTCTCAAAAAGAAGGTAAATTAGAGGCAAAAAAAAAACAAAAACTTTGGACCCCTTCAGCCCACCCTTGGTCCTAACTCTCATCCCATTCTCCTATTCCTTAGCTTCTTTACACATGTGATGGGGTGAGAGTTAGGGCTGATGACCCCCAACGCACACCCCGATGCCGATTGGGGGGGGTCCAAAGGGGGTTTCAATCCTTACACTGAATTTCTTCACTTTTGTCACTGTGGAACAACCCTAACTGATGCATTAAACAGAATTTTTGGCCTCCAATATATATATGGTGCACCCAAGAATTGTGGCATTGGCAACCTTTAGAAAATCCTGCCCAATGCCTATTTTCAGGCACAGTCCGGGTGAGTACAAATTACAAGCAATCATGAAACACAGTACAGTAAAACAGAACAATTTACAACATAAAAGGTTAACAAGTTACAATACAAAAGCAGGTGACAAAAAAATTCCTTAGTATAGTTCAGTTTTAAACTTGTGAAGAATACAAAGAGACTGAATCCTAAAATAAAGTGGAAATACTGGAGGGATCTGAACTTCCAACAGACCATGTCGAAACGCAAGTGAGAAACTGGTGAGACTTGTTCACCACACATGTGAATGATCTTTTGTTCTTATTCTTCAGGGTGGGAGGGTGAATGCCCTCTCTCTCTTGTATTTTTGACCTCTGCCAGTTCATTTTCTTTGTCATCGGTTAACTCGTTGAGTCTGGGTGGCCATTTTGAGTCAGGTTCAGCAATGGATATTTCTGACACCATATGGAGGTTACTGGACACAGCAAAGTACAACGTAACATGTTTTTTTCAAAAAGCTGGCTTAAGCTACAATTAAGTAAAAAAAAAAAAAAAAATTAAATACTAGCATACCTGTCGAATCTACTTTTATAGATCTGCTCTGCTCTACACTAGATAGCTCTGTAATGAGCTGTGAATTAACTTGATGCGTCCAGCAGACTTGGGTTTGATTCCCACAACTTCCACTTGCATACTGTGTGACCATAAACAGGTCACTTAACTGTCCCAGTGCTCCCAGGTCACCCATGAAAACAGGCAGTTGGGCTTAGTGGACTTACCTCCACCCCCACCCCCAAAAATATATAAATAAAATAAACAGTTACCTCCTGTGCTGCACACCACAAGTTTTTTTGTTTGTTTGTTTTTTATTATTTTCTCGCTCCTTACCGTTGCCAGCTTTACAGTGCTATTTCTATGCCAAATGTGGTGGCTGTCTTTTTTTTCTTGATAAAAAAACTAAATTAAAACATTTTTAAAATGCTCAAATGTTGGTGGTAATTGAACATTTTAATGCCAAATAAAACTAGAAGATGCCTGGAATTTTTTTATAGTGGGGAAAAAAAAAAGTCGGGTCAACATTTTTGTCCAATGTTGTTGCACTGCTGCATTAAGTTATGCAGGTTTCTTCTCAGTTTGACAGAATTATACACCAGCATTAATTTTAGCTCCCTGTTCTCTGATGCAGCCCACTTCTGCCAGGTTACCGCCCTGCCCCATCTGCCCCCATCTTGGTCATTTACTTGGTCCCCAGGGGTCCATGATGGGCATTTACTTGCCAACTGGCATTTCTTCTCTGGTGGGCTACTTTGGAAGTGTCTTAGCAATGACCTCCTTGGGCTTGTCCAGTGGGTAAGAAGACCAATTAGGAGTGGTGTAGATTGAGAGGGCTGGCCTCATACTACCTCATGTCCGGGTTTTCCAGTTTTGTTTTGGCCCACCCTCAGGACGCAGCCAGCTAGGTCTCCATGGAGCACACAGCAGAGCAGGGGTCAGTTTGGCCACTAGCTTTTAAAATCTGATAGCCAAATCAGTATGTTCTTTGTAGCCATATATATATTTTTTTTTTACTTTCTATTTTTGCCCCTATTTCTCCTCGCCAGCTGCCAGGTCCTCCTTCCACCTCCCAAGCCCTTATGCCCATCATAGGAGTCCTCCAATATTCCAGTCAGCCACCATTCTGCTCAGCACCCTCTCTGAAAACACCGACCATAACCCACACCTTGTACCCTATGAGTGGGACCCCCCCTTCCCGATAACCAAGATGGGAGGAGAATACTTCAATGGTCAAGGACTAGGAGAAGGAACTGGCAAGGCACAAGAGAAGTCAAAAGGATCCTACTGTGACGTGGGAGGTAGGGCAGCTTCATCTGCCTGGTGCTGCTTAGGTATTTTCTCCCCTAAGTCATCCCTTATCCCTCCCCAGGGCATGGTCCTGTAAGTGACCCAGCAGAGCACCTATAAGGACTATCAAAAGACGGGTGACCACCCTGCCTTTAGAACTCCCTGCTGGCCCCACTCTGGGCGTGTGATGCCCACATCACTCAATAGGCGAGCTGGAGCATGCTGACATAAGACTGCTCCATATGGACCACTTGTTCCTTCCCACATGACACGACCTACACCGGGCCAGCAGGAGACAGTCATGCAGTGGGAAGAGGCACCTTCCCTCCCCAAGGCAGGAAGCATCCTGATAGGTACCACATGCCCACCTCACTGGTCAGCACCAGATGTTCTGGACTCTGGACACAAGCCTGGGTTGTCTGGATGGCAAGTGGTAGATCGACCACTGTGCTACCCAACTGGCCATAGCCATAATTTTTAATGGACAAATAAAAGTGTGCAGCTGGCTAGTTGGCCAGTAACTTTCAAAATCTGATTGCCAAACCAATGTTTTTTAGTGCCCACTGGCCAGCTAGCTTTCTGATTTATCCCACCCTGGTCACTACATTGGTCATTAATCTTTGATTTGGGGTTTTGTCCCTGGTCTACACGATGGTTATTAATTTATGAGTTGGCATGTGCTCCAGACTCTACATAAGTTATTAATCTATAAATTGGGTCCATGGTCACTACATTGGTGATTAATCTATGAGTTGGTGTCTGTCCATGGTCACTACACTAACACAGAAAAATATTGTTGTTGCAGTATTGGTCCTTGTAACAAATGATCCAGGAAACAAGATGATTTGATACCTTGTATTGGATCAACATAGATATTGCAAAAGAAAACAGATGCTTTACCTTTTGGAATACACACAGTCCTTCATCAGAAGAGAATCACTACATGGTCACTACATTAGTCGTTGATCTATGAGTTGGAGTCTGTCACTGGTCACTATGTTGGTCCTTAATCCACAAGTTGGGGTCTGTCCCTGGTCACTATGTTGGCCATTAATCTACGAGTTGGGGTCTGTCCTTGGTCACTACATTGGTCATTAGTCTATGAGTTGGGGTCTGTCCCTGGTCACTACGTTGGTCATTAATCTGTGAGTTGGGGTCTGTCCCCAGTCTCTACATGTTATATCCCTCCCCACAAAGCGTTTTACTTCTTGGGCAGCTGTTCAGCTCCTGTCCTCCCCCTCAGCTGGCACCCACCTCCTCTGGACTTACCTAAAACAAGTCTACCATGGATTCCACATGGTGGGGGCAGTCATCCCCCCCCCAGAACACATACTCTAGGTTAGGACTACTATATAGACAGAGAAACCATTTCCTTCCAGAGATTAAGCCATTACTTGTACAGTGCCTCATTGCAAGTATTACCGATTATGGGATTGTGGTTTATAGCTCTGCGAGTGACAGTGTGATGTCTAGAGTCCAGGGTCTCCTCAATAGAGCCTGCTGCTTTACGAGTGGCCTAAAAATGATGCATACACCCCTGAGCTGTACAGAAGCCTGAACTGGCTAAACCTTGACATGAGGCTGCTCTACCACATCCTTGTCACCGGCAAAGAAGCATTATGAGGCTTGTTGTCTGCTGGCTTTCAGTCAATGTTCACTTCAGCAGATAATAAATACTCTACCAGGGGTGTGGTGTGACACACCCTGCTGCTTCCTCCAAGAAGAACCTCCCTTGGTCGATCCTGTTTTTTCATACCGTTTTAAGTAATGGAATGACCTGCCTGACTCTGTAAAAATTGATTCTCTATCGAACTATTTAAATCCAGGCCCCGTGAGAGGAATTTTGGGCTCTGGGAAAAGTTTAGATGCTGGGGCCCTTAAGCAGCTGCATACAGTAGTGTGCTGGGTGGCCTGGGCTACTCTTTGGTGCCAGACCCCAGAAATTATCCCTGGCTCCCCCACCCCCTCAAGGGCCCTGTTTAGATCCCAACTGTTCCCCTTTGCTTACCCCACCTGGACTGTGCTGCTGCTACTGTTGACTATCAATATTACCCGCAACGTACGTGTGTGTGTGTGTGTGTGTGTGTGTGTGTGTGTGTGTGTGTGTGTATATATATATATATATATATACACACACTGCACTTTCTCAGTATGTAATGCCAACATGCTATCCATGTACTGTTAGCTACTGTATTGGCACCAATTCTACAACACTGTCTTACCTGTGTTTTAAAGGCATGTAATTGTACTTTTACTGTATTGTACACTTGGAACTTACTCTGGAACTGTAGTCTTTTGTTACACCTGACCCTAAACCCTTTGAACACAGGCTCTCTCTAAAGGGTTTTCTTTGAAATGAAAACTAAATTAATTTGTGAGGAGTTGCTCATAGTGAATCATTAACCCTATTACTTCTTTCTTAAAACAAAACCAGCTGGGTACCTGATGCATCAAACTCTTATTTCTGTTCTGTCTGCAGTTGTAACCGGAGCTACAGGAGGGATTGGAAAAGCCTACGCTAATGAGGTAATGAAAGTCAGCAAATTGATTTGTCAAATTTTTTATTCTGCATTTTTCTCTCCCAATGATGCGGTTTCTATGAGGGACACCATTTTTCTGTCTAGGAGACCCGGCGAGCAGCGAGCTTTACAATGGATGCCAGTGCCACTCTTTGATCATATGACAGGCAGGGCATGAATCCTGAGCAGCCCATGCTCACCCTTACTCTTTCAAAGTCAAGGGTTTCCCCTTTCCATGGTACCCATCCTCCGGTCAGTCCTAGTGTGGTGTATGTGCAGCCTGGACTTACTGCTGCTGACCCACTGGCCAAGCAGCTAACCGTTAGATTGGTGGCTCTTAACCTTTCTGACACTGAGGACCACTTTACCATGCCCAAACATGCCTGAGGACCTCCTGAACACAACCAGTCATTTCCAAAGACCTCCAATTCTCAAGCAGATATTAAATTTTAGCAGTGTTTCACTTCATTCAATTTGACGAATGACTACAAATGTCATAAACAGGCAATTTTTATGTAATACTAAAACGTTACTCAATAGGAATATTTTGCTTGCTTTTTGTTTGTGCCTTACTTGATGAGGACACCTGTGTGAAGGCCTGTGGACCCCCCTCCCCCGGGGCCAAGGACCCCAGGTTAAGAAAACCTGTGTTAGATTAAAAAGAAAGTGTGTTCCAAAGTCCATCCAGCTGTAGAAATGGATAGAAAGCAGAATCCCACTTCAAACACGATCTTAAATTAAGCTGGGCTATCCTGTGTAAATAAATTGTAAAATAATGTAAAAGGTAATTTATGCTATGTACTAATTTATTTGTATCTTGTTAGTAGTGTTTGTTACTACCGCTTATCTTCTCAGTGGGGGTACGTCACTCTATGTACCTCCCATTGAGTGCTATGCTTTGTGGCTCTACTGAACCATGAGCCGGCACAAGGACAGGGCGCTATGTCAAGACCGCGACAGCGAAAGCGGCACAGTCAATAACCACGCCGTGCAGTGAGTACAAAACTGCACATGATTATATATACTAACTCTGAAACCATGTGACACTGTTATAACCATATGTCTTTTGATCACACTTATTTGCTGTCGTAGTTTTGACCGGACATCAAAAGGACAGCCTTTAATGAACTGTGGGTCAGCTGCAGTTATGTTAAAATAAGCAAGTGCCAACAAAACAGTGTTTTTAAAGTGCTTTTTTTCTGTATAGATTTTTATACTCCCTGCAGCCTGGCAGGCAGCTATGGCTCCTCCCTCAGAGGAGCTCATATTCCATGCCCAAGCGTCCCCATGCTGACCAACCCTGTAATACCCCTGTGGCCAGGGAGAGGAGCATTGACTTTCTCCCCCCCCCCCCCCAGTGCATAATTCAGAAGTCAGGGCAGCCACGGGGATGCATTTGGCCATCATGGGGCCTGCCAGCCCCTTTTCACATTTTCTCCCCAACCTCCTCCAATGTAAAGTTGCCAGCTACATGCCCTCCTGACTCATACTGCCTTCCTGCCACCACCAGAGGGCAGTCAGCGAGCAAGGATGGCAGAGCCTCCCTCCCCAAGAGAGGAGAGCAGTCCTCTGGATGCTCAATCTTCTCTCACCCCTGCTGACCTCCGGTGACCTGGGCTTGTTCCCGAACCCAGGTCATCAGCATGGTGAAAGGTGTAGCGACCAGCTCCTCAACCTCCAGTGCCACTGGACCTTTAAAGTGCTTTTTTCAAAGCACTAATGTAAATTGTATAAATCGCACCTCTGATGGGCAGCTATTAGATGCTGCTTTTATCTTTATTTGTGGTCAGTGGTCTCTTTTAACCTCACTTGTGGCTTTGTCAGTGTCAGGGTGGTTTATTGCTTACATAATAGCGTACCTTGAGATGTGAGGCACAAGGCAGCAGCGAGTGACTTACGTACCTGAGAAGTGCCGTTATCCCACAATTCCACATCACAATAGACTCACTGCTGTGCTGATCGGCCAGCTCACCTAGCATAGACTTCTAACTGAAATCTCTTGCAAGACACAGCACACAAAAGGCAAAGTTTTCTCGGAGACAGCAGGGGATCTTTAAATACCACTGGGGATGCCCTGCTACCACACAGCAGCAGTGCTGTTGCTGACAATACTGGTGACCTGGGTTCATGTATAGAGCCCAGGGCATCAGAGGGCTGGCGAGGGTGGGGTGGTGGACGAAGTCCCAGAGGACACTGTTGTCCCCCAGAATGGGAGGTTGATTGCCTCCATTGTGCTACCACCACCTCGGTGACTGCAGGTGGCATCACAACTGGATGGCAGTGAGTTGGCTGGGAAGGGCATCAGTTAGCCGCAGCATTGACACATTCCATATGTGAGCACACGTATCGCTCCTTTGCTGATGTTCTGCGTCTGGGAGGAAAGCATGAAGTGGACACCCCCCCCCCTGCAGGATGGCACTTCCTGGCACTCCTGGTCTCCATGCAGTGAAGTCACAGCTCCACCAATGGATGAATTCTCCAGAGCGGAGGGAACGCTGACCCAAAGGCCCCACCCCAAGGGGTAGACCTGGGGATCTTTGCCTGGTAAGTGGATTGTACTGGGACTAAGAGGTCGCTCCAGGCAGATGGGGGCTGAGATGGAGACCAGGGAGGCTTAAAAGCAAAACAGATGTATATATTTTTATATATATAAAAATACTGTTGGTAGTTGGCTTATAGCTGATGCTCCTCCTTGTTTTACAGCTGGCAAAGAGAGGCCTGAACGTGGTTCTCATCAGCCGATCACTGGAGAAGTTGACTTCGTTGGCGACGGAGATAGGTGAGGAATTTTGGAGATATGTACAGTCAGAGGGGGCCTGTATAAACTGTAGACCATTTGATCAGTTGAAAGTGACTTAGTCAGGTCGGCCCACCGGTTCAGTGGTAGCGCTACTGCTTGCGGCACAGAAGACCCGGGTTCAGGAGTGAGCCTAGGGGCATCAGAGGGTCGACTGGCAGGGGGAGGAGGCTTGAGTGTCTGATGGACAGCTCACTTCCTCCAGGGTGGGTGGGTGAAGGGCTCCAGCAACAGAATGCCTCCTGGCGGTGTCCAGGTGGTATTGTGCTGAGAGCCCTCAGACAAGGGGGGGGATGATGGGATGCGGCTGACATCAGTGTGGCATGCACAGGCGCATGCATTCTACCTCAGGATGTCATTCCACATCTGCTCCCATCGGGGATTCAGCAACAGAGTTAACGGGAAAAGCCTGCTAGCTGGATAGGAGATGCAACTGCAGCCACCACATCTAACTCTGAATCCTGCCCTCCTGAGCCTTTACTCCCTCCAATCTTCACCTCTGCTTGTGGGGCCACTGGATTGATATAAGGAAGTGCAGAGAAGCTGAAGGTGGCCCCACCTTGGGGGTGGAAGCTGGGAGGGCTTGACTCTATAGGTGGGTCGTGAATGGATCAGGAGGCCAAGGTCACAGGCAGGGAGGATCTCAAGCAGGATGGGACCAGGTCAGGAGATAGGAGATGACTAAGAGGTCCAGACCATGATGACAGAAGGGGAGAGAGTTTATTTAAAAAAAAAAAAAGTAACAGTCTGCACTGGTTACTGCGCCTGCCCATACACTATAAAAGACAATGGCTGTGCACCAGTTAACAACAATGCATAGTTCCCTTCTCGCTTCTGTCATGCCAACAGTAAACCTCTCGAGTTGCGCTCTCAAGATTTACTAGGTTGTTATGACACCCTCTCGAAGGGAACACAGTGTTGTTAACTGGTGCCCGTCCATTATCCTCTGTGCAGTCCCCTAAATTATCCATCTTTAACTAATAAAAAGGGCTATGAAAAACTGTATTTTACATTGTTTTATGTGTGTTTGGTTGGGGGGGGTGGTGACTATCTTTTTTTTTTTTTATTTGGTAACAGGGAAAGGCACACTGAGCCAAGACTCGTTTCCAGGTGCAACCCGGGGAAAAGGGAAAAGGAAGAATTTTACAATTGCGATAGCAACATAAAAGAAAAATATTTCCACTGAAGAACAATGATATTGCAGTGTACGACGTAACTAGTCAAGATAAAAAGTATACAACCATAATAGAGTGCAGTGATACAGAACAAAAATAGTAGGTAATGGGAACTGATAGCCAAGCTGTTACAGTAGGTGTCTGCCCGAGGAGCGGGGCTATTTACCAACTAATTAGACACAGTAGATTAGCGATTACAGGATGCCGGAGCAGTCAGTAAGGAGTTGCATGTGGCCAAGGGGACGGGGCAAGAGCATATCCTTGGGGACTAATTTTGACTACTTGTCAAGTTTTCGGAATACAACAAAATCTGACTCTTTTTTTTTTATTGCCGCCTAAATGAATTTATTTTTCTTTAACTTGCAGAAATGCAGCATGGAAGAAAGACTAAGATCATACAGGCAGACTTCACTGCCGGACAGCAGATCTACGAAGCTATAGAATCAGCCCTCAGGGGCCTGAACATTGGAATTCTGGGTAATTCAGTTGCTAGTTTTCATTTCCCTTAAAGCAGAAGTATTTGTTAGTTATCATGTTTTAAGTAATAACTATATTTCTGGGAAACACATCACCAATGTATCTTCTCATTTTCTTTCATGCTGGAGCTGTGATACATGAATCTGCAGTAAAAAGTTCCTTGCTGCTTTGCAATGCCCACCACGAAAAGATTAAACATTCTGGTCTGGTGCTGTACTATTTTGCATCAGAAACATGCGTTAGCAGCATTTTAATACATCCACAGTATAAATCCAGAATTTAAAATCAAAAGGTACCCTCTGTGGAAGAGATTGTTAAATACTTCCAGCACTTTGCAAAATAAAAATAAATAAAAAATTTAAAAATAAAATGTAATTATTCTTAAAATAAAAGAGTTAGTAACAGTTGTTTTTTAAAGTGATTGTGTGATCTTTTGGCATTGATGCGTGACTTATCATTTTTGGTAGGTCATTTTGGCGATAGCACAGAGTGGAGAATTGTTTCCAGCTGTGAACCAGGGGAAAGTTACAGGGGTACTGCTGGAGGTGCTTAAATGCTTAAAAGTACAAATGGAACATTATTGTTTAAACCGTACTCCAGAGAAGAGCCCAAGTGGCAGAGATAGGGAGGAGCATGGATGCACCAAGCTCATTCACTGCTCATTACTCTAACCTCTAGGCTATACTGCCAGCCCAGAGAAAGAACAGGAAAACTGACTTTGCAGCTTATAAGACATACAAGTTAATCACTAGACAAATTACACAAGTAGAACCCACCAAAACTGTGACCCATTAATTCATGACTGGGTTGACCCTCCTCCAGCGTGTTCCTTCCCTTCTTCATTTCAATTTTTGATTGGAAAATGGTTGCTACTGAGATGTCTGTATTGATGGTTTCTCTTCCCACACTTTTCTACAACAGTGAATAACGAAGGGATGATGTTCTCGGATGTGCCAGGCTTCTTCCTAGATGCAGCGGAACCCCAGAAGGTATGTAAAAAAACACAAAATTATCTTTCAACTTTTCTTGTGTATTATGCGATGTTACAAGTGTGGGGGGGGGGGGAGTCTCCCCCTAACAACACTGTTTTTAATGTAATGAGCTGTCTAAATGTTGATTTTACTTATACATTTTTGACCAGGAAAGGCACACACTAAGCTAATATAACTGATTTACAGATGTGTCCTGGGGGAGTAGATTGCACAGATTGGGGGATGTTGGCCATCACACCAGGGAAACTCCCCTGCTCTTAGCAGACATCACTCATTCCACTTCTCTAACTATTCTTAATGGTTGTTTCACTGTCGAATCAACTAACAAGCATTTGTCAATGCCGAACGTTCGCTTGCAGGTATTTGCAGTGGTGTTTGGCATGTATGGTGCTTTACCCTAATGCCCTGTGCAATTGCTGGTATTTGCACAATAAATTGTCAGCATGATCTTTTTGTTACCCCCATTGTGCGCTACATAGGCGGAAACACGTTTTGGGCAGGATGTGAAAAATGACAGCTGCGTGAGTGGGAACTGTGCAACGCACGCTCGTAAAACAGTCATTTTTAGGAATTTTTTCACCAAATTTTCAACATAGCCATTTTAAGACTTCTGCTAATGAACAGTGTCACTGTGATTTTCTTAATGTGTCCCATACATTGATTTCGCACACCAACTGCACCATTGTGCGCTACATGGGCGGAAACACGTTTTGGGCAGGATGTGAAAAATGACAGCTGTACTGCTCATAAGGAGGTGTGGTAAAATGGCAATGTTGAAAATCTGGAGTGAAAATATTGGAAATTGGCAAACTTACGAGCGTACGTAGGAACTGCACAACGCACGCTTAAAACAGTTATTTGTAGGAATTTTTTTGCCAAATTTTCAACATAGCCATTTTAAGATCTCTGATCATGAACAGTGACACTGTGATTTTCTTAATGTGTCCCATACACTGAGTTCGCACACCGACTGTGCCATTGTGCGCTACATGGGCGGAAACACGTTTTGGGCAAGATGAAAATGACAGCTGCAGTGCTCATAAGGAGGTGTGTAAAATGGCTGGCGTTGAAAATCTGGAGTGAAATATTGAAAATTCGCAAACTTACGAGCGTGCGTAGGAACTGCGCAACTCAGACTCATAAAACAGTCAATTTTAGGAATTTTTTCACCAAATTTTCAGCACAGCCATTTTAAGACCTCTGCTCTTGATCAGTGTCACTGTGATTTTCTTAATGTGTCCCATACATTGAGTTTGCACACCGACTGCACCATTGTGTGCTACATGGGCAGAAAGACATTTTGGGCAGGATGTGAAAAATGACAGCTGTACTGCTCATGAGGAGGTGGTAAAATGGCAATGTTGAAAATCTGGAGTGAAAATATTGAAAATTATTAAACGTACGAGCGTGCGTAGGAACTGCGCAACACACACTCGTAAAACAGTCATTTTTAGGAATTTTTTCACCAAATTTTCAACATAGCCATTTTAAGACCTCTGCTCATGAACAGTGTCACTGTGATTTTCTCAATGTGTTACATACATTAATTTCACACACCGACTGCGCCATTGTGCGCTACATGGGCGGAAATACGTTTTGGGTGAGAGGTGAAAAATGACAGCTACACAACTCATAAGAAAGTGTGATAAAATGGCAATGTTGAAAATCTGGAGTGAAAATATTGAAAATTCGCGAACTCATGAGCTCGCGAGAACCGCGCAACGACGTCAGAATAGATTCTTTGTTGACCATCTTTAACATGGATTGGACTTTTTCTCGAAGTCAAACCGTCATGGTGTTATTCAGCCGAAGGGTGATTTCGCCCAGTGACTGTGCAGTGCCTGCGAAATCACCCTTCGGGCCCAATAACGCCATGACAGTGACATCATTCATGAGAAGGGGTCCCAAAAACCCCATGTTGAAAATTTGCGCAAAATTCCAAAATGAGTGAGATATATAATAAAGTTGAACCCCCATGTAGCCCATTATACAGCTTACCGGCATTTCCTCAGTTCACGGTTGGCTTTGAAGAGTGCAGACGTGTTCCCGGTCCACCGGCGATCATCGCGCCAGAGTCCGGAGGAAGTATGGGGTGGGGGTGTGGGGAGGCTGGGTGGCAGTGGGTGGGTGCGGGTTGTGAGGGAGTTGGGAGGCGCGCCGTGGGACCGTTTTTGTTTACATGGGAAAAAAAAGAGCGGCGTGGGACATTTGCCACGCTGGGGTGGGCTCCCAGCATGGCAGAAGATGTGTGGGGGCGAGGAGCCGGACGGGATTGGGCACCCCGGCGGCAAAACAAAGGAATGGTTTGCCACGCTGGGGTGGGGCCTTGTGCCGGGCAGCAGGATGGCTTGGGTGGGGCGGTGGAGCCGACAGGGATTGGGCACCCCGCTGGCAAAACAAACACGTTTGCCACGCTGGGGTGGCTCCCAGCATGGCAAGAAAGCTTTGGGGGCGTGACGCCGCACAGGGGAGCGCGGACGGGGACAGCGCGCCAGTATGGAAGCGTGTTTTCCTTGAAGCAGAGGAACACCGCTGTCATACTGAGCTCCTGCACCTATTGGTGCAGGACCGCCCTGCCCGCTCAAGGGAGCAGTGCATTGGATGGGAGAGGCACACCTCCAAGTGTGCTACTCTCCCAAGACGTTCCTTGTGCATGCGCGCAAGCAAACGTAAAAATGACATCTTTAAATGTTCATAGCATTAAGAATGATAACAGGAGGTGAATGATCAAAATATTATGAACAAAATTGTTTGTATTCTTCAGAGTAAGACTGCACAAGAAATTATTTCCACAGAACAAATGAGTGCAATTCCTGGTAGGTCCCTGGAGGGAACTTAATCAGAACTCAGGAAGTGGTGGCTAGAGGTAATCTGGGTTTATTAGAGGGCTTTCTCCTCAGTCATAACCAGGAGAAAGCCTTTGACTAGTTGTCTCACCCATTTCTATTAAAAAATTACAGTTTCATGGAATCCCAGAGAAATGTATGAAGTGGATACCATTACTATAAGCAAAGGCATCCTTACAACCCACAGTTGATGCTTTTTTGGGAGGTACCATCCAGGTAAAGAGAGGTGTATGGCAGGGGTGCCCCTTGAGCCCCTTGCTGTATATCTTCAGTTTAGATATTTTAATTCAGACATTTTTTAGGTTGGAGAATATTAAAGGTATTGAGGTATTGCATTTAGCTGCTCCCCTCAAGACCAGTGCTTATGCTCGTAACACTTGTTTATACCTGGTGGATGAGAACTCTGGAATGACAACGTTACGAGTTTTGACGGGTTAGGAAGTCTTGTCCAGTGCAAAAATAACGCAGAACAAAAGCAAGGCCCTGTGTAAGTCGTGGGGTCTAAATAATATTGGTCCAATACCTGTGGCGCAAGAGTCTGTTTCAATTTTGGGAGTGACTGTGTGCCTGAGGCTATGGCAGTCCAAAACTGGAGCACCACCCACTGTCAAATAACCACCGTAATGCCTGATAGTGCCTTAATGAAACCGGTAGGAGTTGGTGGAACCCTGCTGGTGGTTCCCTTCTGGAATTGAGTAGTAGCCTGCTCAGCATGTCTTCCTGGTTAAATGCTTAAATAAATAAATAGACGTGTTCATGACAAGAGGTCAGCACACTTTTGATGACTAAAACTGTTTTTTGAAGGGAATTGATGCCTTATGGTTGCTGTTCAGCAATGGAGGGTGCTGGTCTGCACACACTGTGTGTTGTTTTGCACACCCAGCAATGGGACGGTCTTTTTTTTTTTAATTACTTTTTATTGCAGGTTTTGACCACAACATACATGGCAGTAAATACAGTTTTTCCATACATTACATAGACAGGAAATAAAGAATTATCCGAAGACATCTCATTTCAATGGTTAATGGGATGGTAAGTTTATGATTAGTGTTTATATGAGTTTCAAGTTAATGCAGATAGATGATAAGATGATATCTCTATAACTGCTTTACTGTTTTGTTTAACTTGGATGACATTTCACCTTTAAACTATGTTCAAATCAGAATTCCTTATTAAACTATTTCAGAATCTGTTAGAGCTATATATTGTATCCGTTTCTGCCACCTTAATGTGTGAGCTTGGACACTACCCCGTAATTCAGCATTAAAGGTTTCAGTTTTATATATATCTGACATAATCAAGTTCCAATCTTTTATGGTTGGAACGTGACACGTCATCCAGTGCCTCGTTATGGATTTCTTGACTGCAGTTAAGCAGGTTGGTAATATGGTTCGACCCCATGAGGGGGTATAGTCTGGAAAATCCCCATCAAAAGTTGTTCTGCTGTTAGTTCTATCTGTTCAGAAAAGAGGTTAGAGAGTTCATTTTGAATAGAAATCCAATATGGCATGAGGAGGGGACAGAGCCAGAATATGTGACCCAACTACAACCACAGCTCCTCCGACACGTCCCATAGTCCTCAGGTAGGTATTTTGTAAGCAAGGCAGGGGATCGGAAAAATTGGGATCTACAATACATTTCCATGCAAATTCCCTCCAGTGGGGAGAAGATACTGATTTTTATCTCAGTCAGAGAAAAACCGAACCATGCCTCTGTGGCAATTTCCTTTTCAAGATCCCTGTTCCAACCATCGAGAAGGGAGGCTGTAGTTACAGGGAGTCCATTTCTCAAATCTCTACATATTAATCCTAGGATGCGAGAACTTAAATTGCCCTTTATTGCCTCTGTAAAAAGCTTTAGTAGTTCCAAAGATGGGGAGGGCGTGGTAGGCTGAATGTGTTTATTACGAAGTATATAATTTCGTATCTGAAAGTATAGAAATCTATCTGATTGGGAAAGGGGGTATTGGGATAGCAGCTTGTCAAATGGAAGGATACCTTCATTAGAGAGGAACTGAAAGACGTGGGCCAGACCAAATGATCTCCATTGGGAGAAAGTATGGTCCATGTATGTTGGGGCAAACAGTTCATCTTGAGATATCAATTTACAGTATTCATAAACCCCAAGGACTGGGGTCAACTTTCGAATACATGTCCATAACCTATAGGCTTGAGAGGTTATTCCGGTGAAATCTGAAGGGTTCAGGGATCTATCTGGAGATTGGACCCAGAAAGTTCAAGATGGTGAATGAATGGTTGCAACTTGAAAGCAACAGAAGACGAAGAAGAAGAAGAATCAGCATTTATATAGCGCTTCTCATACATCCAAAGTGCTTTACAAGCAATGCTAGACTGGTAGTGAAGTGACTGAATGTGTGGTGGCGGCCATATCACACATCATCACCCACACACAGCCTGGATAATTGCATGAACCGGTTTATGGGAAGGGGAATGTTGGCCAGGACACCAGGAATGTTCCCTACTCTTTGCGAAGAGTGCTCTGGGTTCTTTTACTTCCACCTGGACACCCAGCAGGACAATACCAGGATGGGCAGAAGGGACCTTGGTTTAACGTCTCATCTGAAGGACGGTGCACCCCAGCAGTACAGCACCCCCCAATACTGCACTCAGACGCCAGCGATTTTTAGGTGCAAGTCCAATCCCAGTGTGGAACGAGAACCCACGACCTTCTGGTCCAGAGGCGGATGTGCAACCAACTGAACTACGCTGAGAAAAGTTTTTTTTTCTGGTGAAGTCTTTACCTATCTTTTTACATCTATGTTGGGTCCCTCCCTCCCCGAATTAGAAGTAAGGATTCAAATATGCTTGTTTTTCAGCTGTTATAGGGTAGTTGGACGAATCTGGTTAAAAGGAATTTTACATACCTCCCAATAAATAAAGGGGGTCTAAATATGTTAGGAGTCCTCTAACCTTTTCTCTTCCTTATTCTTCTAGAACAATGCTTCTAGATCATCTACTGAGGCTAGGTCATTTTGTGATATTTTGTTGAAGAAATGGGTGATGCCATTAAATGGAAGAGGGGGTAGATGGGGACATCCCCTATGCGGCAAGAGGCTCTCATATTTCTATTTACACTCTGGTGACTTTAAAGAAAATCAGATTCTGGCACCCGGTGGCACAGAGGGTTGAGGTATCTAGCCTTGCTTCACGCCGGTGACCCGGGTTCAGGAATAACCTCAGGAGATATGGGAGCTGGGTGGGGGTAGGATTGAGCCACCTTGGCAGCTCTCCTCTCCTGGGGTGGAAGCTGTCCCTCCTGTAGTCCCGTCACCACCGGGTGGAGATCCGGTGGTGGCGCAGGCAGAGAGCATGGCTAGTAGAGTGGGGCGTTCTGCAGTGCCTGGCATGCACGTGCCTCCACATGCATACATAAGCACCCCAGTCACATGCAGGATGGGTGGAAAAAAACACAAAAATGTAAATAATGAAAAAAATCTGATTCTGAAAATTTACTCTGGATCACTTTAAGACTTCCTCCAGGAAACAGGAATATATTGATATTTCACAAACCTGGTGTACAGCATAGCTAGTATTTCCAGGAAGTTCGGTTCAGACTCACAAAATTACTTTAAAACAGTTGCCTAATCTGAGAATTCCAGTATATGTATGGGATACAGTGTGGCATACCAGGATACAGTGTGGCATACCAGTCGCAGGAAGTCTGGGATTCGCAACTCCCATAAACAAGAGAGCTTGGCCAAAAGGTAGTGCCCTAAGAATATATGTACTGGGATTCTTGAGACTGCAGGAACTTCTTTTTCTGGCATGTCCTTACATTATGAATTTTTGGGATGTACTTACCACCGTTACTTATATGTCTGAATTTTGTTCACTGACCTGCGCAGCAGTGGTTTACTTGTTTACAGCACGCATTGGTCTAGAGTTCATGAAAACACCTTAAGGGTGATTGTGGCAAAGTTCCTGATCTGGCAGTTCTGTTGTCAGTTAGTCCTCCAACAGCAGAACCTGATGCAGAAGGAACATTTAATGGCTATAAGAAGGCATTTGGTAGCCCTTTATGAAAAAGATAAGCGTAGTTTTAAACAGGGACATGTACAGACATTATGGAAATATTGGCAGCCATTATTGCCCCCCCCCACACACACACATTTAAAAAAGGAAAAAAAAGGTGATGGGTTCTTCTGTTTGACTTTATGTTGTAAATCTTACTCTGCCATTGCTGTTTTGGGACTGAGGTATTGAGTGCCTTTTTTTTGTGTAATGTTTTATTGTTTCCAGTGTGATACAGTCTTGTAATGCAGTTTATCATGACTTTTTAGTTGATATATTTGTTTGCCGGTATACAATGGTAAACATATTTTTATTCCAGATAACTTAGTTATCCATATATATGTATTGAGTATATGTCTTGTACCATACATTCCTTAAATGAAAAAAATTCTCTTGCACTTTGTCAGCAAGTGCCATGGGAACCTTTACTTCCACCTGGACAATGACCAGAGATAGGCAGGAGAGACCTCGGTTTAATGTCTCATTTGAATGATGGCACCTCAGCAGTGCAGCACCCCCCTTGCACTGCACTGCACTGCACTGTCAGTTATGGGTATTACCCCCAAGTACCTGATGTGGGGCTAGAACCCACGATCATCTGATCTTCCAATCCCAGAGGTGAGTGTGCTTCCTGCTGGACCACCGACACTGTTGGTGGATATGTGGGTTGGTGACTCACGGAGTAGCAGTGAGGTGCAGAGCCAGTCATATCATGGTGTGATGTCATGCTTTGAAGCTCTACGTTCAGATGCTGCCATTGGTCAAAGGTGACCTCCCCCCCCCCACCCAATCAACTTATGACTCACTTCTGGGAACAATGTGATGTAATAATCCAGGCCCAATGGCCAATGCAAAGAAGAAGAAGAAAAAGCACAGGGCCCCTGAGGAAGCCTCATTCTGAGGTAATAAAATGTCTCTCGAGTGGCATGGTGCACGACTCCGTAGAAGGTCAGTGAAGGGTTTTTCTCATCTAATTAAGTTGGAAACCAGTGCCACTGCAGCAGAGCTTCCTGCCACTGACTGAGAGACTGGGGCAGGGAGGGGGGAGTTGTGTGCACACAGACCCTGAAATTCCACTCGGGGATGGGTTCGTGGTCAAGTTCTCATAAATGTGAGGAAACCACCGTTTGGGGCAGTAGGAAGGGTGTGGGGCCACCATCATTCTGGCATCCCCTTGCACACCAATCACAGGGAATTTTGGGGTCGCACAGGGTGGGATGGGTTTCCTAGGCAAAATGCCAGGCAGCACTGGACTAATGTGTAATTTCTGTTTATTTTTAAGAAAATATCGAACCTGATCAACTGCAACATGATGTCCGTTTCGCAGGTAAGGGGCATGCAAATGTTATTTTGTTTTCCTTTCTTCTGTTCATCCACACTATTCAGCGTGACCCTTATTCCACAGCAATCAGATTTTATTTAATCATTTGTTTTTAACCACCTTCTTCTCCAGAGCTGCCCTGATAGTCAGCCAAGCAACTACCCAGCTAACGTCTGCATGCTTTCTTTGCCACTTACACCAGGTCCTTCTCTTTCCAAAGACTTCTCTCTCCATGGGTTGGCTCTCTTGTGAAGTGGACACCCCAATACCCCTTCCAGCAGGACAACACAGTGGTGGGTGTGCACTCCATGTTAGCAGGGCCCAAGGGTGCCAGCATCATGGTGTCTGTACACTTCCCCGCCTTCATTCTCCGCTCCCACATAGGATACCAGCAACGAGGGCTCAGGCCTTATACAGGTGGATTGGAGCCACTAGGTATCCAATTACTACATACAGTTCCAACGGCACCACCACCTGCTATCATCAGGGGGCAGTACTGCAGAAGGAGGAGGAGAGTGCCCTCTTGGATGCTTCATTCTTCTCCATCTATCTGAAACTCAGTGCTCAGTACTTATTCCCAGACCTGGGTCACTGGTTTTGTAAGCGGCAGGCATGCCAGTGTGCCTCTGAATTGCCCTATTTTTTATTCATTCATTCATTTTTACTGTTAAATACACTCTTGATATTGTGGACTACCTAGAGAGAAGAGGTCTACAGGATAGTAAACCACACTTTTTTTGGTAGGCTAGTCTTGCCAAACTGACCAGATAGTTTTCTTTGACTGGGTAACAAAGGTGGTGATTAATAAGGGCCATGCTGTGGATTTACTCTACTCCGATTTCAGCAAGGCTATCTACTTGGGTGCCACACAGAAGATGGCCGAGGAAGCTGGAGGACCTGGGCATGGCTAGGGACATAGTTAGACAGGTAGGAAACTGGCTGAAGGAGAGACAGCAGAGGGTGGTGGGGAGATGGGGTCAAATTGGAAGAGAGGGAAGTCACCAGTGGGTTGCCGCAGAGATCTGTCCTAGGTCCTGTCCTCTTCAATATGTTCATTAGCGACACTGGAGAGGGCATTCAGGGCAAGTTGTGTCTCTTCACAGAGGACATGAAGCTCTGTGGTAGGGTAGATAGTGACAAAGAGATCAGGGAGTTGCAGAGGGATCTACAAAGGCTAGAGAGGTGGTCTAAGGCAGTTGAAATTCAATGTTAAGAAAGGCAGCATTATCCACCTGGGGGATGGGGAGACACCAGGACAGAGTACTGGATGGGAGGGTTAAACTGAGCACTACTGCAGAAGAAAGGGACCTAGGAGTCATCATTAGTGATGCCCTCAAACAACCAAGTCTGTGTAACAAGGCCTGTAGTAAGCCTAACAGGATGCTGGGGTGCATCAGAAGGGGGTACTGACAGCAGGAAGAAGGTACTACTACCTCCATATAGGTCACTGGTGAGGCCGCACCTAGAATACTGTGCTCAGTTCTGGAGTCCTCACCTAAGGACGGACAGACAGAGGCTGGAAGTGGTGCAGCTCAGGGCAACCAAGATAATTCAGGACCAGCAAGGCAGGTCTTATAAAGATCTGATGGCAATGGACGTGTACTCACTGGAGACCAGATGAGGTTTGGGGGGCGGGAGGGATATGATACAAATCTTAAAGTTCCTGAAGGGAATAAACAAGGCAAACTTCAGGGAACAATTTAGCATGAGTACAGAGTCAGGAACCCAAGGTCGTGAGTGGAAACTGGTGGGGGAAGGTATAAGAAAGGTGTGAGGAAGTTCTGTTTTACGGAAAGGGTGGTGAAGCTGAGGAACAGTATGCCAGGGGAGATGGTGGGCACCACAACTGTAAATGGTTTCAGGCGTGGCTGGGTCAGTCAAGGGTTTGGTGATTGCTCAGGTTGGTAACCATAGGGAATGGAGCAGGGGGGGTGGACCAGGAGGGATAAAACTCCATATGGACAATAGGTCCCGGGGCAGATAAGGAACTCCAGGCACACTAGATGGACCTGTGGTCTTTTTTTACCGTCATTGTCCATATTTCTGTGTTGTTCTTTATTCTCAGAGCCCAGATGATTGTCAGATGACTCCACCCAAGCCAGCCTCAATGGCACCTAACCTCAAGATCCTTTGTGAATACAAAGTACCCTCATAACGGGGTCTTTGAGCACCACCACTGCTGGAGTTCGAATCCAGCTTTGAATACCCCCAAGAGTACATTCTGTCAGGCTTCATCCTGTCAGACTTTCTATTTTTCTGTGGACTCCCCCCATCCCTTCACGATGCTGGCAGCAAGGGCTCTAGGGTGCGTGCACGAAAAACAGTGCCGTATCAGTATCAGCCGCAGTCCTTCCCTCTGTTCTGCAGCTCCTCAAACACTGCCTTTTGTGGTCACCCAGCTGTTGGTAGCATAGCAGAAGACATCACTCCCCCCCAGAGAAGGACACCTCACCCCTTACCCTCCAATCCTTGGGGTCCAAACCCAAGTCATGAGCACCCTGAGTAGCAAGACTGCTGCTGCGACGACTTGCAAGCTATAGATCTTTTTGTTTTGTTGGCTATGCATTTGTAGTCTTCGTGCTGAGGAGGCACCCACTCAACGTACTTGCACCCGCGATGACTGGAGCAGAGCCTTGTAGGGAGGGAGAGGAGTGTCCACGTGGACACTGTCCTTCTCCAGTGGGAGGATCAATGCACATAGCTCCTAGAGCAGCTCCAGGTGGAGGTGCACTTGACGGTGCGAGTGACTACATTGCTGTCATGTGACAATGACCCCCGCCAATGATCCATGTAAGGTGCAGGTCACGGTGTATAACCCAGAAGCTACACTGACCTCTCTGGGGTCAGGGGTATATAACCTAGAAGCTATATTGATCCATGTGGGGTAGATAAGCCAGAACCTACACTGACCCATGAGGAATATGTAACCCAGGACTGTTACCCTGACCTGTTCAGGGTGTATAACCCAAAAGCTACACTGACCCATGTGGGGTAGATAAGCCAGAATCTACACTGACTCATGGGGTACGTAACCCAGGACCGCTTACCCTGACCTGTTCAGGGTGTATAACCCAAAAGCTACACTGACCCAGGTGAGATTGATGAGGCAAAACCTACACTAACCCTTGTGGGATATGTAACCCAGGACAGTTACCATGACCTGTGCGGGGTGTATAACCCAGAAGCTGTACTGGCCCATGTGGGCGATACAGCCCAGAACAACACGTTAAAAAGCCCGATGTGTTCTTTTTTCAGATGACATGGATTGTGCTTCCAAAGATGGTTGAAAGGTATGCTTTAAACAGTAGTTTTCTAATTCTAACATGGTGGGCATTACCAGTCTTTCAATGTGTTCTTAGGGATTTTTTAATACTGGGGGGGGGGGGCCCTTGGTCAGAGGGAGAATTTGGCAGATAAATGCAATTCTTTGTTTCCATGTAGCTTTTTCTCCCCTTGGCTGGCACTGGTACAGTGTTCAGCCCTTTCCCTGCCTCCTCCGCCTGGCATCCACCATTCCTGACTCACCTTGCCCCACAGTTCCCCCACAGATTGCCTGCCATGGTGGGGCCAGGAAGGGGAGAGCCATCCTCCCCACACCTGGTGACTGTCATCCAGGACTGGGGGGTTGGTGGTCGGGTGGTGATGCGGGAATGGAGGTAGACAGACAGGGCTTCCTTAAGCCTGTGCCAACCCTTTTCCATTTTCTCCCGTTCCCAGCCATGGAGGCATGGAACAGTGTGTGTGCATGGAGGTGCACACATGCCACGGAACTGCGGCCTCTCCTTTGGTCACTCATGCTCTGGCATTGCCATCTGGCCTCCACCAGGTAGTAGCCAAGGAGCAAGACAATGGACCTCCCCACCCTGTGACAAGAGGGCTGTCCATTGGACAGTCAATCCTCCCCCACCGCCGGCAACCCGAGCTTGTTCCCAAACCTAGGTCACCGGTGTGGGAAAGGGTAAGGCGTACCAGGTGCCACTGGGTCAGCTCAGCAATGCACTTCTAACAGAGATTGCGGGTCTCTGTAACACAGCAGTACAGTTAGGGAATATACAGTATAGTAGGGTGAAACTGATGCATTGTTTAAGGTCTTCATTCACAATGTGATCTGGTGGTTACAGAGCAGGAGGAATAGGTTCAAATCCCTCAAGATCCACTGATATGTTGTAGGACAAGAAGCAAGTCACTCCACCCAGCTGAAGAAATGGGTAAAAGCAGAATCCCCCCACACACACACACACACACACACACACACACACGACGAGATACTTCACCTCAGCTGGGCTATCCTTGGCAAACTGGAGGAAGGGGGAGATTGTTCTTACTTCCAGACATCAAGTCGCATACCTTGTTGATGAAGTTCCATTGCCAGGCCCTTGACCACTGATGCATGATGGGGGGTTTTGGTAATCAGAAATGTGCACTAGTGACAATTGACCAATCTACATTATGCCAACCACAGCAGAGTCGTGTCCTGTCGGGAGCTGCTGGGGGCGGCCACCATTTATACTGTACACTGTATTACCTACCATTCAGTGCTGAAGATAATCAAAAACAAATCGTTTAACAAATGGTTGAATACATTGACTTTTAATCAGGAACACATTAATTCCAATAAAGGAGTGACTTTTGTTTTGTACTGGCTAACTGCAGTGGCTATGGTAAGCCAAGCCAAGCCAAACACATGTGCACCTTAAATGGGAGCATAAACAATGTTATTTACATATTTTCATATACAGTGTTCCCTCTCTTATCCACCCACTTTGGTACAAAGTAAAATTGGCAGATAATAGCGGGTGGTGGATAACTGAGGGTGCCATTATAATGTGCAGAGTTCTGTGCTGATATTAAGTAACTTAACATACTTTTTATTAACAAATGAACATCAGAAGCATACCACTGCTTCTTGAGATTGCACTGTTTTACTTCATACTTCATTTTTATTGTAGCACTATTTTAATGTTAAAAAAAATGTATTCAAAGCTTAAAAATGCTTTTAAAACATGAAACTTGATAAATACAGTGGCAATACTGTGTTTGGCTAGCACTCTGATTCTCTGCAGCGTATTTTACAATGAGAGCTCTCTGCACTGCAGTAAAGACAACCCGAGACTGTTTTGGGACCGCCGATTCAGACATGATTTGTTCTGTTTGCTGCTGCTCACCACACCATAACAGTGCTCCCAGCCAAACCCCTCTTATACTGCGACTAAATTAAGTGAGCACCACACTGAGGCAATTAAAGCAGTGCTCGGTGGTTGTTTGGAATCAAGAACAACACAGAACACTAAACAACTTTGCCAGTTTAACAGGACACCTGCTTTCACTGCACAAAATTAAAGCCCCAACTTTACTAAATTAGAAAGAAACCACTGTAGTGTACTGTATTAAACACTCTGACCTTAATAAAAGGTTGTTTAGCATTATTCCACATCACTGTTTGGACCATGTGGCGGACAATTAGAACGCATCCGTGAGAACACCAGGCAGGTGGAGGAGCAGGAGTCAGCGTGAAGGAAACAAAACACTGCTTTTGTCAAAAAATAAATAAAGCTGTACATGTACTGCACAGCCAATTTAAAATGTATAGCTTTGTTTTTTGGATGGGGTACAGTAAATTTAAAGTAAAGATTCAGCAAACTTTTAAAGCCAATGACGTGGATGACATAGATGACACTGCGCTAGTGGAAAACAATACCGACATCATGGTAGTAGATGGCAGATAGCAGAGTCAGGATAACATGGGAGGGATACACAAGGAACCAGTTGAAAGACTGGGCAGATGGTGGACAGAGAAGGTGACGGATAAGTTAGATAATTAATGTGCCAGACCATTGGTACAAATGGGAAAGCAGGTGATAACAGAGGGTGGCAGATAAGGGAGGGGTGGATAAGTGAAAGAACACTGTAATTGTAAGTTTGGGCATGTGTCATGTCTGTTTTATCATCCTGATGTATTGTTTTGTGTTTTTGTTTTGAAATAATCCTATTTGTTTTCTTTATTTAGGGCCCCATATTAACATGGCATTTTTACCGCCCAATATTCAATATCACATGATCAGCCTCAGGCATACAGTTCAGTCCAGCATTTTTTTTTTTTTTTAACCCCCTTTGATTTATCTCCCCTCACTCTCCTGCCCGCCCATCTTGCTGGCTCAGCCCAGTCACCCACCATCCCCATATCTTACCCCTTGTGGCAGAGACAGCGGGACTTACCCTTCTCCTTCCCTGAAGCAGGATCCGGTGTGGGCCCTCTGGTTTGTGGGGGAAGGTCTGCGTGAAGGCCAGCTTCAGCACATGTGGACTTTATCACACGTAGACAGAGTATTTTCCCTCCGATTCTTCTCCCTTCAGGTCAGCGTGCAGTGATGAGCTACATCTTTGGGCCTCCTACCTGCTTGGACACCCAGATTCCGCTGGGTGTCAGATATACAGCCCACCCTCCCAGGGAGAAGAGAGCAGTTGTTTGAAATCCCAATCCCCCCCCCAGATGAGCCTGGGCAAATTGAGTTTGTTCCTGAACCCTGGTCACGGTGGAAGGTAGTAGCACTACCACTGTGCCAACAGACCAGCTCAGTCCAGCATTCTGACTAGCAAGCCAAGTACTACATTCCTAAAAAAAAAAACACAACCTTATTAACCTCTTTGATTTCATTCCCTTTGGCAGGAAGAAGGGTGTCATCATTAATGTGTCTTCGGGAACTGGAGATTTCCCTGTTCCCCTGATGACAATATACTCTGCTTCTAAGGTAAGGACTTTGGATGTTTGTTTCCACTAAGATACCTGGGGATGGACTTGAATTGTTCTAACTCGGAAACTAGAAGACATCAGTAAGTCTACACTAGGAGTAGGAGACCCACAGAAGGTTAACCATGAAAACGTCTGATAATTATCTGATGCTTGTCAGAACCGTTTAGTTTAACTTAGAAAATGGGTTATAAAAATCCTGTAACGTGACTGGCTGACAGCAGTAACAAGTTTATTAGGCAACAAAGCCTTCAAAAAAACGAAAAGCCAGCACTATTTCTGAATTAGGACTATTTTACATATAAAACTTGTTCTTTAAATGCTTTAAAGTGCTTTTTTACTGTAAAAAACACATTTTTTAAGTGCAGTAGTATCCTTTAGGGTGTTGAGGAATACCAGTCCTTCCAGGGACTGTAAAGCCCTGGATGTGCTGGTATCACCCAAAACCCCACACCCTGCCAGGTTTTATCACTTACACACAGAACTGTTTAAATCATCAGTTTCCATCCATAAGCTGCTGGTGCTGAAGGGAAAGGAATTTTTACCTTCCCTTTCATTTTGTTTGCAGACCCCAAAGGACTGATTTAGCCCCAAGAGAACAGCAGGATATGAAAATTATGTGCCTACCGTAATTATGATCTTTCTGCGTAGCTTCACCATTCATCACAACTGGATATATGGCCAGAGGTCATGACCCCACAGGAGCTTTTTTTTTTTTTTGATAGGCGGAGACGACGCACTGTCGGTGCCGCCCTTGAGGCAGAAGCACTGCGTGGCACTCGTGGGTTGGCCGTTAGGTGCTGTCGGCTCTGCCCTCCCGCCAGTTCTGAGTCACCGGAGAGGTGAGGAAAAGGTTGGGAGGGTGGGACAAGAAAGTCAAAGGACAGATAAAGGAAAAGATATATAACATAAAGAAGAAATAATGACTGAGAGTACAGATTAAGAAAGAAGTCTAAGGAGATTGGGTAGGAGCCCCAATCTCTGGAAATAGGAAAAAGGGAAGAGGAAGGATTTAGGATAAGCGCGAGAGGGGGAGGAGAAAGGTGCCAACCATTCCCTGGACCTTGACTTATCTCCAGATTGTATAGGAACTGCAAGGAGCAGCCAATGGGCTCATTGTCAGAATTCAAGGCACGGAATCACTGGCAAAAACTCCAAAAGCAGAAAACGGCTATTCTGGAAGAAAGACAGGACATAGGAAATTGTCCCCCTCTCAGGGAAAAACGGTTTTTGGCGAAAGAAAATGTAGTTTTTTTTTTCAAAACGATGTGTCCACAGGACGAAGAAATTAAAGATGGATGGGGATCAAGGAGGAGGAGAGAATGGAGGGCAACTGCCAACTCCCACCCCGCAGGAGTGGAGCTAGAGCACTGGAGAAGGAGTGCCCCCCACGCTGACCACTCTCCTCTTAGAAACAACATCCACCTACGGGCCCTTGTTTACCCCACTCCTAACAAGAGAAAGGAGGGGGGGCTGGGCACAGAGATGGAGAGGGACCCAGAGACTGAGGCCCCAGGGGGATGGAGGGCGGGACTGTGATAAATGGTGAAGATACACAGAAAGATCATAATTATGGTAGGTGCGTAATTTTCATATCTTATCTGTGTCAGTCTTCACCATTCATCACATTTGGGTGAGTGCCCAGCCCCCCAAAGTTTTTTCTTTTTAACCCTAAGAGACAGGGTCCCTTAGCTCTCAGTGGGTGACACACTAAGGGGGAAAACCTTTGGGGCCTGGAGAGGCCCAAGAGTGGGGAGAGTGAGATGGGGACCCCCCGGAGGGGGAAGAAAGTTGCCCCGACAAACGCCGTCTCACTCTATGCGAAAAGAGATAGGTTCTCTGGTGAGCGGAGTTAATCACCCTACACCGGGCCAAGGGTGACAACCAGGAAAGACGCAGCCATGCCGTCCACCTAGTGCAGATCGCTGTCCCTACAACCCTGGTAGCTACTTTGTTGGCATTGTACGATGCCCTCGCTTGGTGCCTTGCTAGCTCCAGGCCACGTGCAGAGAGTGCAATGGCTTGTCTGGTTTGCTCCATGTCAGGCAATGAGGCTAGGAGTTGACTGAGCCTGGACCACAGGAACCTGTCATAGGTTGCGTAGTGGGCCTGATGTGCTGCAATAGAGAGCAGCAACCGTGCCGTGTAGAAAATCCTCCTACCCCAGAAGTCAAAATCTGAGGAGTCTTGATCTGGAGGCCGGTCACGGTGGAATGCGCGAAGCCCATCGGGAGTGTCCAGCTGCGTCAATCCTGACTGAGGATGAGGCATATGACCTGGAGACTCCGGGTGGTGCAATACTGCTGGCAGAGATCCCTGGGGGCAGGAACTCTGGAAAAAGGTCTCTGCCAGGAATGCAATGATGCCTCCCAAAAGGGAGCAGGCCAGGGGGGCACCACAAGGGTGTCCTCACCGAAATCACCTAAAAAGGCGTGCGCCGAGTGCTCCAGATTGCTTTGAGTGGGAGGGGTGATACACAGGTCCTCCAACATCCTCACAAGGAATCACTGATACTCTGCGAGATCAGAAGCTGGAGATATGTGGACAGAAGGCTCCTCTCCCCCAGAAGAAGGGGATGAGGAGTCAGAGGACCTAGGCTGTTCGGAGCATGACTGCTCAGGGGGAGGTTGAAAAACCTGTCTGTCCATGGCCCTGATGTAAGCAGGGAACTGAGCAGCCATGGCTCTGAACTGCTCCCAGGTGAGAGGCCCAGAAGGACCAAGTATACCAGGGAGCGCAGGAGAATGCAGCAGAGGGATGGGGACAGAGCCGAGAAGAGAAGTCGACTGACCTCCGCCTGGGCTAGGGGGCGGACCAAGAGCTCAGAACTGCCTTGGCTGTGCCCAGAAGAATGCCCCCCCCCCGTGAGGTGACCGGGGCCATGTAGATCCAGAAGGACGGTCCCCTACCTCCAAAGAACAGGGCCCTCTCAAAGAGACCAAGGGAGAAGAGCAGAGATCCGCACTACGGCTCCTCCCAGAGCCCGGGTGGGTTCTGGAAAAAGGCCGCCGAACAGATTTCACACCCTTCGACCCCTCCGAATCTGAGAGTGCCCTCCTCCTCGAAAGAGCCAGCCTAGGCAGCTGGCAACCTTGGTCAGCCCCTGCAGGAGCTATCCAAGGAACACTGTTCTCCCCTCCTGTGGGTGCTCCGGTCGGCCCCAAAGTTGGGTGATCCAGACACACCACTCAAGGGGTACCACCACTGAGGGGTCAGCAAACCCTCTGAGGCCAGGCTGCAGAGCAATAGTGGCCTGCACCACTGTCTGCTGGTCAGCACCCTACCCTGGCTATGGTAGTCGCTGTCCGATCCCCAAAGGGGGGCTGGTAGTGGCCTGTCAAGGAAACTACTAGAGTGCCCACTTGGGCAACTAGCTCCGAGGAGCCAGACTGCCTGTCCAACCCAGAATCCGACTCCTCAGTGGAAGAAGTGGAAATGGAAGTGCTGTGCCAGACTGTTGGTGGGCGCTCTGCGCCATCTTTACCAAATGGGGCACCAGAAAAAGAGACTGCACCCAAGTCAGTTCCAATGCCCTCCTCAGCACCGCGAACAGTGGCAGAAGGAGGCATGGTTCCAGCAAGGGCAGCAATCCCAGTGTCAGAACCTGACACTGCGCCGTCCGGCCCCACAGCACCGCGAAGGCTCCGGGGACAGAGATGGCACCGACATTGGCTCAGACAGCCCCATCAGTGCCGAGAATGGCCCATGGCGCCACAAGCGATGCCGAGTACAGAGACGGCGCCAACAATGGCACCAAGATCCGGAGCCCTCACAGCGCCGTGAGCTCGCTCGGAGTAGCAAACAATCCCAGAGGAAGACACGGCACCGTGCTCAACAAATGGTGCCAAGGCGAGAGAAAGATGAAGACGGAGCCGTAGAATGGTGCTGAGCAACCAGCCAGTGCTGACAACTGTGCCATTAGGATCCACGGCACTGCAAACGGTGCTGAAGTCTAAAACGGCACCGACCCAGGCCTTCCGAGCCACGGGTCCAACACCGGGGGAGCCTTCACCCCCGAAGGGGCGACTGCCATAACGGCACCTCCTGTCTGTCCCCCGGAGGGAAGAGACTGGGCCTCCTGCACCGTGGGAGGAGCCTCGGCTAGGCTGGGCTGGGAAAAGCCGAGGCTGCCTCCTCCTCAGTTTGTATAGAACTGGGAGGGGACCCAGAGGAAAGGCCGAGAGTACATGGCTTGGCCCGATGAGTGCGAATCCGACCTCCGAAAGTTGGCGGAGCCTGCCCCACTTTCCACGCGCGTTGTTCGATTACTCTCTGATCCATGGAGAAACAGACGTCGCATGAATCCATGTCGTGAAGTGGGCCAAGACACGCAAGACAACAGTCGTGCTGGTCAGTGACAGAAAATTGTTGGCCACGTGGGCACTGTCGCATGGGGGCTGCCCCATCCTGGAAGATTTCTTGCCCTCCAACTGAGACATGACCTACAGAGAAAAAAAAACACCAAAAACAGACTCGACGTCGCAGCAAATAGAATAATTGGAAAGGTCTTACCAGGCGACGTAGAGTATGGCAAACAGAACCGGCAGGAGAAACCGACGAACTACGGCACCGAAATTGAAAATAAAGATTTGAACTGCGAAGCAGGTAGACCTCAAACTCTTCTAGCTTCCCATGAGGTGACCTCAATGCTGGGGGCAGAAGAACTGGCCGGGAGGCAGGCCAGCAGCACCTAACAGCCAGCCATAAGCGCCACACAAGTCGTCGGCCTTGAGGCGGTGCCAACAGTCGTCGGCTCCTCCACCTATTCAAAAAAAAGCTCCTGCAGGGTCATGACCTCTGGCCATATACCCAATTGTGTTGAACAGTGAAGATTGACACAGATAAGATCTGTGAATATCTGATTGGACCTTATAGAAGCTCTAATGTGCACTGTAGGCTACTAAATCTCCTATTGCTAAAGCCCTCCTCTGATATCAGCTGCAGAGGATTCTGGGATTTGTAGTTACAGAAAATGTCAGCTTGCAAGGCAACAGAAACAGTCTATTATACTGAAGTAAAATAGCAAACTGGGACCAGAGCTATATTTGGGTTGTGGGGCTTTTAGTGCTGACTATTCTCCTTTAAAGGAAACTGCCACTTACCCACAAGTGCTCTCCTGCTGCTGCTGCCTATGCCCCCAATTAGCAGTTCTGTATGAAACATTTTGAACTTCACTTAGCGAAATTAAACTTTGAATCAGTGCTTGCAAACTTATGTTTACTAAGGCTGCTGGCAGCCATGTTGTGGGAGCCACTCACTCCCTCTTCCAGGATATGCTAATATGCCCCTGCCAGCCAATGTGCAGAGTCGCTGGAAACACACTAGCTATATCCTGGGTGAAGGAGCGAGTGGGTCCACAAGATGGCTGCTGGCAGCCTCAGAAAACGGAAGTTTGTGAGCACTGATTAAAAGTTAAATATCACTGTGTAAGTGAAGTTAGAATTATTTTTTTATTATACAGAACCACTAAATGGGGGCATAGGCAGTGGCAGGTGAGCACCGATGGGTAAGCGGTGTTTTCCTTTAAACCATGGTCAGTTCAGTCCAGGCGTTTATACCAGTGGCGCTCCAAGGATCAGAAACCCCACTTTACTATCCCTGCGTTGATGTTGGGGGTAGTGAGGTGGTAAGGCAGACTGAGGTATCACTTTATAACACCAGAGGTAGCCTTAGGAATATCAGTCCCTGTGAGCAGTCCCCTACCCGCTCCTAGTGGGCCCAAGCCTGAGTTTGTGCAGGTAGTTGGCCTTTAAGCCATTTGCACTGTTTATTTATTACTGTCACAGTGCCTGTGAAAACAGCCCACCATAATGGGGTGTCACTGGGCAGGGAGAAAGTCATGCGTCAGTGGCTCAGCAGGATACACACTCTCCTCTGCGGCTAGAAGATCAGATGGATGTGGGTTCTAGGCCCACATCAGGAACTTGGGATAAATCCCAATATGGACGCAGGAGGTGCTGCACTCCTGAGGTGCCATTTTTCAGATAAGCCATTAAACTGATACCTCATCTGCCAGTCCTGGTGGTTGTTCAGGGAAGCATTAAAAGTTCCCATGGCACTTCTAGGACAGAGTGCTGAAAATAGGCAGCACTCCCTAGCCCTCCTTTCCCAGTCAACAAAAAAATAGAAAACTGTGATTACCCTCCACAGTACATCCCAACCAATCAAATACAGAAAGTCAGAGTGGCTAGAGGCCTGCCTACTTGAGGGAGGGTCCCCCCAGTGATTAGGCTGTCACTTCATAACACTGCACATCTTTGGAGTTCTCATGGGTGTCTTATTCTTTCCAGGCGTTTGTGGATTTCTTTTCAAGGGGACTGCATGCTGAATACAAGTCCAAAGGTATCATCGTGCAGGTAGGTTTGAGCTAAGGTTCTATCGACCTGAATATGTAAAGGTAATTCATTACACTTATAAGCCACAGGGCATGGAAGAATGCATCCAAGGGTAAGACTTGGAAGACTATTTTGTGATTGCCCCTCCCCCCCAAAAAAAAAATCTGCAGGGCTTAGCTAACTGATGGCTTTAGTACCTTAATAAATTGTCAGTGCTGATTCAGAGACTGGCCCCTATAATGACATATAGCCGCAGCAGAACCTCACTCATGCTCAGGGTTGGATAAGTGGGGTGCACCACAATGTGTGGTGTGTAACTGAGTAAATTACATAATTTATTTTTAAATTTTTTTTTTTTTTTTTGCATCAGCCTGGTTCCCCCTACATTACTCTTTTGGGCCCTGCTAGTTCCAGGTTCCAACATCTAGCAGGCCCACACCGGGCGTTTCCATATCTAACCCGCGATAGGAAACCACCATCCTCCCTCCCCCACACTTTGTGAGGTGTTCTAGGGTAGGAGGAAATTAAAATTAAGCCATGTGGCCAGAGACAGTCTGGGACATTGGGGAGGGCCCAGATGGACATGGACCCTGATGAGGTGGACGGGGGCAAGACAGAAGCCATCCGATAAGAGGACTGACCTGCTTCCTCATTTCTTCAGCTCTCTGTTGTGATGAAGAGGAGTAACATCAGTAGGCTCATCTCGGCATCAGACGTTGTTCCACATCACTCCTCCCTGCCCACAGGGTCAAGGATGTTACACCAAGAGAATTTGGTGGTGGGGTGGGCACATTGTTTAAAAAAAAAAAAAAAAAATGG
The DNA here is from genome assembly GCA_016271365.2 of Neoceratodus forsteri. Lineage (NCBI taxonomy): Eukaryota > Metazoa > Chordata > Ceratodontiformes > Ceratodontidae > Neoceratodus > Neoceratodus forsteri. The sequence goes on along the minus strand of JADMNL010000029.1, from coordinate 189,545,967 downwards.
TCTAGGGCGAAACAGCAATTACACTTCCGTAACTCTCCTCAGTGCAGAAAGTACTACTTGGATGAGATATTGGGGTACAGCTAATGGCCCCAGGTGATGCCCCTCCATGTGCTGCTTCCTACCTAGCACAAGGATGCAGCCAAGTAGAAGGCTCAACAACCCCTCCTCCTTCCTGGAGCAGAGAGCATCCTAAAGAATGCTCCAATACTCCGCTACTGACCTTTGCTCCTGATATCCTGGGTGGGAACTATAACCAACAACAGATTTATCACTTGGGGCCAGCCCAGTGGTGTCAAGGGATGAGGTGTCTTGCACCTTACCTCCTTACCACACCAGCGACCCAGGGTCGGGAGCGAGTTCGGGTTACCAGGGGCTGGCTGGGGAAGACAGCTCTCCTTTCCTGGGAAGGGTGGGCTGTGTGTCCCTGGCAAAACAGTGACACCTATTGGAGACTGGGTGTACGGCTGCCAGGACCACGCTGGAAAAGGATGGAGGTAACGCTGGATGTCTGCGGGTAGGGTGTGGGAATGCACCGGTCTTGTGCTGGATGTCACTGTACTTCCGCGCCTCCAGGGATAATCAAGGAAACCCCCGCTAGTTGGGAGGAAGACGTCACTCCAGCCACCATGTCAAATGCCAGTTCCAGCTCACCTGGGTCCTAACTGCCTCCTTCCTTCACCTCCGCCTGCCGTGGCATTAGATCGGTATGTTCACCGCGGAGCTGAAGGCGCCCCCGGGGGGTTCCACATAGGTGAGTCACAGGTGGTTTGGGGGGGACAAGACCTCAAGGCAGAGAGGAACTCAGGCAGGATGGGAACAGCTGAGAGATGACTGAAAGGGCCCCAGGCAAGCGGTGACCAGGAGAAGCAAAAAGTGACCAAACAAAAGGAATATTTACCACTTAGTACCACGGAGCCAGATAAATGCTATGTTTCATTTCATTGGCTTTGTGATTGTGCGTTCCCTTACTGAGTGGGAGACCCCAGTTGAGACCCCGAGGCCAAGAATACCACCATAGTCTGGCAGGTTGGTGTCCCAGTAAGACACCACCTGCCTTGGGGAGGATGGATGGCTCCTTCCAGTGGTGCAATCAGAGGGAGCCATGCAAGCAGGAACACACCGTGTAGTAATGCCCCGAGCACTTGGCCAGAGCAGACACGGACATGGTAAACGGAGGCTCACCATGTCCAGCCTGATGCCAGTGCTAAAGGGAGATGGTGATCCTTGCCCCATGTGGTAGGGTAGAAAATTAAAAAAGGTTGTGGAGCATAATGCTTCCACTGTCCCACTTTTCCCAATTTGAATGTACAGACCTCTGGGTCCCTGGCCCCACTCCCCTCTCACAGAAATGAAAAGTACATACTCACCATAATTCTTGATCTTCCAGAATACCTTCACCATTCAGTCACGCTAATGGGTCTATGTCAGCGGCGTTAGGACCCCATGGGAGCCAAATCTTTTGCAACTTAGGAAAGGGACAGACATTAGTCCTGGCACCGCCCACAAAACAGATGTAGTGACATTGCACACGTTAGTCCTCCAGTAACTGACGTCTGCCCCATCTCCTCAGTTCTGTTTGCAGAGGAAGCAAGTGGGAAAGAAGAGAACATTACTCACCTTAGTAATCGTGTTTCTTCTGATGGAGTCTTGCTGTATTCTGACATATGTAGTTAGCCCCAGCACTGCAACTGCTCCGGAGGGGAAAAAGTTAATTTCTATGCAATGCATAGAACGTTGAGCTCGAGCTCGGATTTCAAACCTCTGTCTGTGGTGCCTCAGAGTGTAACTGTCAGATTCTTACGAGCAAACTAACTGCACTTCGAGTGTGGAAATTGTAAAAACATATAAGCCAACAGATAACAACTTGGGTCCAGAAGACTCAAGTCGAGAACCCAAGATACAAAACAGGTAGTGAACAAGATATATAAATCTAAGTAAAACTTAACAACAACAATCACCCCACCTTGAAGTGGAGGGGTGCAAAGTACACCCCTGAGGTGCAACACCGTACCTGCCAGCCCACATCCCAAAACTAGGTTCTCAAAGATGAGGCATAGGGAGGTCAGAATACAGCAAGACTCCATTAGAAGAAACACAATTACGAAGGTGAGTAATTTTTTCTTCAAACATGAAGTCTTGCTGTATTCTGACATATGCAGACTACCAAACAGTACCTCCATGGAGGAGGGTACTGAACCTATTTTGGGAATAGACTCTGCAGTACTGCTGTACCAAACCTAGCATCACTCCTAGCCTGGATATCCAGAGAGTAATGCTTGGTGACAGTATGGACTGTTTTCCAGGTGGCTGCTTTGCAGATCTCTAACAAGGGTATATCTCTGGCAGCAGCCAGAGAAGCAGCTGTACCCCTAGTCGAATGAGCCCTCAGGCCTGAGGGAGGTGTTTTACCTAGCTTGCCATAGCAGAACTGCATACAAGAGACAATCCACCTGGCAATAGTTCTCTTAGTAGCAGGCCTACCTTTCCCCACTTCACCATAAGTGAGAAACAATTGGAGACAGTCATTCCTATGTGCCTTAGTATGCTACATGTAGTAGCTAAGGGCCCTCTTAACATCCAAATTATGTAATCTTCTTTCTCCTGAAGAAGAATGATCAGTGAAAAACACAGGAAGAGACATGGACTGGTTCAGATGGAAATCTGAGACCGCTTTGGGTAAGAACATCCTATTGGTTCCGAGGACCACCTTATCTCTATGGAATAAGATAAAATCAGGTTCAACTGACAGGGCCTGTAATTCACTAATTTGCCTGGGAGAAGTGATACCTACCAGAAACACAGTCTTCCAGGTCAGGTACTTAAGCACAGCCGAAGCCAGAGGTTCAAAGGGTGGCTGTATAAGCTGAGCAATGCAAACACTGAGATCCCAAGCCGGGGTAGGCTCTCTAAAAGGAGGGTTGATATGAACCAGACCTTTAAAGAACTTAGCAAAGACAGGGTGAGAAGCCAGAGAAGAGTCCTTCCCTGCTGACAGGAAGGCAGAGACAGCTGCTAGATGAACTTTTAAAGTGGCTTGCCTAAGGCCTAAGCCATTGAGGTGAACTGGGTAATCCAAAAGTGTAGAAATGCTAGCAGCATCTGGTAGAATATCCTTATGGGAACACCAAATGCTGAATCCTTTCCATTTGGAATTTTAAGTTTTTCTGGTAGAGGGTTTCCAAGAAACCTTAATGATGTCCAAAACTCCCTGAGAAAGATGCAGGCCTGCATATTCTAACTCTTCAAGAGCTAGGCTTTGAGATTGAGAGACTGGGGTACCATATCCTCCCCTGAGAGGAAGTTAGGAGGTTATGTCTTTTGGGAAGAGACGGGGGAGTGAGACTGCTAGGGACAACAACAGAGGATACCACGGCTGTCTGGCCCAGTATGGGGCCAGTAGAATCACTGTGCAGGGTTATGACCTGATCTTGACTGGAACCCTGAACAATAGGGGAAGGGAGGAAAGGCATAAAGGAACTTGCCTTCCCAATCTAATATCAGGGCATCCAGGGGAACATTCCCTAGGACTGGGGGTCTGCAGCAGAAGAGAGGAAGTTGGTGATTGTCTGGGGCTGCGAAGAGATCTATCTCTGGAGTGCCCCACCTGGTGAATATTATTTTTAGTATGAGGGGATCCAAGGTCCATTCGTGATGGCCCTGGGAGATTCTGCTCAGAGCATCTGCTAACACATTGTCCTTCCCTGGGAGGTGGCCTGCTGTTAGGGAAGCTTGCAGAAAGTAGTCCAGAGACCACATTTTCATGGCCTCTGTGCACAAGGCCATAGACCGAGTACCCCTATGCTTGCTGATGCACAACATGATGATGGTGGTGGTGGTGGTGTCTGTCCTGACTTGAACCATCATGTCCCTTACTGAGTCCGAGAAAGCCTGAAGGGCTAGGAATACTGCCCTGAGTTACAGAAGATTGCTATGGAGAGACTCTTGTGGAGACCAAACACTCTGTGCTGTGAGAGGTCCTAGGTGGGCTCTCCAGCCCAGGAGGGAAGCATCTGTGGTCAGTACCACTGAATGAGATTGAGGGAGGAATGAGACACCTTGTCTGAGATTGTTCTGATCCAGCCACCACTGGAGAGCTTGGACCAGAGTCTGAGTCACTGGAACCAATTTGGTGACAGAATCTTTTTTCTGAGACCAAAAAGACCTTAGGTGAAGCTGAATGTCCCTCATTTGGAACCTGGCTCCTTGTACCACTGCAGTGGAAGCTGCCATGTGACCTAGGAGTTGAAGAAAATGTCTTGCTGGACGAGAGACCAGAGGATGAAAAGAGGAAGCAAGGTCTGTAAGGGCCTTTACCCTTGCTAATTGGAGGAAGGCTTTTGCTTGAACAGTATCCAACTTTATTCCTATGAAAGTGAGGAGTTGTACTGGTTTGAGAACCAACTTTGGCAGATTGAGAAGAAAACCCAGAGAACTGAGCAAATCTTGAGTGACTTGAACAGCTGACCTGACCTGGTTGGGAAACTGTCCTACAACGAGCCAGTCGTCCAGATATGGGAATAGAGAGATCCCCACCTTCTGAGGAAGGCCACTACTACTGCAAGGCACTTGGTAAACACTCTTGGAGCCGATGTTAAGCCGAAAGGCATGGCTCTGAACTGGTAATGGCCTGAAGGCAACTCGAACCTGAGGTACTTTCTGTGGGAGCACCTGATAGGAATGTGAAGATAGGCATCCTTGAGGTCCAGGGATGCTAACCTATCTTCTGGCCTCAGAAAGGGAAGAATTACTCCCAGAGTCACCATTTTGAACTTTGGTTTTAAGATGTTTGTTCAGATGCCTTAAATCTAGGATGGGTCACCACTCCCCTCTCTTTTTTGGGGTAAGAAAATATCTGGAGTACAGACCCTTGCCCCAGTGTAGAGTAGGAACTCTTTCCACGGCTCTGAGAGCCAGCAGAGAGGAAACCTCTGTTTCTAAAACAGTGCTTTCGGAAATGTTTGCAGGTGGAAAAGATCTGACCCTCATTTTTGGAAACTTCTTGAAACTGAGGGTCAGTCCTTGGCTTACTACCTCCAGGACCCACCTGTCTGAGTTAATAGACTTCCAGGCCTGGAAGTAGTAAGCCAACCTGCCTCCTACTGGAGTTGGGGAGTTGTCTCGGGCTGACACATCAGGGTGTCTGCTTGGCAGGAGCCTTGGATTGGGAAGAGGATGCAGCCCTGCTCATCCCCCTCCTCTCTCTCCCTCGAAAGAACCCCCTCTGTGGGAAGGGAGAGGAGGCCTGAGCTTGGTAGAAAGGGCTGTGGAAAGGCCTGCCCCTAGACTGCTTCTGAGGAGTCGCTTGCCTCTCTTTGGCCTGTGCACTCCTGTAGGCGGTCCTGTACTCGTCCATTTTTTTCACGTAAGCCTCTGTCTGCTCCCCAAACAGAGAGTTACCTACTACAGGGAAATCAATAGCCTTGGCTTGGGTATCCTGCAAAAGGCTAGTACATCTGAGCCAAGCATGTCTCCTGAGAGAAACTGATGTAGCCATGACTCTTGATTTCACATCATTGGAGTCCACAGCAGCATGAAATTGCACTTTGGATGCCTCAATCCCATCAGCAGCCACCTCCTCCAGCTCTTTGGCTAGCTGGGGGGAAGCCTGTTTAGCCAGTTCCAGAACCGTATCCCACCTGGACTGCAGGTATCTGGCTGTGTAGGCCATATAATTAGCTTGCTGAGTCCCAAGGAGGATGCCAAGTATTGTTTCATGGCCATAGCATCCACCTTCCTGGAGTCTATCTGGGGGGTGTGAAGCCAAAGGTATATTTGCCCTGTCACAGGCTGCAGCCTGCACTACCCCAACATGGCTGCAATGATTGGACAAAAACTCCGCACCTGAGCCTGACAGCATATACCTTCTGTCCATTCTCTTATCCACAGGAGGTAAAGAATTTGGAGTCTGTAAAATCTTTTGTGTCCATTTCCCCAGGGATTTATGGAGGGGGATAGACAACCTCTTGGATTCTGGGATGTCCATTATCTCCACAAAATCAGGCTCTTCTTCCTTCTCAACAGCTTCAACCATAGGGAGCTGGAGGGTTTCGGCCACCTTTTGTAAAACAAAAAGTGAGATGGGGACTCAGAAAGCCTTGGAGGGGAGACATTGGAGGGTCTGTCTGGGGAGATGTCCGGTTCAATGGGCTCATCCAGATCTCCATAATTGTCGTCATCATCATCTGGTAATTCTTCATCCCCCTCCCACTCCAATTCACAGTAAGCATCCGGATCATAATCTGATGGAGTTGGATCCGACCAAACCGAGCGCCTAACCGACAGTGCCAGTTTGGATGGAACCGGATGAAGCGATTGCACAATACTAATCACTTTGGCTATTTCTTCAACGGTTGGAGTAAGGAGAGCTGGATCCGAACTGGCTGATTTTTTTTTTGTCTTTTTGACAGAACCGGACCCTCAGGGTCGGCCCTCCTTTTGCCCGAGGACGTCTCACCCAGGTCAGTAGGTACCTCCTCAGGTTCGGTCGGAACCAAACTGGGCTGGCCAACCGGGTCAGTGGACTTATCGGCCCCCTTTTCCTTTAGCCTACCCAATCTTTTTTCCAGGGTGGCCTTAGGAACATTTTTGCAGATTTGGCAGTCTGTTTTGAGGTGGTCAAACTCCAGACAATAAACACAGATGAGGTGGGGGCGGCCTTAGCAAAGGCCTCCCCACACTCTGTACAGTGTTGAAACCCAGTGGGACCATTTTTTTTCTTGGGTTTCTCAGACATGGTCAGGATAAAAAAAATGACCCTTTACAACTTTTTTTTGCCAGGTAATACACCCCTATCGGTTACCACCCGTGTCATGGGTTGTGGAAAGAAACTGAAAAAAGTTCTTTTTTTCTTTTTAAACTGATAGGAACTGGCACACCACAACTGTAAACCCAGAATGTAAATTTAAACACAAAAGGTCGGTTTCCAACCAGACCGACCGTAAAGGAACCGAAGATTACAATTTCCAGAGAGAAAATAAACAAGGAAATTACAGTTCACTACCCATCTACACTACTTACTGTACGTAGACAGAGGCTCGAAATCAAAAATAAACACATTGGTCGAAAACCCAACGAATTATGAAACTTTACTGAAGTGAAGGAGCAATCTCTGGAGCGACTTCACAGTTAGGCGGAGTAAAGAATCTGATGGTTACACTCTGAGGCACCACAGACAGAGGTTTGAAATCCGAGCTCGAGCTCAACATTCTATGGATATCTGGATATCGTGGCAGTCACAGAAACAGAACCATGACTGGGACGTAAACATACCAGGATACACTATCTACAGGAGGGACAGGGAGGGTAAAAGAGTTGGAGGAGTAGCTCTCTACATAACGGAAGGAATCAAAGCAACAGAACAAAATGGTAAACAGGGAGGAGAAGAAGCACTGTGGGTCCATTTGGAGTCAGGCAATGGCACCACAATCCGCACAGGGGTTGTATACAGACCCTCCTCTCAGGGGGAGGAAATGGACAAGGAAATGATAGAAAGTATACTTAGAATGGCAGATAGAGGGGAGATATTGCTGATGGGTGAACTGAATATGCCAGATGTTAACTGGAGTGCAGTTGCCGCAGCCACTTCGAAGAGTGGGGTTATTCTAGATGCCCTACAGGGGGCATGCCTTAGACAACTAGTATTGGAACCCACTCGAGAGGGAGCAATCTTAGACCTGGTTCTCTCAAATGGAGATGGAGAGAGGATCACAGATGCAGAAGTGGGTAGCTATCTGGGAACTAGCGACCATCGAACAGTATGGTTCACAATAAACATAGCAATGGAGTCAAGCCATACAAAGGCAAAAGTAGTGGACTTTAGGAGGGCTGACTTTGCCAAAATGGGTGAGTGCCTAAGGAATGCACTAGCAAATGGGCAGGAAGGAGGGGTGGAAGAACAATGGGAATAATAAAAACTGCCATCACAGAGGTAACAAGCCTTTGTGTGAAGCAAATAAACAAAACAAAACGATGTAAGAAACCACTATGGTTCTCAAAGGAGGTGGCAGTGAAGGTTCAAGAGAAAAAGAAAGCATTCAGAAAGTACAAGGAATCACAGAAGGAGCAGGACAGAGAATTGTATCAGTTAAAGCAAAAGGAAGCTGGGAAGGCAGTCAGAACAGCAAAGGCCCGAACCAAGGAAACGATAGCCAACTCAGTTAAGAAGGGGGATAAAACCTTTTTTAGGTACATCAGGGAGCAAAGGAAGACTAAGGGAGGGATAGTGAGGCTTAATAAAGGGGAGGGGGTGGGCAGAGTATGACGGTGAAAAGGCAGAGATACTAAACAAATATTTTTCCTCAGTATTTACAAATGAAGAGGGGGAGGTACCTAAAACAAACAATAGAAACACTCTGGATACAGAAGTTGATACCAGCCCATTTACAGAAGAAAGGGTTCTGAAAGAACTCTTAAAACTGAAGGTGGACAAAGCAATGGGGCCTGATGGGATTCATCCCAGAATTCTAAAAGAACTAAGGGTAGAACTAGTGACACCACTGACTACCCTCTTTAACAAATCATGGGAGGATGGGGTGGTACCCGAGGACTGGAGGAGGGCAGATGTGATTCCCCTTCACAAAAGTGGGAGCAGGGCAGAAGCAGAAAACTACAGACCTGTTAGTTTAACCTCAGTGGTAGGGAAAATGATGGAATCACTTCTGAAGGAAAGAACTGTCGAGTACCTAGAGGCCAGAGGAGCACAGGACCCAAGGCAGCATGGATTCACAGTGGGAAGGTCATGCCAGACGAATCTAATAGATTTCTTTGACTGGGTGACCAAAGTAGTAGATCAGGGAGGGGCTGTGGACATGGCCTACCTAGACTTCAGCAAGGCATCTGACTCAGTCCCACACAAAAGATTAATATACAAGTTAGCCAGCCTGGGAGTGGGTCCCAAGATGCTAGCCTGGGTAAAGAATTGACTGGAGAATAGGACACAGAGGGTAATAGTAAATGGAGTCCACTCTGAAGAAAGGGGGTTACTAGTGGGGTACCCACAGGGTTCAGTATTAGGACCGGTCCTCTTTGATGTCTTTATAAGCGACATTGCAGACGGACTGGAAGGAAAAGTATGTCTCTTTGCAGATGACACAAAGATCTGCAACAGAGTTGATGCTCAAGGTGGGGTGAAAAGGATGAGAAGGGACATGGCAAGGTTAGAGGAATGGTCAAATGTATGGCAGCTTAGATTCAATGTTAAGAAGTGCAAGGTAATGCACCTGGGAAACAAAAACCCAGGGGAAGAGTACACAATGGGGGGTGAGATACTAACAACAACAAAAATGGAAAGGGACCTGGGGGTAGTCATATCAGATGACTTAAAGGTGGGCAAGCAATGTGAGAGGGCAGTAAGAAGGGCTGGGGGGATACTGGGATGCATAGGGAGAGGCATCACCAGTAGAAAACAGGAAGTTGTTATCCCTCTGTACAGACAGCTGGTGAAACCCCATCTGGAGTACTGTGTGCAGTTCTGGAGACCCAATCTCCGCAAGGACATAGACAAGATGGAAGCTGTCCAGAGGAGGGCAACTAAAATGGTGCAGGGTCTGCACCAGAAGACATATGAAGAAAGTCTAAAGGAGCATAATATGTATAGCCTCAAGGAAAGGAGAGAGAGGGGGGACATGATGGAGACTTTCAAGTACCTCAAGGGAATCAACAAAGTCCAAGAGGTAGCATCTTTCAAAAAGTGTGCAAGAACAAGGGCACAATTTGAGATGGGGGCTCAGGGTAATGTAAGAGTATTTTTCACAGAGGGTTGTGGATGCATGGAACAGCCTTCCGGAGAGCTGGGGAGTCAAAAACAGTGGTTGAATTCAAGCATGCATGGGACAGTCATAAGGCAATTCTAGGGGGCGAGGGTAGAAAGAAGTAGGCTGCTGGTTAACTAGGAACTGCAGCTTATCCATCAGGTAGGGAAATGGGCAGACTGGGTGGGCCAAGCGGTCCTTATCTGCCGTCAAATTCTATGTTTCTACGCCTTGCATAGAAATTAACTCTTTCCTCTCAAGAGCAGTTTAAGTGCTGCGGCTAACTGCATATGTCAGAATACAGAAAGACTTCATGTTGTTTGAAACGAGAAGGGCTATGGACTCCTAGCCCAAAGGGATAGAAAAAGGATACAGATATAAAAACAAACACAGTAAAACCCAACTACCAACTTAGTAGAAATAAGGGTTGGACCTATGGGTGGCACAAAGGTAGTGGGTATAAGAGCCAGCACCTGTCTCAGCCATCCAGACAGGAAGGGCAGCAGCCCTGACATATAACTCCAGCTGGTAGAAGAGGACCAGGGGACCTCAATGAATTTAAGAGGGCAGGATGACAACTTAACTAGATCCTTGCGCTCCCAACAGGACAAGAAACAAATGGAGGGGGAAAAAATATCTCCAAAGAGGAGCAGGTAACAAGTGTGAATGGACAGAGTCCAGAAGCACAAAAAAAAACTAATTTCTTGCCACTCCCAAGGATTGGGGAGAAGATAAAAGAATGTGAGAAGTGAAAAATGTGATCTCAACAGGAAGGTTCGGGATAAGCGCTCGGCCAACAAGCTGAGAAGCTTAGGAAAAAATCTGACTGCACCTGCGTCTCCCTGCTGTACAGGAAGGTAGTGGTGGTGCACCTTGTCACAAAGCTAGAGCTGCCACATGGCAGAAACTTCAGGGGACAGACAAGGTAAGCCAAGACTGTGACAGCAGCCATAGGGATACGCCTTTGGAGATGACAGACAGGAGTGCTTTAAGGGGGGAAAAAAAGAGGGGGGGCACCCCGGGTTTTTTTGTTGCTTAGAAGATGGTATAGGAACCTACAATCCGATTGTCTTTTTTCTTGGGGGGCATAGCCAGCCCCTGGAGGAAGGTATCTGTCCAGCAGACCCCCTCCCAGAACTCGGACATCTCAGTGAGGAGAGTGTGGGGAGGATTCTGGACTTCTCAGTACCAGTGATACTGGGATGGGGCTCAGCAGAAGAGCCCAGGGACCCTAGCTTGGCATCCCTGGTATGAGACCTGTCTCTAAAAGTGTGGAGCAAACAGCCCCACTTCAGCGCACAGAGTTTGAGGGTGTGATGGCATACTGAGAAGTAGGCATTGAACCTACCCATATCATGGTCGGCACCAAGACAGGTCCAACATTTTGTATGCTGATCCTTTACAGCGACTGGGCTCCGCCAGGAGTACCGATACAGGATGGCTCTGCCTTTGTCCTCCTTCTCCTTTTGTCCCTTAGGATCAGGCATAGCGATGGATAAAAATGTGTGCGACAAAGTCTTATTACTGACTGCCTCTTACTGACTTGTTGCCCTTCCCGCCATTGCTCCCACAATCCTGTTCTAACTTGTAAAATGTTCATGATGATGTGCTATTGTTAATTCATGTATCTGGTTGTCCTATTCATTCTTTTTTGTCTCATTCTGTTTATAGTGCTCCTTCTTTTACTCTGACGCAGAACCTTTGTAAATGAACCTTTGGTTCAAAGGTATTTGGAATCCTAGAATTCAATAAATAAAAAAGAAATAAAATGAAAAATAGAAAGAAAAAAGGGGTTCAGTGCTGAACTGAGCAAGAGAGAGAGACAGTACCGAAGAAACAAATGGTTCTGAGGGCACTCGATGAACTCAGGAGGAGAACTGTGATGCAGTTGACTGTAGTTGCTCTCATAGTGCACACCTGACAGTGGGAAAAATAGAACTGAAGAGGGAGACTAGCATCAGTTACTGGCTGGCTCACATGTCTGACATCTCCATGTCTGCCTTCGGGGCGGCAATCTTCAATGTCTTTATAAGCAACATTGCAGAGGGACTGGAAGGAAAAGTATGTCTCTTTGCAGATGACACAAAGATCTGCAACAGAGTTGATGCACAAGGTGGGGTGGAAAGGATGAGAAGGGACTTGGCAAGGTTAGAGGAATGGTCAAATGTATGGCAGCTTAGATTCAATGCTAAAAAGTGCAAGGTAATGCACCTGGGAAACAAAAACCCAGGGGAAGAGTACACAATGGGGGGTGAGATACTCACAACAAAAAAAATGGAAAGGGACCTAGGGGTAGTCATATCAGATGACCTAAAGGTGGGCAAGCAATGTGAGAGGGCAGCAAGGAGGGCTGGGGGAATACTGGGATGCATAGCGAGAGGCATCACTAATAGAAAACAAGAAGTTATTATCCCTCTGTACAGACAGCTGGTGAGACCACATCTGGAGTACTGCGTGCAGTTCTGGAGACCCAATCTCTGCAAAGACAGACAGGATGGAAGCTGTCCAGAGGAGGGCAACTAAAATGGTGCAGGGTCTGCACCGGAAGACATATGAAGAGAGACTTGAGCTTAATATGTATAGCCTCGAGGAAAGGAGGGAGAGGGGGGACATGATAGAAACTTTCAAGTACCTCAAGGGAATCAACAAAGTCCAAGAGGGTAGCATCTTTCAAAAAAAGAGGTGTGCAAGACAAGGGGGCACAATTTGAAGATAGAAGGGGGGCGGCTCAGAGGTAATTTAAGGAAGTATTATTTCACAGACAGGGTTGTGGATGTATGGAACGGCCTTCCAGAGGAGGTTGTGGAGTCAAAAACAGTGGTGGAATTCAAGCATGCATGGGACAGTCATAAGGCAATTCTAGGGGTTGGGGGTAGGAAGAAGTAGGCTGCTGGTTAACTAGGATCTGCAGCTTACCCATCAGGTAGGGAAATGGGCAGACTGGGTGGGCCACGCGGTCCTTATCTGCTGTCAAATTCTATGTTTCTTACTGACACCGGCATCTGTCCCCTCCCTATGCTGGAAAAGGATTGGGTTTGGTGGGGTCCTAGCACTTCCAGCTTAGACCCCTCACTGCGATTTAATGGTGAAGGCTGATTCTTGAGAGAGCTGGAGTATTCCATCAGGCCCTCCCATTGTAATGCTGGTAGAGATCATCTGTGCTGCATGCCACCGAGATTGGATGCTTCAACAACATCATCAGTGGGTGTTAGGGTGGTTTAGGAACATGGGGATTGGATGGGTGTCGTTTTACCCCGCCCCTCTCCAAAATAAAACCAGAGAAGGCGATAAGGTGCGGGTTGCGAAGGACTGTGCCATACAGCAGCAATTTGCTATCATCTCTGTTAGAGACTAGTTTCTGGGTACAGACTAATGTTTCTGTTTTCTAGAGCATCATACCAATGCTAGTGTCCACCGACATGACCCATGACCTGGAGCTCAGTGCCTTCGTGGTGACACCGGAACACTTCGCTCACTCAGCTCTGAATACGGTTGGCATCAGTAGCAGGAACAACGGCTGCATGCCCCATGCTCTACAGGTAAGCTTACTTGCCCCCCAACAATAATCCATTCTACAGATGCACCATAATCTACCCCTCCCACCCTCTACAGCACAACTTCCCCCACCCTAGCTAGTCATGTTTCCTTGCCTTCTAGCCATCATATTAAATATATTTAGCCACAGCAGGGTGGAGGGTGCAGGGGAATTACAGAAGAATTTTCATGATTCAAGATCCCAATTTTCACTAGACGGAAACTTAGCACAGTCTCTTCATGACATGTAATGTCTCATGCGAGGCCCTGTGGCACCTACTCCTGCATCAAGTCCCCTAGCCAACAGAGGTAGGGTTATGCCATGTATCAGAACCCCCCTTTCAGCTGTAAAGTGGGTGAGAGGCAGCACATCATGCTCCCACGAAATTGCCCCAGGCTGGGAGAGCAGAGTGAGAAGCTGATGTCTGCCAGCACCACAGCAGCCCCCTGGCAGTGGGCCAGGAAATCCCTTCCTTTGCATAGAGCAGGTAGTGACACCAACACTCCGGTGGGTGAGGTCCAGATGGGACTCTTCCTACTTCAGGTGGTGGAGGGGGCAACAACAGACAGGGACAAAAGTTCAGATAGTTTGGTGACTTCCTGGTCATGTGCCCCACACTGTGCAGGCTGGCCCACCAGATGTGGGCACTGAGGACCCCACGATGGGAGGCAAGCTCTAGAGGAACACAGCCAGCTTCATTATTGTGGGGCTGGGATGTTGCCATGCCAGATGCTGCAGTTGGCAGAAGGGGGTAAAATCCTAGAGTACAATAAGAAGGACCTTCCTTCCCTACTCCTCCCTGGCAAGAACTGGAGCGATGGCATGGTTCATATAGACACTAATGCCTTGACCCTCAATGCCATTTACTGACTGAGTGACCTTGAGCAAGTCATTTAACCTCTCACTGCTTCGTAGCTCTTGCCTTTAAAATGGGTAGAAGCAGGAAATAAAGCACAATACTGAATATATTGAATCTTAGCTGGGCTATCTTTCTCGCCCCCCATATAGCTTGTTCTCCCTTCCAAGCAACACATCAGTCCCTCTAACCAACAGACCCCATACTTTTACTAACCTTCCACCTCGACCTACCCCACGGTTCAGTGCTGGTGGGCCACCAAGGAGAGGACTATCTTCCTCCTCCCCCCCAAGACATCAATGATCTTGACTGGTGGTTTGCCCCATGGTGTGGGATCAAGATGATGAGATTTGGGGGGACAATCCTAGAGGATTATCAAGGTACATAGAGGGGGCAGTGACCCCATTCAGATTCATGGCGTAATAGAGGGACAGACAAGAGGAAGCTGGGGGGGGGGGGATTAGGACTCTAGATGAAACAAAAAATGAGAAAAATTCAGAAACGGATGGAAAAAAAAAACTTTTTGAAAATCTACTGTGTATTCCCCATGGAATTCCTCCAATCCTGGAATCCTCAACCAGTCTTTGTTGTTACCTGTTTTGTCTCACTGCTTCAGCCATATCCTGGGATTCTAGACTACAGTTGAGGCACCTTGTAGAGTAGTGGGGCCCAGAGAGACAGTCCTTCTACTCCTAGGCTTCACATAAATTCATAGTTGGAAAGTGGAACATGGAAGGGAGGTCAGGTGCCATAGATGTGGGGCATCTATTTGCAGCTTTACTGGTGCAGTTGGATCCCCCCAGTCCATCCTCTGCCTGAGTATATAGCTGGCGTGTCCTCGCTACGCCGACCTGTTATAAGGCCTCCCATGGAAACAACTGCAGTATCAACAAACAGAATATGGAATCACCCAGGAGAGTTACAGGGGACTACTGCTAGCAGCATTTTATTTTTTATTACTGTTTACCGGGTAAGCACACTGGGTCAAGGTCCGTTTTCAGGAACGACCCAGAGCCACTGCACAGAGGAAATTACGCTGAGTACATACAGTGATGTATTAGTACACACAATATAAATCAACCTTAAAAACACGAACAAATGGCTTGTTGCTGCAAACAATATTTAACTGTTTTAAAATTAGTGTGATTGTTAGTATCCATACAATACTGAGGCAAGGTGTTCCACAACTTGGGTACATGAATACCCGCTCCCCATGCAGTCTTCGGTAAAACCAAATGTGAAACTGATGAAGACCTTAATGTTCTTACTTCTCCTTTAAATTCAATGAAATTAAATAATGGGGACTCATGTCTGAGCTTAACTATGTTATTAAGCAGTAAATTGAAACAAAGGTTTATATTCCCCATTTGATGTAGAACTGGAGCCGAGTGGGGACATGAAAACAGATAATACGTACAATATGTAAGGGTGTAGTACTCCAGGGTCACACAGTGAGCCTCTGACTCTACTAGGGGTTGGAACGTGTAACCTCCTGGTTTGCAAGCTAGAGCTCTAACCAGTAGCCCACACAGCCTCTAGTACTATTGATTTTGACAACAGGTATGTCATAAACAAAAATAACAGTTCATCTTGTGAGATTAATTTTCACTACTGTGGTATAAAACTAATTCAAATAGTGGAGGGAACATTTAGCGTTACCCTAGCATAATTGTACAAAAGCTTTGCGTGGAATCCTGTAATATAGGCTAACCTTGTTCATGAGAACTTAAAGGACAAGTAAACCAGAAATTTGGGGGCTCATTAAATCACCAACACTCCCGTGTAAGCCTAGAATAAGAGATGCTGAGTTAAGGTCTAGCAGTGTTTACCTTTATGTCCCATGATTTATATCCATTATATCATAGCTGAAAAGCACATTGAAATGTAAACAAAAGCTACAAAGAGCCCTGCAAGCGAACCACTGCTTGGGTATTAAAATGATGCTGACATGCTACGTGATGTCATCAGAGTGAGTCCGCTCTGCTTGTTGCGTTAAAAGCTATGGGCACTGTTTTTAAACACTGTATATTGGCAATACATGTAAAGCCAAGTATCGATATATATATTGATATTTACATATACCAGCAATATTTTATTTATTTAGTTTTTGTTGACCGGATAAGTGCACTAGATAAATCCTGCCTATTTTCAGGCACGACCCGGGGGAGGGGGATACAGATGAATGCCAACTGACCTTGAACCAGATTAAGCTGTTGCTGGTATTTTTTTTTAGTGAATGAGGGAAATTTGGCCAGGACACCAGGGAAATTCCCCTACTCTTTTTCGATAAGTGCTATTGGATCTTTAACATCCACCTGAACTACCACCAATTCAGGCAGATAGGACCTCGGTTTAACATCTCATCCGAAAGACGGCACCTCAGAAGTGCAGCACCCCTCTCATGCTGCACTACAGTGTCAGTATTGGGATATTAACCCAAGTGCCAGATGTGGAAACTGAATCCACAGCTCTCTGATCTCCTGGCCTCATCCGACATTCTAAAACAGTGCCCATAACCTTTAATTCAACAAGCAGTGCAGACTCATTCCAATGACATCACGTAGCACATCAGTGCTATTTTGTTTGTGAAGTGGCGGCTCAACTGCAGGGCTCTTCTGAGCTTTCATTTACATTTTGGCGCACTTTTCAACTATGATGAAAGGGATATACATCACTAATGTAAAGGAAAACATTATCATACCTTAAACTCAACATCCCTAATTCTAGGATTACACAGAAGCATTTGCGATTTGACCTCCCCCCTATGAATTACTAGTTTACATAGAAACATAGAATTTGACAGCATATAAGGACCGCTTGACCCACCTAGTCTGCCCATTTCCCTACCTAATGCATAGGCTGCAGATCCTAGTTAACCAACAGCCTACTTCCCCCTACCACCCCCCCCCCAGAATTGCTTTACGTCTGTCCCATGCAGTCTTGAATTCCCCCACTGTTTTTGAGTTCACTACCTCCTCAGGAAGGTTGTTCCTTGTATCCACAACCCTCTCTGTGAAAATACTTCCAAGACATTACCTTTCAGCCGCCCCATCTTCAAATTGTGCCCCCTTGTTCTTGCACATCTCTTTTCCTGAAAGATGCTGCCATCTTGGACTCTGTTGATGTACTTGAAAGTTTCTATCATGTCCCTCCTCTCCTCAAGTGTGTACATATTAAGCTTCTTTAATCTCTCCTCGTATGACTTCTGGTGCAGACCCTGCGCCATTTTAGTTGCCCTCCTCTGGACAGAATCCATTCTATGTCCTTGCGGAGATGGGGTCTCCAGAACTGGATGCAGAACTCCAGATGGGGTCTCACCAACTGCCTGAACAGAGGAATAACAACTTCTGTTTTCTACTGGTGATGCCTCTCCCTATGCATCCCAGTGTCCCTCCAGCCCTCCTTACTGTCCTCTCACATCGTTTGCCCACCTTAAGGTCATCAGATATGATTACCCCACAGGTCCCTTTCCATTTCTGTTATCTCACCCTCCATTGTGTACTCTTCCCCTGGATTTTTGTTTCCCAGGTGAATTACTTTGCACTTCTTTGCATTGAGTCTAAGCTGCCATATATATTTGACCATTCCTCCAACCTTGCCAAGTCCCTTTGCATCCTCTCCACCCCACCTTCTGCAACAACCCTGTTGCAGATCTGTGTCTTGTCTGCAAAGAGACATACTTTTCCTTCCAGTCCCTCTGCAATGTCACTTATAAAGGCATTAAAGAGGACCGGTCCCAGTACTGAACCCTGCAGTGCCCCACTAGTCACCCCCCCCCTTTCTTCAGAGTAAACTCAGTTTATTACCACCCTCTGTATCCTGTTGTCCAGTCAATTTTTAACCCAGGCTACGACCTTGGAACCCACTCCAAGGCTGGACAACTTTTATATTGATGATATCAATCAAGGGAATCATGATCCAGTACATCTACAAGGTAACCTCCAACAGGCCTTCTCTGCAGTCGAAAATTGGTTTACAAAACACAGACTTATCCTCAGCCACAAAAAAGCAAAGACCATGATCTTCTGCAGCCCCCAAAACAAATACAAACAATATCAGCTCTCCATTAAAAGCAAGCAAGGTCTCACCCTTGAACAAGTCCATTCCTTCAAATACCTTGGCCTCACCCTCGACTGTAATCTCTCCTATGTCCCATACATCAGTAACGTGGCAAAAGTAGTCAACACCAGGATGGGTCTTCTATTCTGACATAGGAAACATCTAACCCCAGAAGCTCTGTCCATCGTTGTCCAGAGCTTCCTCATCAGCATCATTGACTATGGTCTCATTATCTATGGATCTGCCACAATCTCCTCTCTTAGGAGTCTTTCGACTTCTCTCAATCAAGCCTGCCGATTCGTTACTGGTTCCCACCGTCTCACCCACACCTGCGACCTCTACTCCAAAACAGGCTGACTGCAACTGAACAACCATATCAAATACCAAACCTGCATCACTACTAAGAAAATCATGATAGGAAAGGCACCTCCAGGAATCAGCACCCTCCTTAAACCTAAAATCACAAACCGTAACACCAGGAGCTCTAAGCCCCAAATCCTTCAAATTCCCCACTGCCGCACATCCCAAGGCCAAAGGTCCTTTGCATACAGGGCCCCGAGTTGGCTGAACGAGCTCTCTAGTGACACCTCATTGACAGCAACGCTTGGTGCATTCAAAAAAAGCTCTGCCACTCCATAACTGGCTCCACTACCTGTGCTTGCACCCCATAACATTGTTATCCCCTACGCTGTTTCTGACCCCATAGGTGTCAGTTTCTGTCCTCTCCGCTTGCACTTACCTGTCCAATGTAACTTCTAATGCACTTGCCCTGTGTCTGTCCTGACAAGTCCCCTCAGCTGCCTCACCCCACCCCACTACACCTATGCCTTCCCCGACCCTCAACCCTCTCCCGTTTGCCCTCTTCCTCCAATCTGTTTCTTGTATTACACATCGCTCAGTCTGATTATGTCAAGCAAAGTTACTGTCTGAAACCTTGTACCTGTAACTGTCTTATGTTTGATTGTTACCCTGTAACCAGCCTGATGTAGAACCTTTGTAAAAGAGCCTTGGCTCAAAGGTACTTTGTAATCCTAGACATAAATAAATGTTAATCTTTTGTGTGGGACTGTGACAAATGCCTTGCTAAAGCCTAGGTAGGCCATATCCACAGCCCCTCCCTGGTCTACCACATTGGTCACCCAGTCAAAGAAATCTATTAGATTTGCCTGACACGACCTTCCTGCTGTGAATCCATGCTGCCTTGGGTCCAGTGCTCCACTGGCCTCTAGGAACTCAACAATTCTTTCCTTTAGAAGTGATTCCATCATTTTCCCTACCACTGAGGTCAAACCAACAGGTCTGCAGATTCCTGCCTCTGTCTTGCTCCCACTTTTGTGAAGGGGAATCACATCTGCCCTCCTCCAGTACTATACCATCCTCCCATGATTTGTTAAAAAGGGTAGTCAAGTGGTGTCACTGATTCTACCCTTAGTTCTTTTAGAATTCTTGGGTGAATCCAGTCAGGCCCCATTGCTTTGTCCACCTTCAGTTTTAAGAGTTCTTTCAGGACCCTTTCTTCTGCGAATGGACTATCATTGACCTCCCTATCCAGAGTGCTTCTATTCTTTGATTTTGGTACCTCTCCCTCTTCTTCTTTTGTGAATACTGAACAGAAGTATTAATTCAGTATCCCTGCTTTTTCACGGTCATCCTCTGCCCACCCTTTCTTCCCTTTAGTAAGCCTCACTATCCCTCCCTCCCTTCCTTCATCTTTCTTCGCTCCCTAATGTACCTATAAAATGTTTTATCCCCCTTAACTGAGTTGGCTATCTTTTTCTCAGTTTGGGCTTTTTCCTATTCTGCCTTCCCCACTTCCTTCTGCTTTAACTGGTACAGTTCTCTGTCCTGCTCCTTCTGTGTTTCCTTATACTTCCTGAATGCTACCTTTTCTCCTTAATCTTCCCCGCCACCTCTTTTGAGAACCATAGTGTTTTTTTCTACGTTGGTTTGCTTCACGCAAAGGCTTGTTGCCTCTGTGATGGCTGTTTTGATTTTCCCCATTGTTCTTGCACCTGTCATTCTTGCCAGTTTGATAGCGCTTTTCTGAGGCACTGTCCCATTTTCCCAAAGTCAACCCTCCTATAAGTCCAACACTCTTGCTTTTGTATGCCTCGACTCTATGGCTGTGTTTATCGTGAACCGCACTGTTTTGTGGTCACTTGTTCCCAGATGGCTACCCACTTCTAAATCTGAGATCCTTTCTCCATCCCCATTTGACAGTACCAGGTCCAAGATCGCTCCCTCCCTAGTGGGAACCACCACTAGCTGTCTGAGGCATGACCCCTGCAGGGCATCAAGAATAAACCTGCTTTTTGATGTGGCTGCAGCCAGGGTGCTCCAGCTAATGTCTGGCATATTCAGGTCCCCCATCAACAATATCTCCCCTTTTTCTGCCATTCTAAGGATGCCTTCTATCATTTTCTTGTCCATTGCCTCCCCCTGAGATGGGGGTCTGTATACCATCCCTGTGCGGATTGTGGTGCCATAACCTGTTTCCAAGGTAACCCACAGTGCTTCCCCTACTCCCTGTTTATCCTTTAGTTCTATTGCTTTGATCTCTTCCCTTACATAGAGAGCTACTCCTCCTCTTTTACCCTCCCTGTCCCTCCTGTACATTGTGTACCCTGGTATGTTGACATCTCAGTCATGGTTCTCAGTGTACTATGTTTCTGTGACTGCCATGATATCCAGATGTCCCTCTTCCATCAAGGCCACTAGTTCAGGGAGCTTGTTACACAGACTACAGGCAGTGGTACTCATCACCCTCTATTTGTTGATGGCCTTACCCCTTTTAGCCCCATAGCTGTCCTTCCTTTTTCTGCATTTACCCGTCCTGCTCCCCATTAACTTCTCTACCTTGGTGTTTACCTCTCTTACTGTTTTTTTTGGGGGGGGGGCTGGGTTTTCCCTGCTTCTTTTAAGTGCCCCCCCTTTGGCTAGTTTAAATGTTTGCCAATTATGCATTTAAACCGATCACCTAGGATTCTGGTTCCCCTCCTGGACAGATGCTGACCATCGTGCCAGTATAGGCCTGCATCCCTCCAGGTGGACCCCCAGTCCCCAATGAAGTCAAAACCCTGAGCTCTGAACCAGGTTTTCAACCATTCATTGAATCCCATGATGTGGAGTACTCTAGCATCATCCTTGCCATAGACAGGCAGCATCTCTGAGAAAGTTACTGTATGTGCTACTTGTCTAAGGCCTCTCCCCAACTCTTCAAACTCCTCTTGTGCTGCTGTGATCTCATTCATAGCCAGGTCATTTGTTCCTATGTGGACAATGATATCCAGCTCCCTCATGCAGCTGCTCCCATGATCCTGAGGATTCACTCCCTGTCGCTCCAAGCCATGGCCACAGGCAGGCACCTTACCTCCCTCTCCCCTTTGTTCCCCAGATCTACCCCTTGAATAATTGAGTCCCCCACCAGGAGTTGTTTCCTTCCCCTGTGGGATCCAATGCCACCCTCCTATGGGACTCCTTTGTGGAGGTTCCCAGCATCCTCTTTGGTCTCCACTGCTGGTACCTCCATAGAGGAACCACTCTCTCTCTCTGCCAGAACAGCGTATGAATTGTGGAGAGGTACAACTGGAGGAATGTGCACATGTTCAACCATCCTCTCCCTGCCTCAGCCCACCTTGGTCCAACTGCTCCTCTTTCTTGGCAACCTCTGAGGTAGTGGCAGTGGCCCTGGTGGTCCCTGGATAGGGGAGGAGGTTTCATGAATTCTAGCCAAGTCAGCCCGGAGACAAGCACCCTCCTCCCTCAGACCAGAGAGGTGTCAACAAACAGGGCAGCATCATAGCCTCCAGAAAGTCTCTTGGAAGACTGCTGCCCCACAGCCAGTGCATTGCACTACTCCCTACATGTCTGTCTTCTTTTCTGATTCTCTTGCGTTAAGCCTTTTTTCCTTTTTTTTTTGGTTATATATAGTTATTGAGTGTGCCATTACATTCAATGCAGTGTGCTGTGCTGGTAAGGAAACGTGCTGTATGCACATTCCCCCTTGAGGAGATGATGTCACAACCCCTGCTATAAAGGAAGTGACACCTGGGGAGGGTGGGATGTGGAGAAGGGTGGGATTGGGCTCAAGTTGTGCCCTCAGGAACAATCAGCTACAAGCTCTGAACCACCACTAGGCTGAGTGTTAACCTTCCTTACAGCTAGACAACCTGCACAGCAATCAGGGGAACACAGTCTCCTACACCTGAGGCTGTCTGTGTTTCAATCCACAATGCAGCTTTTGCTACAACAACTCCTTAACCACCAGTAAATTATTTAAAAATAGTTTATCACAAAATCCTACCCACCCGTAAATTTAAAAATAGTTTATCTGTTACAAAATCCTAGTAGTCAATCTAGCTACTCCCAAGGGACAACCAAAATGCAGTATTTAAACACTTCTGAAGTTACTTCCAAGATGAGCAGAGTTTGCAAGCCCCTTCTTCAACTCCTCAGCCACCTGTAAATTATTTAAAAATAGTTTAACTGTCACCAAATCCTAGACGACAATATAGCTACTTCCAAGGGACAACCCAAATGCAGTATTTCAATCCTTCTGAAGTTACTCACAAGATAAGCAGAGTTTGCAAGCCCCTTCTTTGCTAAACGCTAAATAAATATATAAATAAAAAGCCATTACCAAGGGTAGTTAGTTTCACCTCCCACAGAATTAAGCAAGAGTGTGCAGTTTGCAGATATCAAGTGCAATAAAGAATCTCCCACACAGCTCACAGTTGGGTAAAGTAGTACTTTTCTTTAAGGTCAAGAAAATGTGCTTTGTCCTTGAAGCCGTTCTCCAGAAATTTCCTTTCTGTTTGCCAACACAGACTGCAATCACAGACTCCAATACCTCTGGGGGGGAAATTAAGTTTTTGTCCTTTTCCTTTTTCAGCATTACTTCTTGGATTTAACCCCTAAATGGCTCCGCCTGTCTGCTGTTGGGATAATGATCTCCCAGAGAATGAATAGAAGACTGGAGGTGCATGCTCAGCAGAAAATGATGAGGAGACTGGAGATGATCGGTCAAAAGAAAGTAGAGTAGCCAATGGGGAAACTGTGGAGAGGAAGCAGAAGACGACACACAAGGAGAAACCGGTCCTGCAGTTTGAGATGAAGAACCAATCTTACACCCCTCACCTTGGCGCACGGTGTACTAGTCACTTGTAATGCCAAGGAATTTGAATCCTCTATGGAGCGCAGTCATCAAAATATTCAACTTCCTTTGTGTTTATTCTCATCCAGTGTCAGAAGAAAAGCTCTCCTGAACTTACCAGTATGATTCATGTTTTTTTTTTTTTGGCTTACTTTATTGCATCAAGATCCATGTGATAAACCTGTGTTCTTCCTGTTAAATAGGGCATACATTATGGGCTGCAGATTAGAGGTATGGCACCTTTATTTACACTAGTGAGTAATATAAGCCATAACTCATGGGTGGTGAGTCATGTGGCAATAAATGTAATCCACCACTAACTATTACGTGTTCAATATACCCAACACTAGTGTTAATATTTTTATTAGTCTTTTTCTCAGTTGTAAACTCCCTTTCTGACCAGTTGTTCTGTGTTCTACTTCCAGCTTCTAACTGAAATAAGGTGTTTTAAATGAAAATAAAAATAAATAAGCTAAGGTATTTATATTTGGCTTGAATTTGTTCTCTGGACACAGCAGAAGCTAAGTAAAGGTCACAGTCATGCACTGTGTGCCGATCGAGCAATGCGACCAATGAGATCTTATTTTTGTATTTTTTTTTGTACTGGGGATGTGCTTGCCGGGTGGTAGGAGGAGCTTGGCTTGCAGGTGTCGGGCTATTCCAGTGGACCTTGTATGGGGAATGTACTGCCCAGGTGGTGGGAGGAGCTTGGCTTGCAGATGTCCTCGTGTAGGGCTGTTCCAGTGGAACCATCTAACACTCACAAAACTATAGGTACAGGAGAGTAACTGCACTTTATTTTAACTGTGGGAATTGACATTTTCTGTCCCTTGCGTGCCTCCCCCCCACCCCCGTCACACCTGGAAACAAGCCTTGGCTCAGTGTGCCTCTCCCAGTCACCAATTTTTAAATAAATAGCTAAAATACCTTTTAAATACCAGGACCATACGAGTGACCCAAACACAAGAATAAGCAGTAACTCAGACTGAGTGAAGGCCTTTTTAACATCTGAGATCACATCATGTTTGACTTAATAAAGTACACTGATTATTTGATTCATAATTTTGTTACAATCTCTAACAGCGGTTCCAAAAATAAACTGGGATGTAAATATATTCCCAAGTTTATTAACCAGGTTCAGTCCAGTAACATGCGACCCTGTACTTCTTGAATTAGCGCCAAACAGCATGGTGCTAGTCTTCCTCTTGTTTAGTAGTAATCTATGATCTGTACTTTCTCAAAATCAAATGTTTTTACTCTTGTAATATCTTTGGAACCACTAGTGTATAGAACAGCATCATCTGTGTAAGTAATGAATTAACTTTTTTGGGACACAAAGGCAGCTGATTCATAAACAAAGGAGCTGCCCTGATGGCAGAGCAATGCCGACACCAAAGTTCAGGAGCAAGCTGGGATTGCCACGTCAGGAGTCTGTCCAGGCTGTGGGTAGCTACTGCATGGCAGTCTGCCTTGATTGGGAGGGTTAGTGGAGGATTCTGTCACAGTAGTGACCCATGCGGCTGGGGCAGGGAGCTTGCTTTCACCACAGGGGTGCAGCATGCATAAGAGACCAACAGTGGCAGGTGTCAAGGGAAGAAAATGGGGAAGGAAACAAAAACTGCTGTCTGAATGACAGGGAAATGCCTTATCAGGGTATATCCCTGGATGACGGCAGTGGAAAGAAAACAACAAAGAACCCAATATCAATCATGGGGTACCGACCCACCCACCGCCATGGTGTACTGAACAAATGGAAGAAACACCACCATCCATTTTTACCACCTGGACATGTTTATCCAGGTAATCCCAAAACCACTCTGTGGACAACTGACCTATGCTGCACTTACTACGTTTCTGTGCTAACAACCTGTGGTCAATCAAGTCCAATGCTTTGGTTAGGTCCATGAAAATTGCACCAGGCAGAGGCCATTTTCCATAGCCTGGTGAAGACATCAGTGCCCCAGAGGTGGAGAAATGGTAAAACCGTACCTACCATAATTCTTGATCTTCTTGGACGAAGTCTCCACTACTCATTCACACTGATGGGACTACAACGGAGGCACTAGGACCCAGCGGAAGCCAACATTTTTCAGGAGGGCGGCGCCAAGGTAGGGCCGCGAGGAAGTGGCACTGGGAGCCAGGCTCGCGCTGTATAGACTACCTCGGCATTGATCCTCTAACCAACTCAGTACCTTTTTTTCCAAGGAGGTGCAGCATAACCAACCTAGTGAAAGACTAACCTAATATCGGACATAAGATAGACAGAATAAGCCATGTAGGAAGGGTCAACAAAACAGTCTTCACAGCCCAGCCATTGAGGGAGTGAAGACCACAAACAGAGAATAGAGCTTGGGGGATGGCGGGTGGGTGTGTGAATGAGTGGTGGAGACTTCATCCAAGAAGATCAAGAATTATGGCAGATACGTAATTTCCACATCTTCCTGGACATAAAGTCTCCACCACTCATTCACACTGGTAGGAGAGTACCGAGCTAAAATAATCCCCCAAGATGGTTGACAGGAGAAGAGAGGAACTCACCTAGGACAAAAGTCCATCAAGGATTGTCCTGCCAAAGGACTGATACTGTCTGGCATGGATATCCAAGGTGTAGTGCTTTACAGAAGTGTGCCCGGAGCTCCAAGTGGCTGCACTCCAGATGTCCACAATGTGCCCATTGTGGATTTTAGCCAGAGATGCTGCGACTGCTCTGGCAGAATGACAGTACACTCTGCCTTCTAACTTAACCTGTGCCAGAGTAGCAGTGATGGAGGCATGCTACTAATCCATGCCGAAATACACCTGATAGCAACAGGTTGACCCAGCCAGGTCAAGATGAAGGAGATAAAACAGTTGTTTACACCTGCAGATTTCTTTAGTTCTGTCTAAGTAGAAGCACAAGCCTCTTCACATCCAAGGAATGAAGGGTACGCTCTCCTTCATTTTGGTAGTTCAGAAAGTAGGTAGGAAGGACCAAAGGCTAGTTCAGATCAAATTTTGAGACAACCTTAGGAAGAAACATGGGGTGAGTCCTAAGAACTACCTTGTCTTTGTGAAATATAGCGTCCGGGGGGGGAGGGGGTCTGTGACCAAAGCATGTATTTCTGATACTCTGTGGGCGGAAGTAATGGCCACCAGGAAGGCAGCCTGCCAAGTCAGAAATTTCAAGTCACAAGTAGCTAGAGGCTTGAAAGGTTTACAGATGAGCATGTCTAGCACAAGGTTAATGTCTCAGGTTGCTACAGGTTATCTAACTGGTGGCCTGGTATGCAGAATGCCCTTAAGAAACCTTTTAACCACAGGTAGCTGAGCCAGAGACATGGACAGTATAGGCTCAAGATACACAGAGATTACGCAAAGATGACCTTTGATGGTGGAGTACTGTAGACCTGTGTTAGAGAGATACAGAAGATACTCTAAGACTTTGCTTGGTGGGCAGGAAAAGGGGTTCCAGGAGGATTTCACATACCGGATAGAGAAATGCTTCCACTTAGCCGTGTAAGTCTTTTGAGTAGCTGGCTTGCACGCAGCTAATAGAATATCTGAAACTCAACATGAAACGTTAAACCTGTTCACCTCTATCTCTTCAGGAGCCAGGCATGGAGGGGAAGGGACCTCAGGTTGGGATGGACTACAGGGATCTGGGTCAGTAGGTTCGTCTTAAGTAAAAGCGGTTTCAGAGAGGTTTCTGATAGCCTGTTGATTAATGGAAACCAAATTTGATGAGGCCAGAATGGGTCAATTAGAATAAGTTTGCCCCCGTGCCTCCAGTTTGTGCAATACCCTCTGAATTAGGGGCAGAGGAGGAAATGTGTAAAGAAAGTGCATTGTCCACTGCAGTCTGAATGTATCCTGACCAAAAAAAAACAAAAAAAAAAACAGGTCCTGGATATCTGGAGCAGAAGAGAGGTAGTTTTGTGTTGAGTGGGGACGCAAAAAGGTCCAGGTCTGGAGTTCCCCATTCTTCGAAGAGTGATTGCATGACGGCTGTGTCGAAAGACCACTCGTGAGGATCTGCATCTGTTCTACTGAGACAGTCCGCCAGATCGTTCTGTACTCCTGGCAGGTAAATCACCTGGATTAGAGCTTTGTGCTCCAGACACCATTCCCACACTCTCATCTCTTCCCTGCATAAAGGGTAAGAGTGTGCTCTGCCCTGCTTGTTGATTTAGTACATCACTGCCTTGTTGTCCATTTGAAGGAGAATGGTCTTGTGACAGAGTATGTCCTTCAAGGTCTGGACCGCATAAAGGACAGCTCTCATTTCTAGGACATTTATGTGAAGTTGGGACTCATCCTGACTTCACAGGCCCTGGGTGTGGAGATCCTGTCAGTGAGCTCCCCATCCCAGCAGGAATACATCCATGGTAAAGATCTGGGGATCTAGAGGTGCGAAGGGATAACAGTTGCCCTCCTGAGACCACTAGGTGAGTGACCATTTCAGTGGTTCTGTCACCTTGATGTGAAAGGACTAAGGGTGTGTTGTTGGCGACCACTGAGTGGCCATGAGACCCAGCATCCGCTACATCATGAGAGCTCAGACTGAGCTGTTTTCTCTGATGAAGCAGGCCATCTGGAGGATATCACACCTTCTGTCCTCTGGAAGAAAGGCTTTTGCGCAGGAGGTGTGCAGAAGGGCTCCTATGAAGAGGAATTTCTGGGAGGGATATAGTTGTGACTTTTTCAAGTTCAGCAGAATTCCCATGGACGTGAGGAAGTTTGAGGCCGTGGCCACGGCTTCTAGAGTCTCTTGTCTGGAGGGGCTTGCAAAAAGTAAATCGTCCAGATATGGGAACACTTGAATTTCGATTTTCCTCAGATGCGCCGCGAGAACTGCACAGCACTTTGTAAAAACTTGAGGTGCCGAGGATAGCCCAAAGGGCAGGACTCTGAATTGGTAGTGGTGACCCAATGTCACGAATCTTGGGTATTTATGGTGGTTTGGGTGTATGAGAATGTGCTGACAGGCATCCTGCATGTCCAGGGAGGCTACCCAATCAGGTAAAAGAGTACCGAGTGATAGCATCTTGAATTTTTCCTTATAAAGGAACTTGTTTAACTTTCTGAGGTCGAGCATAGGGTGCATACCGCCTGTCTTCTTTGAAACTAGAAAGTAATGGGAGTAGAAACCTATGTTCCACTGCTCCAGTGGAACTACCTCTACTGCCCTGTTGTTCAGAAGGCCTTGGATTTCGGAAGCAAGAAGGTCTGACAGAGACAGACAGCTTGGGCTGTCATTTGGGTGGATGATCCAGAGGGATTTCCAACAGACAGAGAGTACCCCTTGTGGATTATACTAGGTACCCATTTGTCTGATGTTATCAACTTCCACCGGTCATAAAACTGAGTCAGATGCCCTCCTACTGCCGAGGAAGAGTCCCCCTTGGACAGCTGAAGTGGGACCTAGGCCGGAAACTCAGAGGGTGGCACTGGGCGCTTTGGGGCACTAAGCCTTCTGCTGTGCTTTCTTTTGCGACTGAGGAGTTTGGTTTCTGTTAAAGCCTCCTCTGCCTTTACCATGAAAGGACTGACGATTATGAAACTGATGCCTGTTCCCGCCCCTTTGAGGGGCTGCGGAAAGGGGTCTAGCTGTCTTGATGGCTGACCTAGTTTTCTGAGTGGCCTCCAGTGCCTGCTCTATCCGAGGTCCAAAAAGACACACACCGTTGAAAGGTAAGGCCAAAACCCTTTGCTGGGCATCACTCATGAAGCCCGAGGTATGCAACCAAGAGTGGCAACGGGTGCAAATGCCAGTCACCGCTGCTCTGGAGGCAGTGTTGAAAGTATCCATGGCAGCCTTCATCTGTTGATTACTGGACTCAATACCCCTAATAATTGTCTTTAGGAGCTCTGAGTTAACCTCCAAATCAGGAAGAGCATCTACCATAGCTCTGAGCGAATGCCAGAGTGTATACTTGTACTGAGAAAAGTAACCCTGGTAGCTAGCAATGCGCATGACCAAGGTCGAAGCAGCAAAGACTTGCTTACCCAAGGTGTCAATCTTGTGAGATTCTTTGTTTATTGGATGCATTGTAGATTCTTGTGGAAGAACAGCTTTGTCATTCTCTGCCTGAACCACGATGGCATCAGCAAAGGCTTGAGAGGCCAGAATGGGACGATTCTTGGGAGGGGCATATTTTCAATCTATGGACTTGGCCACAGAGGGAATAAAAGCCAGGTTATCCCACACCATCTGAGAGAGAGTCTCGAAAGAGGGCTGCACCGGAGGGGTTAAATCCGTAGGGATATCCAGAAACGTGCAGATACTGCAGATGCAGCAGATTCCCAGGATCAACATCCGAGGTCTGGAGACAGACAGAGAGAGAGAGACAGATGAATTAAAATTTCTGAGCAGAGACTTAAAGTAAAGGTCCTTGACCAAAGGCTCTGTAGAAGGTCTGTTCCCCACCACTATGGCGGAATCATCGTCGAAGATGTCTCCCAATCGAAGATCAGGATCAGGTTCAATGTCATCCCCTGCCAGTCCAGGAGAGACTGAATAGATAGGAAAGGGATGAAAAGAAGAGGAAGGAGGAGGAGCAGAGAGAATCGGCGTCGAAAACCTCTGAAACCCATGTGGCGCCACCAGCGTTCCTGGCACTGTCACAGCAAGCAGCACTGAGAACATAGGCGGTGCTGGCATAGGAAGCAGCACAGAGCGTAGCGCCGACACAGCATACAGTGCCACACGCAGTGCTGCAGAAGCCGCCACCAATTGCGGTGCCAGGGAGGATGGCGCCACAACAGAAGTTTGCAAACTCCGATTTGAAGAAGTGAAATGAAGAAATTCAGCAGGAGATAAAGGTACCAGTGTGGACCTTTGCGCCGCAGCTGTATAAGTGAGACAGACACCAGGGCATGGAGTTGGTGTCACCAGAGAGGTCACAGCGCGACTTGGAAGTCCCAACCACCCCACCTGCAGGTCCGAAACCGACAGGCCTGAAGGCCCCAGAAATGGACTAGCCAGATCAGGCAGTCGGGACAACCTCCGCACTCACTGCTTCATAAGAGCAGCCCAATGGTGAAACTGCTCACCGGAGGACCCCCCCCAGTGGGTGGGGAGGCACTCCGGAGTCAAGGATGTCAGTCACCAGGGACAGAAACTGGAGGGGACTGCGGAGGCAGAGACTGGCCCCTGCCCCCAACAACAGACTATCTACGTGCAGACGTACCAGGAGGAGACTTTGAGCAGTGCTGTTTCTTTTTCGACCGGGAGGTTGAAGAAGAGCTCAAGCGGTGTCTGGAATAAAACCGCTCCTTTTTGTGGTTACGGGGAGACCGCATATCCCCCTCAAGCACTGGACCATCTGTAGGCAGACCCCCCTCGGCTGACTGAACAGCTTTCATGCAAAGTTTCCGTACTGTCAACTGTCCCACTCTTAGTCAACTCCGTCAATGGAGGGCTGAAGACTTCTTTTGATGAAATATAATAATAAAATGTAACTGTTTATTTTCTCTAGAAAATAATAAAACTAAATAAAACTGAAGCTGCTGTCGTACAGATGAGAAGTTTTGACTCCCGGCAAGAGAACGACATCGTCACTGACGTGCACTCGATGGTGGAGAAAAAAGGAACTGAGGCGGTTGGAAGGTTGACGCTGAGGTAGTCTACAGAGCGCAAGCCTGGCTTGTGGTGCCGCTTCCTCATGGCCCTACTTTGGCGCCGACTCCCGCTGGGTCCTAGTGCCTCCAGTGTAGTCCCGTTAGTGTGAATGAGTGGTGGAGACTTTACGTCCATGTAGATCGGCCATCCCTGGAAGGAGGTGGAGGAGTGGTACCTGTGCCAGCCCCTGCGGGGAAGAGTGAGGGGGTAGGTATATGGGATCAGTGTAGACAGCGCTGGCACCAGAAAAGGCACAAAACACAGATCCTGGACAGAAAACCTCGGCCATGGCCCAATGGCACCAAAGCCCTAAGGCCTTGGCACCGGAACCACCGGCAACGGCAAACAAGCCAAGGCTGAACCCATTGCTTTAAAGAGCTACCCAAAGATGAAACTGTCTACGGAATCCCCAAAGGGACAGAATAGGGCCCCGGAGACAGGAGTCCAGGCAGTCGAGAGCCGAAGCCACCGGAAAACCTGGATGGCTCTCGACTACCGGACACTCCTTGACAGACATACTGTACCAGAGGGCGACCTCGAGGGGTACCATTTCTTCCTCTTCCAACAAGAAGAGCTAGAGGTTAAGTGGCGCCAGATTCCCAACCTCAAGAACGGGCCCACTTTTTTGCATCTACAGGAGGACTGTCCTCCTTCCTGGACACTGGACTCCCCATGGTCAGACCCCCCCCTGGAGAGGGTGGCAGACTGGACACAGCCCCACTGCTGGAGCAGCCTTCTGAAGAAGAATCTCTACCGTCACTGAGACAGTCAATGGCTGACTCTGTCGATGGGCAGGGCTGAGAGAAATCTTCTTTTCTTTTTAAACAAGAAAAGCATTTAAAATTAAACTGAATGACTGAAAGCACTGTTGTACAGATGAGAAGTTTGACAGGTGAGCGACATCATCACTGAAGCGCACTCGATGGCGGGAGAAAAGGAACTGAGGCGGTTGGAGGGTTGACACCAAGACAGCCCATACAGGTGCGAGTCAGCCTCACAGTGCTGCGCATGCACGGTCCTACCTCTGCGCTAGCCCTCCTGGATAATTTTCTGTTCCCTCTGGGTCCCAGCGCCTCCAGTGTAGTCCCATTAGTGTGAATGAATGGTGAAGACTTTTAGTTCAGGAAGATCAAAGGCATCCAAAGTGGCTTAAAGTTGATAAATCATGCTTGTTTACAGCCCTTGAGTAACTCCCACTGCATCTTTTCTGGACCAAGGAGCATCCACAACAAAGCCTAGAACACTCACGATGCAGTGAGAGGAGACTATTGCACCATGAGTGGCCGCAGTGTTTGGGGGTGTTTCTAATGCTCAGGAAGTATACAGTATATTAAAGATTTGAAACAAAACAAGGTTGGGTATACAGTAATTACATCAACATGCATTTCAGTTCTACTTAAAAAGGAATAAGATTACAAAAAAATCAGCAACATCAATGGATTTCAGGGAACATAAACAATCACACAATGTGGTGTTTCAACCAGGAATAATATAATGTAAAGAGGGTTGAGAGTGTCTTATACCAAACCAATGAGTTGTCAAGTTCCCACCTTTTGGTACCTTTTAAATGAATAAAAGCATGACCTGGGTATGAATCCTAGCTCTCACCAAGTGTGGTCAGACAAATGACTGCAAAATCCCAGCTCACTTTTCCTCCTTATGCTTCAGTACTGCCATGTGTAGCACTGGGCAACATCAGCCCCCCCCCCCCAAAAAAAAACAAATGGCATGCAGCATCTATTGCTGTTATTTCTTGTATTTTTTTGTCTCTTTACTTGTGCACCCATAATCTGTAACCACCTTTCTGTGTTGTCCTCCT
Source organism: Neoceratodus forsteri (assembly GCA_016271365.2). Taxonomy (NCBI): domain Eukaryota; kingdom Metazoa; phylum Chordata; order Ceratodontiformes; family Ceratodontidae; genus Neoceratodus; species Neoceratodus forsteri. The sequence continues at coordinate 189,513,197 of JADMNL010000029.1, read as the reverse complement.
GTCAAGACGTGGAACCTTTAAAAAGGAGCATTTTGCTCAAAGGTTATGTCCGAATGACGAAATAAATTAAAACATCTATGACTACTCTCCCCCAATCTGTTTTTCCCAGTGGTTTTAAATAAATCACAGATGCAGTCTTGTACAATTAATTTTTATTAACAGATCCATTTCAAGGCCACCACAACAATGGAGTTTTTTTTGCCATGTAAACTTATGTACAACACAAGCAAAAGACAGTCGTTTCAAAACTTAAGTAATGTACAGAAAGTGGCATTTTTGTTACAACCTGGTTACTTGCCGGTGCTAGGTGTGCAGCTGCATTGGATATCCAGATTTGTAATGAGACATGCAAACGCACACAGGACTACTGGGTAACCTCTTTATCATACACTCCTCGCCTAGTCATGTCTTGTTTAAAAAAACAAAAGTGAAACAGATGAAACCCATTCTGTTGGAACTCTGTCGATTCTACCTTGGACAGAGGTGCAGAAAAATAGCACAACGTTGGGAACAGCATACCATCTAACAGATATGCGATTAAAAAAAGTATATTTGTATTCTGATTTAATCGCTCAATAACGGAAAACCTTTATTAGTGCAGCTGTAAAATAAAACCTGAACCAGAGATCCATGCAAAAAAAAAAAAAAAAAAAACTCCTTCGTTCTCTGGCCAATGGCCCAAAAAGCTCCACAAAGC